>BCIP01000027.1:97644-331611 GCA_001599995.1 Ambrosiozyma monospora
GATTTGCCTACTCATTCCAGAATCACCATGTTCCAATTCTTGTGGAATTAGTGAATCGATATTTTCTAAAATGAGCAAAGAAGGAGAATGCCAATTCACCTCTTTCACAGTATTTTCAAGTAGCGTCTTCAAAGTACCAACATTATCATTGGAAATTTCTTCACAATCCATCAACWTGACATAGTATCCCAGATTACTCTTGAGTCTCTCCACAACTTCATTAACAACAACGGTTTTACCTGACCCGGAAGCACCATACAACAAAATTGGGTTGCCTCTTTTAACACCTCTAACAATCTTAGCAATCAACTTATCTTGTCCAATCACAACATCATCATCACCATCCTCACCATCCTTRGCGTTTACTTGAAGGWACGATTCAGCAACCAAAGTATCATMCCCGAATTCAAAACCTGGGAATTTCCCATCCCGTAACATAAACCAGCCATGTCTTGAATCAGAAAACTCTAAAGTTCCACCWAGAGGCAATAGCTCATCAATGATAGGCAACTTCATGTTCTTAGTAACAGGACATCCATCAGACCAACCTAGCTTGGCTAACTCATCTTTCAATTTCAAACTTAATTCTTTCTTAACACTTGCTTCTTTCACACGTTTGGACTCATCATGTTTCAGCACTTTGTCTTGCTCTGATGGTGTAACAGTGATGAATTTGTGGATTTTGCAATGATAGCTGGAAGAAYTGAAAATTTTGGAACTGGAGTTTGGTTTAGTGAATGGGGCTTCAAGACAGATCAGATCACCGACTCTAGATTCCATTCCCAATGCAATGGATAACAATTCAGATAATCCTGCTGTGTTCGATGGTGAATTTGGATCGTGCGTCAGTTTAGCAACTACTTTCACTGATGATATTTCATTGTCGTCTGAAGTAACATTACCATTTTTGTTTGCAGTCACTGAACCATTGGAAAATGAACGTGTGGATCCATTTGTGTTGGGGACACTATTTGGCTCTGATGTCAGTTTCTGATTCGGAGACATCATATTGCTAATCTTGTTAGGTGTGCCTGGTCCAGCAACTATGGATACTTGAACATAATCTGATTTCTTGAATTTCGGGTTCACACTCGGTTCATCTAGATTCAAAAACACTTCATAAGCACATGATGAGTCAACATGGGAATATAGTAAATGTGGTAAAGATATACCTCTGATCAAGCAAGAAGGTGTGTTATCAAACTGAGATGATCTCCTGCTGCTAATCGATCTTTGCTTCTTTGATCCACTAGATGACCGTGGTTTTGTTTTTGATGATGATGATGACGGTTTGTTCTTAGTGAAAACTTTTGGTTGTATATGCAATTCAGAATCATTCACCAATTTTCCAGCTTGTAATTCTGCTTTTTCAGACTTGATTGATTTAACCTTATACTTGACAATATTGTTCGTGCTTGAGTTCGGGAACACTGTGATCAACTGATTCACAGTAACACATCTTATCTGGTTCAAAAACTTGTCTTCTATGATCTGTGCGTATAACTCTGTGAGCTCCCAATCTGAGGATGTTGCTGGCTCGAGTTCAACCGAACTGATGTTGGGGAACTCAAAGACAAGTTTAATTGAAATCATGTCATTCTCTTTAAGTGATAAGGCATCAGCAAATGATGGATCTAATTCAATGCAGTCTTGGTCTGATGARAAATAGCCGTTATAGCCACAATAATAAACTTGTTGTTTTCTTGTTTTCTTTTCCTTGAATTGAAGTTGGATGATAATGTTCTGGATCAAGATGTTACCCGATGATAGAAATGGGTTGATGATATTGGCTGGTAAGTTCACTAAACAGTTGTTCAAAGGTTTGAAAGATACCTTGACATCTTGTAGGTTCATTTTGTGACTTGAATATGATGTAGAGGTACTTTTTGAAGACCACTTGTTGTTTGGCTGAAAAAAGAGGGGTGATTATCAGGACGGATGAATCTGACATTCATGTGCATTTTGATAACGTACCGAACTTGGTCAGTGGGACGAGTTTCCTGAAACGGCAAACCGGTGGAAAATGGGGCTGGTGACTGCGCCATCTGTGGCGTGTTCAAAATTCACGAACACGGCTATTTTTTTCCAAATTGAAAACCAGTAGTAGATGGACGTGTCTTATCGTGTTTTGCACCATACCAGGGACAGCCCATACAACACCGTTAAAACAACAACACATATACACGTATCAAGATGCCAGCAAAAGGGTGGAGAAAAGACGAACAAGAATCAAATTTTGAAACAGCAGTTGACAATGAAAAGATATCAATAGATTCTTTACTATTCCCAAAAACTACAGTGAACAAGATCGCCAAACAGGTGTTAACACAAGCTGAYGGAACATCAATGATTTTAGCCAAAGATTCACAAACTGTGATACAGAGAGCTTCAGTTGTGTTYATAAATTACATTTATGATGCTGCTAAACAATTAGTTAAAGAAAAGGGTAGAAAAGTGGTGAATGCAGATGACATATTATTGGCTTTGGAACAAACCAATTTCAACTCATTTGTGCCTGTTTTGAAAGAAGGTTTGGAAACTTTCACTATAAAGAAACAAAAGAAGAAGCAAGAAAAGGAGAAAGAAAAGAAGAAGAAAGAGGAGGAAGAAGCTGTTGATGATGATGCTGCTGCTGAGAAGGGCGACAGCTCAAATAAAAGGGCTAAGTTGGCTAATGGTGCCCCAGGTACAACTTCTGTTGCTAGTGGGGTGATTGATGCAGATGATGCTACTGAAGAAGAGGATGTTGATGACCATGAAGACAAAGAGAAGACTGAAGAGCCTGAGGAAGATGACGATGACGACGATACAGAAGAAGCACCAGTTTTGACTGCTTCTCAGAAGTTACAACAAGAACAAAAAGATTTGGAAGGAGACTCCATGCAAGAGGACGATGATGATACTAAAGAAGAAGAGGAAGAAGATTAGTAAAGAATCTGAGATAAATTCACTATAATTTTGTACACTTATTTACATCTACGTTTTGTATTTCACACCGCAATTATCAATCAAGTTTGATTTAATGTTTTACCTTATGATAGTAGTTTGATGATCTTGAATATCAATGATTAATTTACACAGATAATAAAACGAAAAGAAAAAGCAAATAACTCCGAAAGAAAAGATGTATGGCGAAAGAGGACGAACAGGGGGAAATGAATATACACGAACAAATTGAAATCAATTGGATGCGACTGGCACAAGCAACAAATGCCTTAAATATAAAGAAACACAGATTTGAACCCAACGACGATTCTCACCGTTATTCAGAAAGGCTGAATTGGGGTCCTTTTTTAGGAGGTTCAGGTTGTTTAGGTTTAGAAGGATGAGTGCATCTTTGATAAAATGGCAAACCGCATTCCAAACCAACCAATAGATAAATGACAACAAGCACAATACCACCGACGAGAGCAAAGAACTTGACATTGGACCACCAAAACTTTCTCTTTATTGAAACTGTTCTTCTGCGGAATGAATTAGCAGTCGTATTCAAAGTCTGTGTCTTATTAATCAACACATCCAAATTCTCTCCTCTGGTTAAAATCTTGTCAATGTTATCGTTCATGATTCCTCTAACTTCTTCAATATCTCCATCAACGGCACCGTAACTTCTTGAATAAACAGTTCTTAGCGTACTTTCCTGTTGCGTGATGATCGCCTTCATGGTATTTTTCAATTCACAGTCAAGATGGGTTGGATTCATAGGCTGGTAATAATTCAGAAGGTATTCATCCATAATCTTTTCTAACAAGTTGTAAACGAAACTTTTCAACAATTTGTCACTGCAAAGCACCAACACTGTAATCAAATCATTGTTATTGAGTAATTTCTTGTCGTARTACAACACCAGAGTCACATACTCACTGTCAGTTGCYGAAGAGTTGCCCTCGCCCGTGGAAGGAACAATCARATTGGTGGAAACAGTGACTTCATCTCTTCTACTTTGTTGATCAGAGTTAATTGTGCTCAGCTGTTTCGATATTAACTCTGAATAGTTCACTTTGCTGTTTAGTTTTGTGGAAAATGAGGGATTGTCATAAGTGCAAAGAGTTGTGGAGTTAACACACAACGATGAATGGATCACTGTGTTGTTCCAATTGGCTGATGGTTCTGATGATGCTCCAAGACTTGACATGGCTGTTATAATCTATTTGAATGTGATAAGGTGATAGTTGGGGTGTCYTTGTTTGTGTGTGTGAAAAAGATGGAATTCAAACGAAACGCAACGAAAAAAACAAGGGTGTGTCAAATCACGTTTTAGTGCAGCCGAGATTGGTAGTTTGTGTGAAATAGGAAATGAGAGACTGGCTCCTGGCTCTTGAAGATTGGTTGAGAATGTTGAGAATGACCTTCAAAAGTGATGAAATCAGGGAAAAGTGGAATGTTTTATGTTTCTGAGGAATTCACCTGACCAAATATGAAAATTAACACAGGTAATCTATGGCAATGCCTCAAGAGAAGGATGTGGTAATTGGCTGATGCTGGCGATAACACTGGTCTGAGTCGTGACAGAGCACTGCTAATAAATAAATAAAGGTCCCCCCAAATTTTCAAAAAAAAATTGTTCTCAGCTGAGTCAGCTCAGCTCAGCTCAACAACCGGTCTGCCTGCCTCGCATGTCTCGCGTGTCTCGCAAATCGCCGGCTTTCCCCGCATATTCGCGATCTAGCAATCGGCTGGCCGAGCACCTACTCTTTCCGAGGAAACTTCCAATTCTGAAAGTCAAATTATCATGGTTGCAAAACTTTTACTGCACGTGTATAACAAAATTTTGCAAAACAATATAGTATATATATAACAATCTGTTTATGATCTAACCTAAAAAATAAAATATTAATAACGCAACCAAGAATCACAAGAAAGTGTGTCTAGTTTGATAGAAAAGGTCAGTAAAATCACTCATTAACACCACATCCAGCTCTCTACCACGCAACGAATCAGGAACATTCAACTTACCACTGATCTTATCAGTTCTTCCAAAACTCTTAGGAGATTCTCTCTTAATAGCATACAATGCATCCTGTTCCAAATCACAGATCACAGCAAACCAAGTTTCTCTCTGAGGCTTGGAGAACTTAGGGCAGTAAACTTTGAAACCTGAATTGATTGGTCTGTTCTCATGCACCAACTCAACGATCAATTCATTTGCATCTTTTTGAGAAACGGAAAATTCACCAGTTGGTAACTTAGAAGCAATATTGACAAACTCGGTTCTCTTGTGATCTGCAACATGCAATTTTCTAGCCATGTCATACAATGACTTGTTATCCAATTGACCAATTAATTTCAAGTTGATGCTTGGTGAATCAAGTTTGCTTGATCTCCAAGAAGAACCATCACTGTCGTATGAACCTTCAGGCAAGTCTCTTGGTTTCAAACCAGGCAAAGTGTTAACGAAATCAGAGTCAAACCAAGCACCTTGCTTGATACATTGCATCAACTTGACAAACATCAACACTGTTGAAAGATAGCCCAACTCAGAACCGGCATCAATGTAAGCTTGCAAGATACGTAATGATTGATCAAGCACAGAAACTGTATCTTGGGCGTAATCTGCAATTGGCAAGTCCAATCTTGACATGAATGCTTGCAACAACAAGAAAGTCTTGATATGTGGGTCCCAGATAAACTCACATTCTTCTAAGTCATCAGCGGAGTATCTCATCTGTTGTGACATCTCCATGTTGATTAATTCTTCACCGTGTCTTGTTGGTAGTTCATCGTATTCGGTGGCTTCGGATAGCCATCTTAGACATTGTCTGAATGTTGCATGTGGAGTGATCTTGTTTAACAAGTTTCTCAGTGTTTTATGGGAAAGATAGTAGTATGATGAGATTTGCAAGAATGGAGTTGGTGATAATGTTTCACTGTTGGCATTCAAACACTTGGATTCTTTCAAGTTGTCAATAACTGTATCGATCAATCCACTCAAATACTTGTTGATACCATCCTGAGAAGTATCAGTGATACCATAGTAAGTTGGATTGTTGTGGGCTCTTCTGTAAAGGAATGTCCAAGTCAAGAAGTCCATTGCGTCTTGTCTAGACTTGATTGTGCCTGWTGCAATTTCAGCACCAATATGGTTATCCAACACCTTATGCAATGAGGACTCAACAGGGAATCCGACATTCAAGAAATGCTTATAGAACATCTTTTTTGACTCCTTGGTATACACTATGGCGACACCACTGGTATCATAAGCTGGTCTACCGGCTCTACCCATCATTTGCAAGATATCAGTCAAATCCATGTCTCTGTAACCTTCAATCTTAGCGTCAAAAAATTGAGTACCTTTGATGATAACCAAATAAGCAGGCAAGTTAACACCCCAAGCTAAAGTAGAAGTAGCAATCAAGATTTGGATCTTGCTTTGTTCAAATAACTTGTGAGAGATTTGTCTATCACTTTGAACCAAACCGGCATGATGAAGACCGATACCGAACTGCAATGCCAATTTCAAAGTTTCATCTTTAACTTTCTTCAAAATTGGTTCTAGTTCCTCCTCATCCATCTTCAAGAAACGACGAGGGTTCTCTTCCATACCACAAAGATGAATGATATCCAATGCAGTCAATCTTGTTTGTCTTCTGGATGCCACAAAGATAAGCACCGGTTTAGTAGGTGAGTGTTGTTTGATAGCCATGAACGCCGGTTTGTTCATGGTCTTCATCAATGGACAAAACGCCAAGTTGTCAGGGAACCCATCGATGTACATCTGCAAAGGCACCGGTCTAACACTCTGTGGGAAATTGAACAATCCTTCCTTGACACCCAACCAGCCTGCCATATCCATAGCATTTGACACAGCAGTTGATAAACCTAACAATCTGATTGGTTTCTTCGTGAATGATGAAATGTAATTCATTCTACTAACGATCATCTCCAAAATTGGACCTCTATCACTTGCCAAAAGATGAATTTCATCCATGATGACCAATGAAATCTCTTGCACGAATTTTCTAGTTTGCCAATTACGTGAAATACCATCAAATTTTTCAGGTGTCGTGATGATGATATCTGCTGCTCTAACTTCTTTTGCCTCAGGTAAAGAATCACCAGTCAATTCAACAATTTTATGCGAGGTGTTCTTGCATATACGTTCTCTCCAATCATCGACTCTTTCTCTAACCAATGCTTTCATAGGAGCGATATAGACAACTTTTGAACCAGGAAATTCATTGAATGCATGCCAGATGGCCAACTCAGCAACAACAGTCTTACCTGACCCTGTAGGCGAACCAACAAACACACTAGAGTTGGTATTGTAAAGCGTATGGAAAGTCATGGTTTGCATTGGGTTGAAATATGAGAACTTTGGTTTGTAAATTCTGTTTTCGACTTGATCATCATGCAACGCAGTGATGGGCAAAGGTTGTAACTTCAACAATTTCGTCTGGATGGTTTCATTATGAGGACGAATCAACTGTTGGAAAGAAATCGCATGGACGGACTCACTACCAATCCAAGTATCCGAAACAGCACGAACCACAATCTGAGGAGGCAATGGATCACTCAATGGGATCATAAAATCCATCTCGTGAACATGACCCATTGATTTCTTATTCAAGATGAATTTCTCAAAATGTAAAATGTTCGACTTATCACTTTCTTCCACAATGATCCAAAAGAACTGAACATTACCATGTTGTTCRAAATTCCATGTGAAATCAGGCTCAATTGAAACATGCACACGCATRACATTCGTCGTTATAGGGAAACACTCCGCGTCCAAGATCAAGTATGGGAACCGGCCAATCAACTTATACAACACCTTACCCATCTTGTGGTTGTGCACCAGCTCACCTAACTCAGCGGTGTCCATGTCTCTTAGCATCTCGATATCTGGGTTCTTCGATTCGATCAACCTTAGGATCTGTTGAGGCAAGTCGAATTGTCTCATTGGGTGGTTGAATGCCCATAGTTGTCTGTCGATGGACTTGCAGATGGAAAGCATGACTCTGGCGAATAGACCCCATCTTCTGTTGATACCAATCAAGAACAAAGCACGGCAGATACGGGCTGCGTTTTGGGCCACGTAGTTGCAGTCTGAAGATAATGAGGAGTCTTTAATTGGTGCTTTCGAAATGTAGGATTGTAATAAAATGTTGGTCTTACCCTGTGCACTTTCGATGTCTGATGGGATCTCACATGCCATCTTGGACTCCTTCAATGATTCAAGTTCTTTAGCTTCGTCTTCTCTGAATTTGATGTTGTCGAATTCTGAACTCATGGCAATGATACTCAACACGTCTGCTTCTGAAGCTTGTGGGTTCATCATTTGGTTAAACACTTCAACGGATTCATTCAACAAGTAGAAATCAGAAGCGACTCTACCTAGATCCTTAGGAATGAATGCAGTGGAAGTCTCATCAAACACRATCATCTGTAAGCTATGCAATTTTCTAGCTGCCGTAATAATCATATCACGTCTCTTCTGAACCAACATTGGATCCTCGGCCAACTCTTTCCAATCAATACCATACGCAAATGGGTTCTTTCTCATTCTAACATTCAAATAAGTATAACCCAACCACTGAACACCTTCATCGACATTGGTCACCGTACCCAACGAAATCTCAGCATTCAAATTATCAACCAACTTCTCAGACAACTTCGACTCAATAGGATGTTGTTGCAACAACAACGAGACATAATGATCCAACTTATCGTTCGTGGTACACAAAATACCAATACCGTGTTTTTCAAACTGGGGTCTACCTGCTCTACCGAAAATTTGAATCACATCAGAGATCCCCAAATCGACAAACCCACCAGCTTTCGAATCGTACACCTGGGTACCTTTGATAATAACCACAGCGGCAGGCAAATTGACACCCCACGCCAACGTAGCCGTACAGCATAACACTTTAATGACACCTGACAAAAACAACTTTTYAGTCATGTTTCTGTCACTTCTCAGCATACCGGCATGATGGATACCGAACCCACCTTGGAACAGCTCGTTCATGTCCTTGTTTCTCACTTTACCCATCTCTCTATTGAAAAAAGTGTATTTTTCAGAATCTGTGCAGTCGAAGTAAGCAGAATCACCAGCTTCATACGCCATATGCATCAATGTTCTTGCTGTTTTCACCGTGTCTTTTCTTGAGTGAACGAAGATCATCACTTGGTGRCCCAATGATAGCATATCGATTAGTTTCTTATACGTGACGTTGTCCAATCCTTCTCTGGCTTGTTTACTACCTGCTTTGGCTCGAATACCAATCAACTGTTGTTCCAATGGAACGGGTCTGAATGATTGATCGAAGAAAAACATACCAACGTTCTTGTTGACACCTAGGAAATCAGCAACGTCGACGAAGTTCGGCAAGGTAGCGGACAAACCAACGACTCTGATCATAGATTGGGAACTTTCAACTTGTCTTAATGTTCTAGCAACCAAGGTCTCAATAACTGAACCACGATCTTCATGCAACAAATGAACTTCATCGATAATCAACAACTTCACTTTCTCAACTAGTTCTGTATCACCATTTGATTTTCTTGTAACGACATCCCATTTCTCTGGTGTTGTGACAATGATTTGAGTAGTCATGATTTCACTTTTCGTTAGTTGCATATCACCAGTCAATTCACGAACTTGGATACCTAACCAGGACAACTTCTTCGAGAACTTCTCCACTATTTCAGCAGCCAATGCTTTTAAAGGAGCAACATACACGATCTTAAACTCATCGTAATCGATATCCACCTGAATATCATCATCGTCTTCAGTCTCAGTAATGTACTGTTTAATCGTATGCAAGATCGTAAGCAACGCAACATCAGTCTTACCAGCACCAGTAGGAGCACAAACCAACATGTTTTCATTCGTCTCATAAGCAACTTCATAAATCAACGATTGCATCTTATTCAATGTTTTATAACCTTTGAACGTTCCACGACATARGAAATCCAATGATTTGATAGGAACGAACAAGTTGGGCAAGTTAGGTGGCTTCTTATCTGATTTGGGAATCACTATCTCTTCGTATTTCTCATATACTTCTCTTGTTGTTCCGTATGGTAGTGTGTATTTCTTACCTGTGAAAGAAAGCATGTTTCCGGCATCATGAGCTCTATAGACATGAGGGTATGAGTCTTTGTTGAACTCTTTCTCCAATTTGGCATTTTTGGCCTTCTTCAAATTTGAAGAAACACTGGCTCTAATCTCTTCAGCAGTCATCAATCTTGGTTCTGTGCCACCACCATATGAAGCAGATTTGGAAGCCATCATTGAAGACAAACCTTTGATTTCAAGTTGCTTGTACTCATTAAACTGTTTTAAGATCTGTTCTTTACCTTGAATCAACTGAGAAATGAAATCGAATTCATCAAAACCCAAGATGTCAAACATGAAGGACTGTAATGCATCTTCACCTATATCTGAATCCAACGTATTAAGTATGTTCTTAAACAGGTCTTCAACAGGATTAGACAACGACTTATCACCGCCTCCGGCCTTAACTATTCTCTCACAGTTGTCTCTCACCTGAACCAACAACTCGAACTTGCTCAATGGATCAGCTTCATCATCATCACTTGACTCATCAAAAGAACCCAAATGAGAACTTGAATCCAACTCTTCATCGTCATCGTCATCCATGAGTAAATCTGTGCTGTCCATGACATTCTCAAAACCTTTRAGCAGATCATGCAAGTTTCGACCAACGTCTAGTTTTGATTCACCATCTTTCAATATGGGTAGTTTGAATAGTTTGTCCTCTTGTTGTTGATCTATGACTAATTGTAATGAATTTARTTTTTCAATCATGGGTTGCATGGCTTGCATGTACGACTTTGTGGAGGACACATTGTAAGTCGCCATGATGAGAGTGTTTTGTGATGTTGTAGTACTTCTCTTGGTTCAAGTGGATTGTTGTTTTTGATAGTAGTAGTTGAAAAAACAGAGGGAGAAAAGGAGGGTGTTATGGATGGGAAGAATTGATGGGAAGAATTGATTGGACTTTGGCCGTTTGCCTGTTTTGCAGTGATCAGCTTGACGAKAAATGAAATATGAGAAATGAAATCTGATAGCGGGTTTAGGTGAGAAAAACCGAGTCTCAAAGAATTGCACAGCCTTCTTCTCCACTACCTGGCATCCACCAAACTCTTTCAACTTTGCCCCGTCTACAATCACTACCACTCAACACATTGTCGGCACAGATCATCCTCCTACAATTGGTAATTGGTACTTACTACAGGCACCTTTACAGTCAAACCACAAACAATCCCACATCAATTGAAACCACAATGCCTCGAAATCAYCACCGGAATCACCTAAATCTRAACCTGATATCACTATCCCTCTTCCTCCTATCCACACTTCTAATATCAACAACACCATCAGCACAAGCAAGCATATTCCACAGAACACCAACCAGGCACCACAACCGACACACCCCYTACCACACCTACAACTACAAATCCGCCAACACAAACGACACCGAACTTTTTTCATCAACATTCACATCCACCCACCTTTTACAACTACGTAACGAAACCGCCAATCTATTCCAATACGCCTGGTCAAACTACCTCACAAAGGGATTCCCCTATGATGAAATCAAGCCGATCCAATGCAAACCAAATCAGCCTGATTTCGAAGACATTGAAAACAAAGTCCGCAATGACGTGATGGGCAATTACTCAGTGACATTAATTGACAACTTGGATACATTGGCGATCATGCGAAACCACACTGGATTCAAAGAAGCTGTGGAATTGGTTAGGTCCACATACACTGATTTTGCAATTGACACAAACGTGCAGGTGTTTGAAGCCAACATTAGAGTTCTTGGTGGGTTACTTTCTGCACATTTGTACGCTAGTGATGACCGATTCGGCATGGTTATCGATGGTTATGATGGGTTTTTGCTTCGGTTGGCATACGACATGGGCCAGAGGTTGATCTTGGCTTTTGGGAACCCAGACAGTGACATACCGTATCCGAGAGTGAACTTGAAGAATGGACCCAGTGGGTTGCCTGACTCATTGATGAACGCACAGTGTACCGCTGGTGTGACATCGTTGATTTTGGAGTTTGGTTTGTTGAGTAGGCTCTCGGGAGACAGTATATTTGAAGATGTTACAAAGGACATTGGACGCAAAGTGTGGGGTATGAGATCGAAGTTGAACTTGTTGCCGATGACTATTGACATTAGATCAGGCCAACATGTTGACAAATTCACTGGTGTTGGTGCCTCCATTGATTCCTTTTACGAGTATCTTTTGAAATATGCAGTTTTGTTCAACGACGATGAATTCATGACAATGTGGCACGACTCGTACCGTGCTTTGCTCACACATTCCCAAGACTCATTTGGCTCATTTTTAAACATCCATGTGGCAACAGGTGTCCAAGTCACTGAATGGATCGACTCACTAGCTGCCTTCTTCCCCGGCCTTCAAGTGCTAGCTGGAGACATCCCCAATGCACAACTGAACCACCTCCTAACGTTGAAACTCTGGAACTACTACGGTTCTGTTCCCGAGAGATGGAACTTTGACGGACAACGCTCCCTTCGGTTTTTCCAACACCTCGATAGACCATACCGTGAAGGCGACCTAGCAGATGGGTTTGACAAGGAGACGACAGACCAACTACTTTTCAAGAACTCAATTGGGCTAGAATGGTACCCGTTGCGCCCTGAGTTTGTTGAGTCGACATATTACTTGTATCGTGCCACTAAGGACCCGTTCTATTTGAGGATCGGAGAGGCCATAGTGAAGAAGTTCAGAGATGAGTTTTTGGCTCCGTGTGGGTTCAGCGGTGTTCAGGATATCAGGAACGGTGTGAAACAGGATCGAATGGAGAGTTTTGCGTTGAGTGAGACACTCAAGTATTTGTACTTGTTGTTTGATGAGGCGAATGTGTTGCATCATGGGTTTACCACTAGTGGAACAAATGCGTTGTTTAGTACCGAGGGACATGTGTTTTGGTTTGATGATGTTGTTAAGAGATATGATTTGGTTTCTGAGTTTGATGGTCAGGATAATAAATTTGGTCATGATGGGGACAAAGACAGCGGTTCTGATGTGAGAGGTGGTRATGCMACAGCTAACAACAACAAYGAACCTAACACAATCGGATACTTTCAAAGGTTCTTCAAAGACCAAACCCCCAAATTCAACACCCGGAAAGCCTTCAATGACTTCAAACAACACTATAGATCAACACACCCACACCCCAAATCCGCCACTTCCATTTCACCATCATCCCATCAGCYCCACCACAAMTCCAACCGATTCCACGAAATGACAAACATAGATAAACTAGACCTAAGGGTAAACCCAGACTACCTTCATCTAACAACCTGTTCTGTGCCCACCACACCATCATCTGCTAGCACATGGTTGAGTTCCAAGATGTTACAGCAAAACTCGAAATTATACCAATTGGATGAAAACTACCAGATTAGTCTCAGAAGACCTCCTTATCTGTTAGATAACTTGGAAATGGAGTTGAAATCCGACTTTTATGATGTTTTCTGTGGTTCCGTTGGTGCTGCAAGTAGTGGTGGTGGTGGTGGTAGTTCTGGTGTTGRATGTGTTTGTGAAGCTATACCAGACACACATACACTAGAAGCAATAGTGGATGACTCAGATCGTGTCTCGGATGTAATGATCTATGAATTGGAAATTGATCCTGAAGCAGACCTCACTCCCACCAATGATTTACCAGCAACAGAACAACAAAAACAACAACACTCTAATGCAAAGCACCAAACAAGATTGAACAAATGGTACGAAAAACATAAATCCAACCCACAGGCAATAGCATTACCGGGAGACATCTACTTAAGTGACCTAAGCGGCATACGAATCACACTAGAGAAACTTATCATTGGACAATACGATCAATTCGGTGACTTGATCACACAGGAATATTTGGACCAATTCAATGCTAACCTCAACCAATCCCAATACCAATCCCAACCCCAACACCAATCCCAATMCCAAGATGACGACGCCGAAGATAACGCAGAGGAACAACAACCAGCAGCASTACGAATAATCAAAATAAATGGTTTRAAAATTGAAAAAGGTGTCATGATCTGGGTTAATCTCGAGTCACCACGGTTTAATGATTCCGGYAGTGGTGGTGTCATGTTGAGTTCTAATGGACATGTGTTGTTGAGTGGTGTGCTAACTGAGAATTTGAGGGTTTGGGTTGGTTAAGCTATGATTTGAGATAGATGGATGAGAGCTAGCTAGTACATGTGTTGATGAGGTTAGATGCATGTGATAWTTGTTTAATTTGTAAATTTCTTTGCATGTTTGTTTTTGATGTTCCTGTCGGTGTATGTACTGTGTACCATAGTTAGATATAACTTATAACTATATAAACAACCCGGCCCAGGCCATTTTCACTTAATATTGAATATTGATGTTGCATTTTCTTTTTAAAATTCCTGGGCTAGCTTATATATAGAGCTTACTAGCTAGTTCTGTATATTGGCGGACCGGCATATATAACTTTCTCACATGTTCGATGGACAGTTTGCATGGCTATATGGCTGATGCACAAGTATACCTGAAACATATATTTATACGAAATCACATGCATATATATTATAATTATGAAAAATCATGAATAAATCTATATTGTATAATAATTAATAATAACGGTACTAAAAAAATAGAAAACTAGAGAAAAAAAAAACTGGAAAACAAGTTAAACTATTGGGAAAACAGAACTGTAAATATGGAAAAATATAATTTTGGGGCTTTTTTTGGAATATATATGTTAAAGGTTAAGAAAAGATAAAGATAATGAGAAAAAAAAATCAAGAAACAAAAATAAACCTAGTGGTGGTGCTGGTGGGTTAGTAGTATAGCTGTAGTAATGTAGTAATAGAGGCAAAGAGTTATTAGAACAATGGTGGGGCCRGTGGGACACTTGAGACTTTTTTTGAAGATCAGAGGTGGATGGAACGGAGAAGAATGAGAAACAAACAAAAAGGTAAAGGGTGGGAATTAATGGAAGAATATGGGATCAGTGAAGGAATTTGGAAGTTGGAAGTTGGAATCTGGGTGCTAGGTGCTAGGTGCTAGGTGCTGGATGCTGGATGTGGGAAGAAGAGGAAGGGGAGAGAAGGGAGAGAAGGGAGAGTGGGATGGCCGAAAGGGGAGAGAGAGAGAAGGGATATAAATTAATGCGCACAAAATAGGAATGCAAGAATGGAATGAAATGAAAGAAAAAAAAAATTAAAATAGCAAGATCCAAGGCAAAGATGATTTTAGCGATGTATGTAGGTGTGTGTATATGGGGTGGAATTTAAAACCAAGAAAGCAAAAAWRCAAAGCTGGAGAAAAGAGAAATGGYGATGGACGGATGGGTGGGTGGGGAAAATGGAAAGATAATGTTTTGTTTGTGGTGTTGGTGTTYGTATTAGGATGAATCTTGTTGTTGTAGTGGTTCTAGTGTTGATCGACTTAGCAGTGGAGTTGTCGAATAGATAMAGTGAATGGATGTTGGTATTGGACAGACACATTCACAAGAAGCATATTGAGCAAGRGTAAACAAAGCAATGATGATAGAATGAACAAAAAMATAAAACAATTAGCAATGATATAATAAGCAAAAAAAACCAAACCAAACCAAACCAACCACCAAACCAAAATCAATCAATCAATTCACCCAACATCATAAATCAAACTGACCATTAACAAACCCCACATCCTCATCAACATCCATCCGATCCACACCATCTTCATCAACACCACGATCCTGATCACCGGCCCCACCCATCCTCACATCCTCATCCTCCTCCGAATCCTCATCAATGGCCTCCTCGACACCACCCATACCCAAACTACCACCATAACTTGCACCCAAACTAGCACCACCAAAAACAGGAGTCTTACCGTACTTACCAGCACCCAACCCCGTAGGACGATAAGACGAACAATAGTCAAACATCGTTGAGTCATCGACATATGAGAACCCTTGGAAGTTGGCCTGAACGGCCTGTGAGAGTGGTGTTGTGCCCAACATGTTCAGTTCTTTATTGATTGCTGCAGTCGAGGTATTAGTGAACTCCGGATCAAAGTTTGATGTATCTAGTTCGTTCTCAAGGTGTGGTTTCATCGGTGGTGGGATCTTCTTCTGTCTTAGCAAATCCCAATCAATGTCATTGAAGAAAGGGTGTTGTTGTAATTCACGTGCACCGTTGACTGAACCAAGACGATGAAGTGGGTTTCTGTTAAGAAGACCCTTCACGAATGAACGGCCTTCAGGGGATAAGATCTCTTTTGGGAAACGCACTTTACCAAAGGCAATGTTCTTGTACATTTGTTGTGTGCTCTCAGCGAAAAATGGGGACCAACCRCAACACATCTCAAAGATCAGCACTCCAAGGGACCAGAAATCAACCATTTTCGTGTATCCTGTCTCATCGAGTAGTACTTCAGGAGCCAAGTATTCGGTTGTACCACAGAATGTGTTTGTTGTGTCTTTTGGCTTGAGATCTGCTTTAGACAACCCRAAATCACAAAGTGCAATGTGTCCATTGACGTCCAATAGGATATTCTCTGGTTTCAAGTCTCTGTAAACGACATCGTTGTCATGCAAATGTTCCAAGGCAAGAATAAGTTCAGCAATGTAGAATTTGGCTCTTGGTTCAGGAAACCGGCCAGCTTTTTGAAGTTGRAAAAACATTTCTCCTCCAGACATGTAATCTGTAACCAAATATAAATCAGTCAATGTTTGGAAAGAAAATTTCAAACCAACGATGAATGGTGAATCAGTGGAACGTGCCAAGATGTTACGTTCACCCAACGTATGTGCAACTTCTTTCTTATTCCAGATGAGTTTCTTAGATAACACTTTCATGGCATACACTCTATCAGTGTCTTTCTTTCTAACTTGGAAAACACGACCAAAAGTACCTTTACCCAACATCTTCAAAATTTCAAAATCATCAGGTCCATAATGTCTCTTTCTGGTATTTGAATACTCCAACTTCAATTTAATCTTACCTGTGATCAACTCACTATTAACACGAGGTTTCAAACGATACCACATTTCAGACCGTGATTCTTCAATAGTTTGAGGTGTGAATTTAATATGACCTAAGAAATGATCAGCTTCCTCTGTTGATCCAGAGTCATAGATTGACACTTCCAATTCTGATTTGGCTCCAACTACATCAAAGATAGACTTGTAGTGCCACACTGGATTAGATGCCCTAATGCTGAGTCTGCTGCTGCGGCTATCTGATCTGCTGCCACTACTGTTACTATCGGAGGAATACTGGGTATCGTTGGGTTGTTTGTTGTTGTTGTTGTTGTTGCTGGAATTAAGGGTATTGAAATTAATATTATTGCTTTGACTGTGATTGCTGTTATTGTTGCTGTTGTTATTGGTCTGGGTATTATTATTAGCATGATGATGTCTACCATGGGAAGAAGTTTGTGTTCTAATTAATGGTCTTCTTTGATTAGGATAAGAGAATTGAGAATTGTTTGAATTTGATCTTGAAGAGGCATCGTAAGACTCTGGAGCTTGTGAGACTGCTGCTGAAGACTCAAAAGTACAAACGACATAAGGAGCAGAACTTGAAGATTCAACGTTTAAACCAACGGCTTCAACCACGGTGACTCTTAATTTACCTCTTGGTATATCCACTTCTGGAATTCCGCAATTGGTGCTGGTGATTCCCAGTGGTTGTTGTTGTTGTTGGTTAGGTATAGCAATTGAGGATTGTTGATGCGGGAGTTTGCCATTGCCATTAGCGGTACCATTAGTGTTGGACAACGTTGCCGTTGAATTCGAATAGGTTGAGGAAGTATCAGACATGCCAGACTTGGTACTGTTGTTATTATTGTTGTTTGTAAGTTGAGCAGTCAAATTTGAAGTTTGTTGTTGTAAAGTAATTGGTCTATTAAGAGTAGTACCCATTGCAAACGAGTTATCTGACAGGGCAATTGTTGGAGTTGCAGTGTGAGGTATGATATCAGTTGGGAAACCTAACCCATTTGAACGAGTAGTTGCATTTGAAGTAACTGGAGTTAAGTTTAAAGAGCTATTGTCATTGTTAGATTGTTGTTGGGAAGTGGTAGTGGTTGTTGTTGTGTTGGACTTCTGTTTAGCAAAAGAGAAGAAACTCTTTGCAAAATCAGACATGGTGGGAGATGGTGGATGAATGCAGATAGAGATAGGTATAGGTAGAGAGATAGAGAGACAAAGACGATGGTGGTAATGGAGAATAGCAGTAAGAGTTGAAGGTCAAGATGATAGAGAAGAAGCAGAAACAGTTATGGTGAAGTGGTTATGGTGGTGACAGTGACAGGCAAAGAGGCACAAAGAGGCACAAAGAGGCAAAAAGAAACAGAAACAGAAACAGAACTAGTTGCACTCATATACTCAAATGCTCAGTTCAACGATCTCACAATCAATCTCAATCAATCTCTCGTAATCAAGCAAAGTCTCGAAATCAACGTATACCGTACTAACTAACTAAGCGCTTCTCTCTCTCTCTCTCTCTCTCTCTCTCTCACTAAAAATTTTTACACTTTCTCACACACAATAACCAGCTTAGAGCTATACCAAGGACATCATCGGTTAACACAGTAAGTCTATTAAGTTATTACTAATAAGTACACTTCACTTCACTTCACTAACCGGATGCCATATGCCCTGTGAGTTTCAACTAAATCAAATTAAACGAGTTTTAATTTACCCATCCAACTATCTAGTAACTACCCTTGCAATGTGATGAGTCACTTTTCTTACCTATAACGTGCCTGTAATCCTGTAAACCATGTATACCCTGTGCCTCTGTAACTGTAACAGTAGCAGTAACAGTGACAGAYTACATAGTACATCTATCCTCGTCTAAGCTAAGCGCCCTTATAAGTCCATCTCTTCTCTTGCACTTCTTMAAAGTAGCAGTGGTGGGCTATACGATAGATACGATTAAGTATAAATTAAAGCAGCAGCACTCCCCCAGCAGAGAATTGTAGAGACCGATCCACCGAGACCGTACGCTTACTAGTTATAGCTTGGCTAGCCAGCCGCCATATCAGCAGCACGTACGCTGGCCACCGCGTGTAAGTCAGTAAGAGTAAAAATTTTTCTTTCTTTTTGAGCTTCTTGTCTTCTCTGTGGTTACTGGTTACAGCAGACGGCACTGCCTGGATCAGGGATGGTTACTGCTACCTTTTCTTTTACAAATTRACCAACATCATCATGACTAACTACTYAACTTTTAACCATGTGCAAATGGCTCTTCAATCTATACCTATCTCTAGTACCTACAATTACTATTCCCCTAAAACTTGTCTTAYAATTAGCAACAACAAGCTCAAACAACCCAATTCAACAATTTTTATAGTCTTCAGCTAGCATTWTATATTTTCACTCACATAGAACAACTTTCATCCATCCAACGGTTGTCGTGCGTTAAGTTAAGACCCAACTGAACTCTTCTGATTGGATTATACTCATCCATGGACATAATTCTACTGATCACATGGCACCGTTCTGCAAATTTGCCTGAATTGCAATTTGCAATTGTGGTTTAAGACCCAATTAAGGGCCAAGCTTTGTAGGCCCACGGTATAAGGTATAATTGGGCAAAACCGCGTAAGTAAGCGATATCGGAGATGATCCGCGTCGTTCCCATGTGATCTGGTGATGGAGATGATGGATATAAGCCTTAAGGAAATGAGGTATGGTGATGGTGATGGTGATGGTGATCGTGATGGTGATAGCATGGCTGGCAAGGATGGGAATACGATATGACTCCATGGGTTAGAACGTTGGAATGGACATTGGTGGTGGCGGTGGAGTAGTACGTCCATGCTATGATATAGCTTAGTAGAATTGCTTGTGTAGTAGACTAGGTAGTGTGTTTACGCGTGATATAGGTACGTTAAGTCTAGGTACGTTAAGTCTTATAATTAGCTGGTAGAGGTACATGAGCTAGTATATACATATGTATATCCACGCCCGGGGATCTACAACAGAATTATATGGGAGATTGCAAGCTAGCTATATAGATGTATATAAGCTAGCTTGCCTATATTTCACTCTTCATGCAATATAAAATTTAACTAACTATAACTTTAACAATATACACGATTTTTATGTGRCCTGATAGAAAGARCGATCACATGCTGAAATAATTAGTGAATCAAAKATTCAGTCCACATGTGTGATTCCAAGTTTCCTTATCACTAGGAAGAGAGTTTCACAACATTAAGAATATATGAATATAACAACAACGACSTGATCGATTAACAAAAATATATAACATTTTCAACCAATCAATCAAAGACAAGCTRGTAAACAAAAGCCATGGTTGATGAATTACCTAATTCATTATCGACGTTGAAAGTTAGTTAATAGTATAATAACACTAAATAAAATTATTAAAGAGTATATAAAATTCAAATACACAAAGAAAAGAAAACCAAAAATCAGACAAAAATGGATTACACATGAGTATATGCAATTAGAATGAACTTGATAAACCATGCATTCATACCATCATGCAGTACTTATATATAATCTACCGTTGTTCAATATTGATATTCTTCCATTCATAAAATATCATTAATTTTAGGTTAACGCAAACCAAAGGTGTTCTTTYAACTAGAAAGGCTCCTAGGCCGCTCATGTGAACCACTTCATTGTCAACCTTAAAAATTTCAGGCAATGGCTTGATCCGGCCAAACATTGAAATGTGGTCAACACTCACCAATTTTGTCAAGACGTTTTGAAATTTTCCGATTTACAAGTTAGAGTTCACTAGTTCATCCATGGACCATTGCTAACGCTTCCACTTATTTCGTCCCATCTTCTCTTCCTCAAAAAATGTCGAAKATTTGCATAAGAATCCGGTTACTTCTCAAATGACTGCTTTCTTCCAACCAACCAAACAAACAAACATCAACATCCTGAACGAGACGGCATCCCGAGTCCCGACTTCTGGCAGTTGACCCATCAGCACTCCTACCAACACAAATTGAACACATCAGTAACAGCCAGCTCACTTTTCTCTCTTCACACATCATGGTAGAATAGCARCAAGACCAACCAACGAATACAAATGTTCATCCAATGACAACACACCGTGACACCGGCTTTTCCGGGGACCAGAACTGATGTCGGACATCTATAAGCACATTGATTGAGTCTAAACTGGGTTCAACATCAACATCATCCTTATCTATTTCAACAGATACTTCTATTTCTTCATCTTCTTTTATACTTCCAGTTAATACAGAACTTTCTTTGAATAAACCCAGTGTAATTTCCGCCTCATCATCCCTCTGACCCTCTCCTAGCATTTTGCCAGGTCTAYTAGACAGTGGTGCATCCATTTCTTTTTTCCCTTTGTTCGAAACACCCAGCCCATTTCTTGTTGACCCATTGCATTGACACCTTGAGGCTTGTTCTCTTAAGATGGCAGGCAACCCTTTGGTCTGGTTGTTAGAGTAAAGATTGCCAAATCATCAGTTGAGAGTTCGGAGTTGGGTCGATATAAGATATGWATTGGTTAGCGTGCGCCTTGTATAAATACGGTTGGACTTCTACCATCTCAAAGGCCAAACCAGGATCATGAATGGTTATGGGTATCGGCAATAGCTTGTGAAATGGGATTCTTGTTCGGCAGGCTTTCCCACATTCCTTTTTGGTTATGAGTTCGATATACTATCCAGAGGTTTAAATGAGTTCAACAGGTTGTTGAGTAAAGATGAAGAGAGCAGTGATGTTATAAATGATGGAAATGATGAGCTTTTGAATGTTGTATGATGTATGATGTCAATTTTCAAAGACCAAGTTTGTTRTAATTTTGGCTCTTGTGTCGTGTTGGCTAACACTGCTTCACTGTAAGTTAACATACACCTTGATTTTCTTCGACTGGGAAATACCGACATTATGCTTAAGATAAATTCACATAATTTTGATCCACGTCCACAATTCCATATCTCCATCTCAAAAAATGACAACTGAGACAGAGTCTTCAGAAAGATACGCCAGGTTTTGAAACAATTTTTAGCTCTCTTGTTGATACTTTCAAACGACTGGTGGTGGGTTTGAAGGTGATGAGTATCCATGAAACGCAGACCGTGTTCCTAGTGCTGGTGTTGGTGTTGGTGTTGACGGATAAACCAAAAAATTGCTTGAATTTTCTCTTTGTACTGATTCAGATGAATCTAATTCTTATAATACTTATAATATATTTACTTCAACTACTTCTTCTTCTACTTCAACWGTCTCACCAGAGACGTTCCAACTATTCAAACTAGATAGTTGCGCAGACATTAGTTTGACTTCAAATCCTAAAATCCTACCAACTGTCGGTGAGCAGATCAGTCATCCTGCTCCTCAACTTCCATCGATTTTGAATCTGTCTATTGGCATGTAAAACAACAACAACTAAAGCCATAACCAGAACAACATCATGGTTCATATAGCTTTCACGATCAAAGTTTTTCAATGAGTGGTGGTGGTAGTGGTAGTGGTAGTGGTAGTGGTGAGCAGATCAGTCATCATATTCCTCAACTTCCATTCATTTCGAATTTGTCTATTGGCATACAAAACAACAATAAAAGCCATAACCAGAAACAAGATTTCAAAYGGGCATCATGAAGAATACGATACAGAGTTGATGAAGCATTCACGATGAATCATAAAAGTTTTTTTCAGTGAGTGGTGGTGGTAGGTGGTAGTACTGCTGCTGCTGCTGCTGGGTTTGTTTTTGYGGAGTCCAGGTTTCCATGAATGCTGTTTGAAACACGACTAGGAACTGGCTGGTTATTTCATTCACTATGACAAGGAGTCAATCATCAAGGGTTTGGCACATATGAATCTCAAGGATGGTGTTGATTTCACAAAAACATCGGTTCAAACAATTTCTCAAAGATTCCAAGAAATGAAAGATGATGGAGAGATTAAGCCAGATGAGCCAAAAACTGTGTTATTAACCTCACACGAAGGTGAAGAAGATGGTCTATGGATTAAATCCAAAATCAAATGTTTTAATTGTGGAAAGATGGGTCATATGATGAAGGACTATTCCCAAAGAAAGAAAGGTAAGGGTAATTACAACCAATATGGCAAGTTCAACAAGCCAAAAGATGTGCAATTCATTGAGGTTCTTTGTGATGCACAAGTGGATTTTAGTGATTTGTGTTTTGCTGAAGTTGTCAATGAGTCTACTGCTTGTATTCGTGAATCCGAAAAAGATGAAGCTGTCAGTGTTGTCAACGAGTCTAAGATTTCTGAGATTGAAGAGGGTGTTATTTATTTGTTGAGGTGGTTGCTGAAGGTGGTCACAATAATGCGAATCCCAATCGCACGTTCAATTTTCAAAGAAGAGGAAGAGGTTGTAGGAGATTTGGAAGAGCAGGTAGACGTAATTTTATCCAACCAGCTGGCCCACTAGCCACAGGTGCCAATGCGCAGCCAACGAATCCCAATCCCAATCGCTTATAAGCAATATGATTCTAGGTCAAGCATGCCTCTCAAGTTGATTTTGTTGAGGTTGACCTTAAGCACACACACCATATGCATCCGGCCACTTAGGTATCACCAGAACTGTTGCTTACTTGTCACGCTATTTTTTCTTCCCAAGATTACGTAAGATAATTGAACATTATATCAATTCTTGCGATGTGTGTCAAAGGGTTWAATCCGAACGGCACCCCAGGCCATCTTCAAGAAGTTCCCCTCCGAGCTGGATATTTGCGAAGTATTGATGAGAGAAAGTTTGGAACACAGGGTAAAAGTGCACGTGGCAGCTAAACATATCCACAACCACCAAAGCGGCATCRAGCTTCTTACCGTCTAAATCAGCAGTTTCGAAACCAGAAACAACGTCGACAGCAATCTCTGTCCAATCATGCTTAAGTTATATGGCACAAGAAACAAAGCGATTTATGTTCCATTTCCGCCATCCAATGTCAACCATCCAAAATCATTACCACAACCAATTCGGCATGCACTTGAATACAACATTGAAGAACAAAAAGCGTTGGTAACAGTTGCTGATGATAAATATGACATTCCAACGCCATTTGAAGAAATGATTAAATCTCCCCCTAGGGTCACAATGGCTGGAARCTTTGGACAATGAGAATAGATCCATCAGAGACAACCATGTCTTTGAACTTGTTTGCACTTGGAAATACTCAACACGAGTCCACTTATGATGAAACTTGTTCACCAACTATGAGTTATGAAGTTTTGAGAATTGTCTTAGCTGAAGCTATTGAAGATGTTCCAGTCGGTACCAAAATTGTCACTCGTAGGTATGTTCTCTTAGTCAACAATTGGACGGTCTTGAATTTGAAAGGATATGGTAACGTTTGGGGCAGATATAGACACGTGTCAATCGAAGGTAAGTAAGTTGGACACAACTGGTGTTAGAGTTATGAAGGCCTTATATGCTCTAGATACTATGAAATCCGGTGCTTTGGTGAGAGGTTTGTGGGCACACTATGTTGCTATTACCAACTATCTTCAGGACATGAGTAATAAGAAGCTTCACAGAAACAGAAAATACGTCATTCGTTCTTACCATCGTGTCAACAACAAGAACAGCACAGAGATTCGTGAGCATGTTTATACATTTGTATGTTTGGAGCATAACTATATGTTTCTATTTTTTTTCAATGTTCAACCTGGTGATGAATTTATGATGAGAGGATACTGTGAATGTTGCTGCTGATGCTGGTCATACTGCTGTCTTTGTTTTGGTATATGCTGATGTCAATTCTAACAAGAGAAAAAAACCGAACTTTCTCTGTCTCAGAAGAAGAGATCGAAACAAACCTGAAATTATCAAAACCACCATTTTAACTATATTTGTTAAAAATACCTAACATAGATGGAGTTAACAGAATCTGAGTCCCAGTTTGTCACCAATGAATGAGGTTCCCAATTTGGATGTTCAAGAATTGCAAAATGATGATAAATTTTTCAACAAAATTAAATGTTAGATTTGAGTCACTTATATAAACTAGTGATAAGAATTGATTGAGATATTTTGACCGGTGTTCTATGGAGATCTATCAGAACCTAATGCTTTCGTGCATTCTWTCCTCACAACACGTCCACAACCGACTCCACTAATGTTATTTCCTTTGAAAAAACTCGTCAAAGTTTGGGACAGAAACGGTAATTTTGTGATATGTATGAAGCATCATGGTTCTTTTTTTTTCAATGTTCAACCTGGTGATAAAGTTATGGTAAGGGCATAGTATGAATGTTGTTTATGTCTTCGTTTTGGCGTTTCTAAAAACGTGAAAGCAGTTTGGATAAACTCTGCATTTTGATGATTCAGTTAATTTTAAAGAACTGACTGATCCTGATTCCTGATTTCCTGACCTGACCTGAATGTATTTATCGTGCGCGACCCATTTATTTATAAGCTGGCATGGGCCGGCACGGATTTACGAAATCAGCCAGTGTGCACCCTAGCCACAAATGTGTGTGGCTGGTTATGGCTGAGCAACAATAGTGGTCGTGCAGTGCACAACTTTGCCCAGTAGTGTCAAAGTATCAGCTGACATCTACGTCATCACTCATGGCCTTGAACGGCCATCACGGTAAACCAAGTCACTTTCTCCTTCATGGCTCATACATACTTAAACTCATTGTGCAGCAGGTGATATCGAACTCAATCAGAATTCTTCGAAATCTACGGCACAATCAAGTATGGAAAAAATGAAAACAATTCAATTGCCACGTACTCTATATATAAAGCTGGAAATAGTACCGAATAAGACTGAGTTTTCCAAGTACATACAATTACATGTGATATATTCTATTACTCCAATTGTTATCAATTGTTTAACTGCGGTACGTAAAAAACTCAACATACTTAGAACATTCTATGTTTTGCAAAATGTATTGTGTTCTGCCGCCACCTTCGGTTCGGTAACTACCTAGTGCAACTGAAATGCCCAATCAAATGATCAACAATTTGAATTTGAATTATAAGAGGTCATGAGACGTATACTATAAAAAGAGTTAGAGCTGGGTCGGTCGATGAATTGGCAAGATATCATAATTTTTGGAATTTGTCCCGAGAAGTTAGAACTCTACTGCCTTGGGGCTTAAAATTCGACGAATCGACCCTAGACTTTTTTGCAGACGTGGTTGGTCGGATTTGAGGCAATTCATGATCATGTTCAGTCTAAAACCTGAACCTGAACCTGAACCTGAACCTGAACCTAAATCTTGAGCTGATGAAATTGAACATCGATCCGGATCAAGGATTATCCAAACCAACTGAAATCCATTAGACASATGGTACATCATCATCAAGATTCAAAACCTCGAGGTACTCCAACTAGGATAAATTGCAATAACAAAAACAAGAGTAATTTGACTGCCGTAAAGGGCAAGAGCAG
Source organism: Ambrosiozyma monospora (assembly GCA_001599995.1). Taxonomy (NCBI): domain Eukaryota; kingdom Fungi; phylum Ascomycota; class Pichiomycetes; order Pichiales; family Pichiaceae; genus Ambrosiozyma; species Ambrosiozyma monospora. The sequence continues at coordinate 124,018 of BCIP01000027.1, forward strand.
AGCCTAATGCGGTAATTGGTAAGCAAGTGTGTGCGAAAGTGCAGTAGTGTGCGGCTCAAGGACAATGCCAATTTGCCATGAGATCCCATTATTTCACCTATTAGGCCTATTATCCCCATGAGCCAAATGATGAAGAGCTTACTTACTTACTTTTTGTCATTTTGTCATTTTGTCATTTTGTCATTTTGGCAGCCGGCAGCCATCTGATTTTGGCATCCGGGCGTGCGTACACTGTAGTGTAGTAGCAGTGAGTGAGTATAAGGAGTGAGTATAGTGAGTAGTGAGTACGTGCTGTAGATCCATCTTACTGTGTGCCATGTGGTAAAAACAATAATGAAATTTGGTAATTTATCAGAATACAGCAAGTCTTGTTAACAATTTCATGAATTTAACAACACCTGTTTCCACTTATATCCTACTTCTTCATCATGRTTAAAGTTATAGTTTATCAGATCTTTTTTTTCTCCAATTTACTGTTGCTTTTGCCTTAATTTGCCTGTTATTTCTCTTTTTGCAGCTACATACAGATTCACCTCCACACATATACTTACAATTCCACCGGATCCTGTCATCATTCCTGCAGTATCTAGAAAACTTGCCAATATCCGAACAATATTTGCCCTTCTTCATATCAGCTTATACTCAGTTTTCACCTGTCTCTGTTTATCCTTCTTTCTTTTCCAGAACCCACAAGGCTCAAGACTCAAGACTCARTCAACTACACACATCAAAACACACTATTTCAACTCAACTGTTAGCAGATACAATCAATTAACAACCAACAATCCAAATATATAATCAACGATGAGACTATTTGGAGGCAAGATTATATCCACCTTGTTATTCCTAGGTGCTCTWTTATGYCTCTTTTTGACAGTATTGATAGGTTCAACAAATGGTTCCCCACTGAAGAACTTCTACTGGCTTCAAACAAACACTTCGAAATATCCAGGTGCCAAATTCCAAACCACAAGATGGACAAACTATGGTATGTGTGATGTCAAGAACAACCATAACACCAACTGTGGTCATTCCGCAGCCTATGCTTTCTCACCTAAGGACAACTTCAGTTCAAGAGACAACTTGCCTAAAGCATTCATCAAACATAGAAAGACCTACTACTATCTCTCAAGAATAGCATATGGATTCTTAATTGGAGGATTGGCTTTATTGGTGTTTGCAATGATTCCTTTCTTGTTGTTTGTGTTTTTACATAAGATGAGAGCCATTGCCATCCCATTGTATTTGTTAGGCACGTTGTTCGCCACCGCTGCTATTGCCATGTACACTGCTGTTTTCGTCTTGGGTAAGCACAAGTTCAACAATGACGGTGCCCATTCGAAGTTGGGTGTCAAGGCCTTCGGTACCTCCTGGGCAGGAATTGCCTGTTTGCTCTTTGGTTTGCCTGGTTTATTGAGACGTGGTTCCAAGAATACTCATGGCTCTTCTAGAGGTGGTGGTGATGATTTCGTTTATGCTGACAATGACAACACTGAATCCGAAGCGAAGAAGAACGGTTGGTTTGTTCCTCATGCCAGAAAGAACAAGAGAAGAGGAAGAAGAAACAACAGTGCTTATGATGATGGTAACGTTCAACTATCTCCAATGCAACAATACGGTGGTGCTGGTGCAGGTCATCCACAAGGTGCACAACATGATGATGCTACCGGTGGTGTCAGATTCATGAGCTTGGTTCAACAAAGAGACGGTAATGATGCAAGAAGACACAATTTCGATTCCGATTCAGATGATGATGTCGTTACAAGTAGTGTTGGCAAGGAGAGTTATCCAAATTATTCACCTGTTAATGAAAAGAAAACCAGTGGTGGGTTCTTCAGCAAGTTTGGTAAAAACAGCAACACCAACAATAAAGCTAACCAGCCAACCAACGCCAACGCTGCTGGTAATGCTAGTGCTCCGGGTTATGAACAGTCTCCTACTGTGATTCCAGAGTCTTYTAATGAACCTACTTATACCCAGACTGCCGGCACTGGTGCTGRCCATGCTGGTGCTGGTGTTGGTACCGGTGACGTTCATGAAGAAGCTCCTGTTGGTTACAATGATACCACATTGGTTAATAATTCAAATGTTGGTCGTCCCTAATGCCAACTTGATTAACGGTTGTTCACACCTTGAGAAGTTATTTTAATGAATGTTGCTCTCAATACGTGATGATATAGGGAATTTCTTGATCCCAYTTTTTGCTTTGATTTGACTACCCCCTCTTTTTTTTTTCACCATGTTCTTTTGTTAATTTTTGTTCTAATACCATTTTTCTCTTCTCTGTTGTTTTKTTGTTCAAATTCTTACCGATTCGTTGTTTTTTCTCTCTTTTTTTCGTTCGTTGTCTTATACTTGTTTTCCAAATATTTCGAGTTGTTTATAAATTTTCTAATTTTTGTTGTGTCTTATGTACTTACTCTATGCTTAATTCTCCCTTTTTTCCCCCTTTCATACGTTTGATTGCACACTTTGTTATATTGTGCATGTTTGTTACCTTTCCCTTTTTTGACTTTCTTTTRACGTTAAGTTCTTCAATACAATTCACTTGATTCACCTTTCATTTGTCTGTTATCGAATAAGTAAATCATGCATGCAGTAAAAATTAAACTATTAAGTAAGGGCCATATATATATAAGAAATCGAAGAGCTATCTAGAAGCAACAGTGACAAGCAAGAATAAGTAGAAAAACACAGCTAGAGAATTAAACCTAGGAGAAATAATTTGAAGTGGAGGAAAAAGTTACAATAATAACGRTGTATAAGGAAGGAARCTGAAGGTAATTAAAACAAAACGGGAAGGAGAATCAAAGCATATGTATAGAAATACAGTATAAATAACACAAGTACAAAATATGTAGTACAATTCTAGCTAATTAGAAGGGAATTGGAAAAAAAAAGTGGAAACTGAAAACAAAACAAAAAAAAAGTATAATTTTAGTACAACTGATGTTTATCTCTAGATAAACCAGTATCATTTCGAAAAAAGGTAAAAACACAAAGGGAAAAAGAGAAGGGAAAACAGATTCAGCAAATTGAATGGCAAAATTCTAAAGGATCTAGAAACTATCAAATGAGTGTCTCAAGCCAGTCGATGGATGACGTGGATAGGCAGACTTGTTGACACATAAAACGGGGGGCCTCCGGGTGGGGAGAGGATATATCAAATATCTTCCATTGTGACATCTTTGCTTTCAGATCCGGCAATAGTAGAAGATGGATTTGTTTCATTYATGGGAGCTCCAGCACTGATACTGACACCACTGGTATTGGAAACAGTCGTGGTGTTTGCAGTTGACGTTTGARGAATCAAATGAGGGGAATGAGAACCATGTAAGCTACCAGTAGTGGTGGTTGCAACGGGACTACCACTAACGATAGGAATGGTWGTGGTACTTCCTGATGCAGAACTTAATGGAGTAGATGATGATTGATGTKGTTGCTGTTGCTGGTRGTGTTGTGTATGTTGTGGTGTTGGTTGTGGTTGTTGTGTCGGGTATTGCTGTAATTGATGAGGGGGCGTTCCAAACGCAGGCCTCTGTTGAACCCATAGTCTATCATGTCTGGGAGTAACGGTATTGGTAACTTTATCGACTCTATTTAGTTCTAGTTGGTTATCTTTATCRACTATCATTTCTTGTAATTTGGCAATCTGTTCATTTTCAGACATCAACAAAATATTTTTGTAATCTGTCAACTCATTGTTTATGTTTTCAAACTGGTCTGCTAAAACCAAATAAGAGTTCTGTAACAAGTCATGTTTTAATATCAGATCACTGTATACTTGCATTAATGATGGTGTTGTTTCCATAGCCGTTGTCTGTGATTGTTGTGTCKTAGATAAAGCTGGTGTGAATGGAGGAGTGGACGTAATCGCCGTTGGTATTGCTTGTTGTGAAGGCCCGCTCATTCCAGTTGGTTGATTGCCTTTGCCTTGGAATGTGCCTGGAAGAGTAKTTGGAGAGGTATTAGTGAAMTTAGTTCTAGCAGTGACTGAACCTGAAATAGGTGAAACTGAACGACCAGTGGGTGGCGTTGTATTTGAACTTGAACTTGAACTTGCATGAACAAATTGGGCAAATGAAAGTAACTCCTGTTTGAGTTTATTCAACTGAGCATCTTTCGAAATCAACAGATTGGAAGCATCCAAATACTTGACTTGATAATCCTTTAACACATCCCTTGAAAATCGAAGTTGTTGCTTATAAAACGAATCCATTCTATTCAAGAGTTCCCTGCACTCTTCAACTGTTGTCGTTGGTGTAAAATGGGTTTCGAGTTCYTGTTTCATATTGGCAGCTTCAGAATCGTCAGAATCATCAGATGAGTCTTCTTCCGTTGATTCATGATGATGATGTTGATGTTTTAAAGTTGATGAGGTATCAAAATGAGTTCCTGAAGGGTTTAAGACATGTTGTTGTTGCGCCACCGCTACATCAGTTGGAATAGAGCTGCTTCCGCTGCGTTGATTTCGAAGTTGTTGAATTTCTGACTTTAGTTCATTCTGTGTAATTACCAGCGACTTTATATTTGAATGAGCTGACTGTAACTCCAGTAAAAGCACCTCTTTTTCATTGCTCAAATCGGAAATGGTTCTCAGATACTCAGTTAATTTCTGTTCAAAATTGGTCTTGATAGCTTCTAAATCGAATTTGGTAGAACTAGTAGTAGCAGGTTGTTGCATCTGAGTGTTTCCAGCATTAGTGGTGGGGTTATTAGTGGTAGATTCATGTGATATATTAACAGCAGTAGGGGTCTTGGTGGTTGTATCAGGGGCTTTAGRTAGGGAAGAAGAGGGAACAACAGGCATCGGGTTCGGGCACGAGGACGAGGACGACGGGGACGAGGTTGCTTGCTTCAGCTTCAACTGGGCCTCCAACTGTTCCACTCTCGCCTTTAAAAGCAGCACCTGGTCATTGTCATTGTGTTGAATTTCAAAGGGRTTGGAGGGCATCGAAGAGGCAACAGAAACAGAAGTTGAAGTTGTGTGTTGAACGTTCCCTTGTACCTGTTCCTGTTCCTGTTCCCTTTCTTGATCACCAGTACCAACATTAGTAGCCAGATCGACGTCCACATTAACGGAGGCACTAGTGTGATGACTGTCGTTTGTACTCATTGTCTCTTTAGAGGTTGTATTCTTAGGGGACGGTATCGAAGACACAGGCACATCGTTGGTGAAACTTTGTTGTTTCTCTTCCATGGATCAGGGGATAAAAGTTGAGAATGCCAAAAGTGTTGAAGGTTGAAGGTAGTGTACAGTGTGAGTGTGTGAATGGTGTGTGGTKGTTTGGCTGGATTTCCTTGTTTGTTTAGTGTGTTTTTCGTTTGCAATTGTTCTTTTAGTGTAGCGTGTGCTTCTGAATGCCCGTGCTAGCGTTAGCGTGCTTTTTTTTATTCGTTTTGACGTACTAGAACTTAGCAGGCGACAGGACTAGGAGGATCGATGGAATTAAGCACACTGATACCGACGAGGATGGTGGTAGTGGGAGGGAAAGAGTGAGTTTTTGAGAGTGTTCAACTATAACAGTTTCAATTGTTCACAAGTACACAAGTACAAATACATTCCACAACAACTGTTGTGAACGTCATCGTTAAAACAGTAGGATACTTCGGGGACTTTATATAATAAATACAAGCAACATACACAACTAATATTAAATAACTAAAACAACACGTACTTGATTAACTTCCAAAATTTGTGGGGCCATTATAAACTACGCAAGTTTGGGGCAGCACACTCTGAGCACACATCATCACTTACTAATGGCAGAATGCAGTCACGAATCACCATTCACTGTTCACCAGTGACCATTCACTCACTTACTCCACGACCTGGACTTTAGATAATTCGATGACTTTTATAAGTTCGATGGATCACGGACGCCAAAGTTAAGCACAAGTCAGAATGGGTTTATGGTTTACAGAGCCATATAGCACAACCAGGACATAATTCTGATAGTTATCTAGCACACACTTAATTCTAACTTCTTTAAACCTTCTTTCTCTGGAATTTAACGTTTAGCTAACTAGTTGGAGCTTGTTTTCATCACCCCCATATATATCGAACATCCATGGACCATAGACAATGATCACTGATCTCATCATATCATATTATAAATTTGGAAGATTCCATGGGACATAGCCCAAGGGAAATCCGGTGCATATATATATGGCACAATTAATTGAAAATTGGAAGATGCAGCTTAAGCCTGCTTAAACCTTTAGCTAATGGGTCAAAGTTACCGGACAGCCCGCCTCCCACTGCTTCAATGCGTTGTGAATATTAACCCAGTACTTCAACTTCACAGTTTCGGCTGCAATTAACTCGTACAACTCCTCTTGTTTAYCCTTCTCAATATTTGAACTTTCACCTTCTAATTTCTTGTAGAGCCCTTGCAAAGTTTCAATAGCCTCATCAACTCTTTTCTTATTTTCTTTCTCCATCCTAGCCACATCCTCTTCATTTTTAACCTCTTCTAATTGTTCATGAATCTCCATAATATCCATCAGTGTATCTTGGCTTTGTAGTTGATATCTTTGTGATGCACCTTCTTCATTCAAATCAATTTTGGCATTTCTCTTCAACAAATATTGTGATCTAGTCAATGGGTCATTCAATGTTGAATAAGCTTTATTTAATAAAGATGAGAACTCAGTAGCTTTGTCTGAATTGCCCATATTCACTAAATCAGGATGGTTTGATGCCTGTAATGCACGATACTCTTTACGGAGTAACTTGGAATTCACGTTGAAATCCGAATTCGGTGGTGCGCCATTTGGAAACGTCTTGGGGAATAGCTTGTAAAAATCGATTGCTGAAGAATTTGATGATCCTGCTATAGTAGATTGGAATCTAGTGAAAAATAAGCCTGACAAGGCTCCTCTCTGGAGATATGGTCCTTTGAAAAATAGTTTGGAACTCATGGTATGTGTGAGATGGTGGTGTAGAGACAAAGTAGAGAACAATTCGATAGATGCAAGATGATTGGCTTGTGTGTAGAATGAGTAGAATGGTAAACAATCAGCAGAAGGAGAAAAGTGTGAACCTTTATATAGATCKATGCTTGGTGTTGATGTTTGGCTGAAATGTGAAAAGCTCAGTGATGAAGTGTCAGTGATGAAGTGTCAGTGACATGTGCTTTGAAAAATGGGAAAGAACGGATCGATCACTGAAAAAAAGCTACTAGCAAATATCGCTCGAGTCGGTTTGTTCTTCGTCAAAATCAAAATCTTATWTATTGCAGACCTGAGACGGGCCGCCAGTGACAGAWRGATGTCAGAGTCTGCCATTTCAGGRCACGTGCAAATACCAAATGAGGGGAACGCTAACATCAATCTCAAGACATCAAACAGGTGTGTGAKCCCATTTTAAAGGTATATCAGGACCAAGAAACACACAGAAACACACAATCCAATATATATAACAAAATGGCCGGTTTTGGAAGACACTGTATGTTATCATCACGGATTTAAAAATTCCCAATACATGGTACAGTTCAATTACTAACAACAATCCAATTGATCCTATTTGACGAATTTGAGGAGTAAAGTGGCTCCTTTCATTTCCCTTTATTTGGCTTGATTATGATACATTTGATTCTATAACTTGACTTTGGTGCAATTTGAAATGTCAGCAYTTACTAGTGCAACGAATTTACAAGTGCAACGAATTTGATACTGCAACAGCAGAAACATGATGATCAGAATTACACACCTATCTCCTCGCTCTCAACCAATCATGGGGAACCACACAGAGGATTTCAATTTTGCCATATAAATCAAAAYTAAGGATTAAACTGAAACTGAAACTAGAGATCAAAAGGGAAATCATTCAAACTTTAGCAACCAACATAACTGTCAAGTCAAGCCATTACCAAAAAAAGAGGGAAATGGACCAGGAGTCATTTCAWTTCCATCTCAAACTCAACCATCAAATATGCATCAAAACCCAAACCAACCCCCAAACAATTAAAAACAGTACTTCATCAAGATCCAGAAGTTCAAAAATTCAGTGCTTTAAGAGAAGGTTTAATCAAGTACTATAGATTCAACCTAAAGTCAGCCTCCATTGCATTCTTATTCTTGGGTGCCATTCCAATCACCTTGGGTTACATCGGTTACAAATATCAAACTATCAACTGCATCGCTAAGAGAAGAACCGAGCCTGTTTATTTGAACAACTATGTTCCTAGATCCTAAAGAGAGATATGAGTTCAGATATACTGTTTGTGTGTGTGTATATAGCTGGCATGGTTTAGCTGTCGCATTACTCGATGCTCGATCGTTTAGCTGCTTCGACGTTTGATTTATTCTCATTCATCATTTCATTAACTTATTTATTTATTGCTTGTTCTGATTTACGGGCTTGCTGATTTTTCCTTTTTTTTTTATTATAAATTTTTTGTGTTGTTCTAATCATCATGTTTACTACTGTTTTCTGGTCACATTAATACCTATAAGACCTAGCGTGTTTCGAGCTACGATCTTTGACTGGTTCGTTGTACTCGGGTCATCAATCAACCGACGTACACAGTTATGGAATGTTACTGATAATTAGAGCTTTATTAACAAGCTTATATGATAAGGCATGTTTCCATATAATGTAAAAGGTACTATACAGTGACACCAATATCGAAAAGGACAGTTGAAGAAAAGGAGATATATACGAGCAAAGAGAGATGGAATTTGTGATCTGTGAAACTTGATAGTATATAAATGCAACGCTATAGATATGAGTGAGTTAAAATTCTTTTTCTGCTTTTTGAATGACTTTGAATGATGGATATTATTTATTAGAAGAAGAATTTGCAGTGAAACAAAAAAGAAAAAGAAGAAAAAAAAACAGATGAATGAAAATGGAAATGAAAAGAAAAGAAAAAGAAAAACTGAAATACAAGCAATACTGACTCTAAAAAACAAGAGGATGAAAGAGAAAAGAATCTAAAAAAAACAACGAAAAGAAAAACAAATGAGATGACTGATTGACAGAATGAATGAAACGAACGGATGTGGAAATGGGAAAAGAAAATAACGAAATGAATTAAATAAAAAGGCATTAGAGAAAAGCACAAAAGCACAAAAAGAGTAACACAAATAACTTATGAAACCTATGGGAAATCAATGGAAAACAAAATCATAATTGTGGATCCATGATACTTTTCCCAGAAAGTCTGATCTTCTTAGCCCATTGTCTAGCCAAGTAAGCAACTTGCATGAACTTCTTACTGGCATACTTACGGAAAAATTCCTCATGAACAATCTCACCAACCAAATAATCCATAATCATTTCACAAACCTCTTTCAAATCACTTTCTTTATAGTCTCCAGAATAATGAATCAAATTTCCGTTCCAGTCAAACTTACCCAACATTTTTCTAGCGATGTACATGGAGGCAGCAGCACAGAGTGACGGTAAGTAACCTATGAATTTATGGTCTATCACGGTGATCTCCAGTAGATACTTACCAATGGTTCTCGATTGCACGTCGTAGTCATCAGCTTTGGATATTCTTCTAAGGAAGTTCATTGGGTTAGGATAGCTCATGTCAAAATTCAATGTCTCCAATATGAACTTTTCAGCACTTAGAATCTCATCTTCTGTGAAACCACCATCTGTCACATACGCGTAGTTTTTCACGGAGGGACTGTACACTTCTTCGTATTTAGCAGCGATAAATAATGCTCCAGTGGCCAACAATTGTAATCTATCAACTTGAACACTCTCTTTGGACATAAATCTGTCCATGATATTGATGGACAGGTATAATGTTTCAGGTAACAATCTGAATTTCAGGTGAACTTCAACCATCCAATCAACCAAAATGGATCTCATCTTAGGACGTAGGTTACGTTGCCAGTGAAGGTAGTTTGGATCAGGCAAAGTTTTAAGTTCCAATTCATTCAAGTATTCAAATATATCGTTCACGTATTCACTGACCATCAATGGATCATCGAAATCATCTGCGTCAAGATCATCCCACGTGTAATCAACTTTTGGTTTCTTGGTTTCCTGTATGGTGTCTGGTGCTTGGAAATCGTTTTGTGCATCACCGGCTTGTCTCTTCAATGACATCCTTCTGTTTTCATCTTGTATCTGTTGCTGTGTTCTTTCGTTTGTTTTTGGGGCAGTTTTGGAGACAATGGCTGTGTTTGTTGAGCTAGATGTTGTGGTTGTGGAATGGTGAATACCATTCTCTGAAACGGATTTACCGTTATGGGATGTACTGTTATTACTGTTGTTTTGATGTCCGTTTTTGTTATTGTTGTTTTGGCTATGTTGTTGTTGATGTTGTTGTTGTCTATGTAATTCTGATTCACCATTGTCGGTTTTGATCTTGATTGGTCTCTGTCCAGCAGGCACGTTATTGCTATTTTTGTTATTGGTATTATTGTTGTTGTTCGTTAAGCTCGTTCTTGGTTTGTGAGGAGCGTTGTTATTCAAATCTCCAAGGGCACTTCTATTAGTTCTCGTTATTCTTTGGTGATGTTGGTGTTGCTGTTGTTTCATGGTATCATTTTTGAGTCTAGCCGAGCGGAGTTGGTTTTCGTCATCCGTTTGCATTTGTGAAAGTTCCTATTAAAATTAGAAATATTGGTAATGGATGATTATTGTTAGTAAATCAACGTTTTTCTGTTTTTTTTTTCGTGACAAGGGAAAAATAGGGTGAGGAAGGGATGATTGCGAGAGATAGGATACATACAGCAGACATTGTGATGTTATAAGTTTTGACGGTATTGGTATCGAAGTTGATTATGTGTTATGGGAAGAAACCGGAATGGGGATTTTGAAGAGGATGTTGAATAAATAACCGGTTGAAGAGAGACGAATCAAGGGGAAAAATACACGTAACTTTGGAAGGTATCTTTTTGAGTTAAGTCGTGAGAGAGAGAAMTGACAGATGACAGACTTGTTGGGGGAATGCTGATGTTGAAATAGAAGAGTTGACTTTAAGAGGAGGGATAAGGGAGGAATGTGATGGAAGAGGGGAGTGACAAGTATATAAGTGTGTGGATGGTGTTTCAGCAGGAAAGTTGAAGTTGAATTTGATGTTGTGTGTGTTTCTCAGTTTCTCAGTTTCTCAGTTTCTCAGTTTCTCAGTTTGCAATTCTCTACTAAGAAATCTTTGGCCCTCACACTCTTACTACTCACTCCCTCTCCCTCCTCCCACTCCCTCCTCCCACTCACACAGACCTGGCTGACTCGACTTTGTCCCAACTGGGAAAAACTCGTAGGCCGGTCGTGCGCGCTCAAATTACGGCCCCCCTGCCAAATGCGGCCACACGTAAACAAACAAACAAACAAACAAACAAAGGTCTTTGTCTTTGTCTTTGTCTCTGTCTTCATCTCTGTCGTACTTCTGCTACCTTGGGTTTCTTGCGCTGGCCTTCCTAAACGCATCTTGTAGCTAATCCATTTCATATTTCACACTGAAACAATGAGGTTATGTATCTTGACCTTATTTCTTCCTATTTATCTTCTTCTCTTCTGCATCTATCTAACGATCATTTGATTCAACGTCTCTTCAGTATCAGATTTCAAATTGCACATTTAAATTGTCTTTGTTTACTTTTCAGATTCAACGTGATGTTTTCTCCATCTTCGTCATCAGAATTTTAAAGACAACAAACGTAATCTAAGTAGATATCCACAATTTCGTAGTTTCCATTCCATAAAGGTTAAATGACCTGCACTTACCTCAAATTCAGCTAAATAGTGGTTGTTGACAAAACTCAATTTCGCATTCTATCGGCGTCTTTTTTTTTTCCACATCAACATATCGATCGCACACATGCTTACTAGGCTGTCAACTTTCAAGTTTAACAACTCCGACCAACGAATTATATATACCTTTCAAGCCTAATTAGGTTTAAATCTATTTACAATTTTACATAACTCACATTATAAAATCATAATAAATCAAACCAACGTGTAAGTAAAGTTCAACAACGCCAAATAATGATGATATAGAAGCCTAAAAAAACGTTTCCAGAAACATCAAACACAGTGCACCGCAAACAATATCCATAATTAAAGAATGTGCCTTTATTGCTGTGCCCAAATGTATTCCATAATTTCATGGAATGTTTTGCCTTAACTTACATAATACATGTCAAGAACCCATCTTCTTTTCTGTTTATTGAACTGCTATTGGGCTAGAGAAAGTTGTTTGTATGTATGCGCACATCAAGCTGCGCCAATTTGATGCGCATGTTTGTTTGTTTGTTTGTTTGTTTACCTCAAACCCAGATCGGGCCCTGGATCTAAAGAACTATAAACATGCATGTGTGTTTCAAATTGCTTCGTTTACATTCAAATACGTACGTATATAAACAAGAACCCTCGGCATATATATATCGTGATTTACCCAAGGTTCAATATTGAGTGAATACATGCGCTACATGTATGTATAGATCAACTGCCATGTGGGGTATATATGCCCATTAATCTCAGCTCTATATGGCCAGCTTACAAAATATCGAAAATTGGGGCCCATATATAGATCTTGGACCATAATATACTCCACTCACAGTCACTTACCCAGCTGATGCAATTTGGTGATCATCCCTACCAATTTTTAGCTATTTAAAAACAGTCATAGTGAGTAGTGATGTGATATGTGCATGCTTATTAATGCCAGTTTTCAGAATTTGCAATTGATAACATGTTCATGTGCTGGGGTTTTTCTGTTACACTGTACATGCACACATACGAATTGCATGATCATTTTGAATATGATTCATGTTCTGCAAGTCTGGAAGGGATGTAAACAAACTATACTGAGATATAATACGTATAGCTATATAGCTATATATGTTGTACATGCAACTTTTCGTAATGCATCAGCTAGAGCTTATATGTCCAGCTAAATGTTATATTATGAAACCAATATTTGAATAACAAAAAAAAGCTGTAGTTTCCATATGAACACACAACTCTATTTGTGAACTAKCTAATTATTAATTAACAATTATACGTCGATTAAACAAAAATCAGGAGCTAGCTTGCAAACTTTTATAAAATTGGCCTTTTCAAAATATCGAACCCTCATTGATACCTGGCCGCGGGGATCGAAAATTCATGCACGTGACTCAAGTTTTAAGTATTTTTTTTTTAAAGCGTAACATTAATTAAATTGAAAATGCACGATCCTAAACTTAATTAAAATTAATCATGATGCTAGTGCATGCATAATTTTGATTTAAATTTAGGTTAATTAAATTAAAATTAGTGAACTGCAGCAAAAATATTTAAGAATACTATTTAGGTAAAAGACATCCAGAAAGTTCAATATGTGAATGTGTTTCCAGATGGAAATAATCTACAAAAACAACTGTCTACAACACCAACACATACATGTATCTTATGCAGAAGTAGTGATGAAACTCTTGACCACCTCATAGAACAATGCTGGATTACCAAGAAAATCTGGTATTTTCTCCAACAACAACAACAGAACCACAACCGACACTCTTTCCCACAACCTACAACAGAAACACTAGACTGCCCCATCCTCCCAATCCCACATCTCATACAACTAAACGACTATATTCAATTAGTCATCAAGTTAAGAAACCAATACAGGTTTTCAACGAAGCAAAAACAGGAAATCAACACAAACAACCTCTGCTCAATATTGAACACCATCATAATACAACAACAACTACCACTGAGACTCATATAACTTCTAAGTTCACAGGCTAGGCAGAATTCTATTATTTTCACTTCCTTATACTAATAAATTTCAAAAAAAAAAAAAAAAAACTAATTTTACTTATTATTCGCATTTTACGATTTGACTTTCCTTGATTACTATAATTTTCATTTTCATTTCTACTCCTTGGATTTGAATGACCACATACCTTCCTCCAGTTCTCCATACAGTCCACCTCCTACTAACCTCCCGCTCTTTTATTATTTTATTTTATCAATCTCCCCTCTACCAATTTACAACACTTTTTATTGATTTATTATTTTCTTTTATCACTATATCAATTTACCATATTTTTCTTTTTCCAGTTTAACATTTATGATTTAACCATTTATCTCCCTTTTATCATTTTATCATTTTATCATTTTATACCACTTTACCTTTACCTTCACCTTTACCTTTAACTAGTTTACTCTGCTTATGAAGCCTTGTTATTTTTTTCCTTTTTCTTTTAAATTAATATAAGCTCCCATACTTTTTGGTAAAAAAAAAAAAAAAAAAAAAAAATGTAGACATGTCACAAATGTAAAAAAAAGATTATATATCATAATCAATCACATTTTTTTTGGACTCCATTTTACTCCATTTTAACGTATATTTATCATTTTATTAAATCCATCACAGCTTATATTACATTTTTGTGCCGAACTACCAATTTTTTTAATTATCTTTTATCTAACTTTTCTTAAGTTTYYTAAATTAATTAATATATTTATAAGCTCTCTCAATTTTTTTTTTGTAAAACAATGTAATATAGTATAGTCCAAAAATTTTAAAAAAATACATGAAACTCCAACAAAAAAAAAAATTTCAAAAATTCAATTAACAAAATTGGAAAAATGTAAAAATTGAAAAAAACCATTAACTTAAACGTAAAAAATATAAATTAATCCAAACTTTTAAATTTTAAAAATTTACAAATCTTCAAACATTCTGCAAAAATATTTTAAAAATCTAATTCAAAATGCAAAATTGTAAAATTAATTAAATCAGATAAATTTGAATGAGTTTAAACTTTATACATATTTTTGTATTATATGATATTGACTCAGTCTTGATTTAAAAAATTAATAATTAATTTTCGACACCATTTTTCAATATATAAATGACCTTTTTTTTTACCAAATTAGAAAGTAATCATGCATGAGCTTATATTAACTTAAAAAAACTAACAAAAAATTGAATGAGAGATAGTTAAAGGTAAAGGTGAAATGTAATATAGGCCAGTTTTGTAAGTCGGCTAGCGGTTAAGGGTTAGGCGACACAAGGAGTGCTCTTTCATCACCTCTACGGAGGTATTACAGTCCAAAAGACTATAAACCACAACCCCTCAACGTTCTGRGGCAATATAAACGGATCTGTGCTGTAACAGGCAGCACATTATATATCAACTACAGGGGGTTTTCGTCCTTTTCTTAAGAGAATCTGTTTTTCCCTGAAAAGTATGTGAAAAAAAAAATTGCTATAAACAATATAAAGAAGCATGCATATTATAGCCGTTCAAAATAATTTGCAATAAATAAAACTCACCACAGAGATTTTAAATAATTTTTAATTTTCTTGAGCAGTTATAATTAAGTATAAATTATAGAGTGGCTAATATTATTTCATCATTAATCTAAACAGATTATCAACGAATGAGTAAACTATGCGATATTACTGGAATCTGGGATAATGAAGAGAAAAGGACAAATGTACTGCTGGCAACAAGTAAGATTGAGTTTTCTTCCAGCCGATTGTAAGTATGTGAAGCAAATGAAATGTGACAACCAAACAACCAGGATGGAGAGTGATGATTGAAAAATTGATTCCTCTCTTTTCTTCTTCACAAGTTCACAGGTCACAACCAAACCGCTACATACGTATAAACTGGGAAACACTGACTATATACTATAATTCACTCAAGGACACCTTTATTTTTCCACATTGACATTTTGTAACGCCTGACTAATATGTCTCAGATAGTATTCGTACAACACTCAAATAGATGTCTGGCTACCTGTAGTAAACAGTAGTCGACATGTAACCGTCGACACAATTCTATCGACAACACTCAACACTCAAACTCTAATATAATCATACTTTTTTTTCACATACGTTTTTTTTATTGTTTAATAATCAACTAACTATACAAATAGGCATCAATACTAGTTAAGAATTAAGAACCTTTTTTTTTCATTTTTTTTATAAGGTTAATAAAGTTTTAGAATGTTGAAAAATTGTAAAAAACAAAGTAAATCAAGCGTCATAAAATTGTGTATCGGCATTTTGTAATTATTTTGCAAAGGTAAAAAAAAGGAAACAACTAATTTCTTTACTTGGTCATTTTGGATCATATATTTTTTTCCAACATAAAAACATTTTTGTTTTTTTTAAATTCAAATTCACTATATCTAAAAGAAAAAAAAAATACAAACCTCGTGAGTCGTAAGCTAGCTTGTTTGCAAGGTTTTTTTTTTCTTCTTCAGGCCAAAAAAAAGAAACTATATATAAGCAAGGCCTAAGTTATATAAATTTTTTAAAAAATTAAATAAAAATGCTTGTAAACACTGAAATGATAAAATGGTATAAAATGATATACAATTATTATATGTAGTTTCGATTTTTGATCTATTTTTGTTACCGTTTTTTTTTTGCGCGATATATATATATATATGCTCTTTGTCATTTGAGTTAAGTTTTGCGAATTTACTTTTTTCTTTTAAGTTTCAACCTGTTTTACTTTTGTTCCATCCTAGTTTCTATTACAATTTTCAGTTTTTCTTTTAATTAATACCTTTTTGAATTTTTACTTCCAATTTTTTTAAAGTTGTATAGTTTTTCATTCATACACAAGTTAATTATATCCCATCTAATATTTTAGTAGTTATACATGCGTGTCTTATAATTTCTTGTTGAATGAAAGTTCTAATTTTAAAAAAAACCATATGTTAACGTCGATATCTCTTAATTTGAGGGAAATAGGAATTATTGAATTAATAATATTGGGTGGCCTCAAAAATTCGATTTTTTTATCCTACATATATAGTTCACAGGCCGGTAACAGCTATACAGCAATATAGTTGTGAATTTACTATATTTATAGTAGATTAAGGTCGAAAACCCTTATTTTGCAAAATCAATATATTTAAATATATCGATCGATGATTCGGAGAAACGTACTACTTGGATATCTTTGATAAATTAAACTTACTAGAATGCATTTTATACTCTTTAAAGACAACTTAATATTAATTTTAAAATTTATGAAAAAAAAAATAACCAATTACCAAATCGAATCAAAAAAAAAATAAGAAAAGAAAATACATGCAAGAAGAAACAGCAAACATTAACAAACAAAAGAAAGCAAAAAGAAAAACGTGCACAAAACCCACAACTAAAACCAAATGGATATCAAAAAAGAAAGACACTAATCAGTATACCCACACTGTTTGTTGAAATCCTCACATTCTTTAGCAGTAAGCTTATCAGACTCCTGGAAATTGATATTGTAATCACTGAAATATTTCTTCTTAAAAATCCGATTAACGTCAACCTTACGCATTTGACCAAACACATCATCCGGGTTTATGTGCATTTGCTCAACCTGCAGTTGAGTGATTTTCTCCTTTGAACCCCAATCAGCCAATTTTGCTTTATCTTCTTCATTATCGGAAGTAATCTCAGGGATTATATCTGGCAGTATGTTGTTAGTGTTGAGTGATTTTGAAGCATGCAATGATTTCTTGTTTGATTTATGACTGTCATAGGCTGAAGAGAATGAAGGTGCAAGTGTTGTACTTTGGCTTTTCGAAGGTTTCAACTGATGTGAATATTGTTGATAAACATTGAGTTTGGTATGGTTGACTGGAATCTCTTTCAATCCATTTTTCACACTTTGATGTTTCTTGTATCCAAGCAAATTCTCTGAAGAGTATTTACGTTTTCTAGCAACTTTACTCGTAGCGGCATTTAAAACATTATTCAATGGTCTTGTGCTTGAGTTTCCTGGAACCAACAAATCATTAGACGGTTTCATTATAGGAATCGAAGACGCTTTCAAACTTTGTTCAGTCAATGGCAATTTCATTCTCTCTGGAATATCCTTCTTGCTTCTGTCACTTGTAAATGAACGGGTCGAATATAAATTGCTCAAAATCTTGGACTCAGCCACAGCTTGAGGCAGCTGTCTATTTGAAGACATCAACGTTTTCATAGGGGACTTCATTGGTCTTGCGTGATGTAACTTATCGTGTTTCAAAAATGAGTTCGAGAAATCCAATTTCTTAGATGATCCAGGAACCAAACGAGTCGGAGTTTTTTCATACTTTGCCCGGGAAGGTGTTATTGAACGTTTCTTGGTACTTCTTTTCGCACTYGATTGGGTTGGCGCCATCAGTCTGGTAAACAAAGCATCAGACCCACCAGTGTTGGATTTTCTATGAGGAGTAGTTGCATTGTTTGCATTTGTGGTGTGAGGTGTAGTTGGATTGTTTGTATCAGTGGTTGGTTTCTTTGTGGAAGTTGCTGTCAATTTTCTCTTGTCCTTCATCATACCGTGGGATTGACGTAAATTTCTTTTGATTGGAATTGTAGGTTCATCTTCTTCTGCTTCCTTATGTGAATAGGAAGGAGGCAGCGTAAGTTYAAAAGGCGTCTTGGATTTAGGCACAGATTTTGCATTTGAACTGTCATCAAATGGAGAGGGATCATGCTTTTCATAGAGCAAACTGTTCTTTGGGAGATGCTTATTCTTTCTTGATTTAGAAACACTCTTAACCGGACTTCCTCTTGAAACAGCTGTAACAGGCGACTTATTCAGTTCCAGTTTTCTACTGGCCGTTGACTTGCGGACTTTTCCCAGCGATTTCTTCTTCTTGGATTTGACTGTTAACGGTTTTCTTGGTGGGATATTGTAAAATTTCACAGGAGTTGTACTAATCGGAGGTTCAATCTTTCCGAAGGTGAGGTCATCTTCATCGTCATCTTCATCCTCACTCTCAAGCATTCTGGAAATCTCTTGCATTCGTTCTTGCTCTTTAGTTTTCGGCTCAGCGACTGATGCATTGTTAGTTGCAGTAGGGGCAACAGTTATCTCTTTCTCTTGCGGACTTTCATCACTGGTGGTTTTGCTTGGAGTATCTTCACTGTTGGTTTTGCTTGGACTATCTTCATTTGAAATTTTATCTGAAAGAGACTCATTAGTTGATGATTGATTTTCCAACTCCGACAAATCATGATGGGTTGACATTTTATCCTCATCGTAAGATGCATTAACAGCGGCGGTTGTAGTTGTGGTAGTAGCAGGAGCAGTAGCAGTAGCGGCTATAGTAACTTCTTTCTCTGATGAACTTTCTTCGCTGGTGGCTTTACCTGGGCTTTCTTCATCAGAACTTTTACCAGATGAAGATTCATTAGTTAATGCTTGATTACCTAGTCCTGACAAATCATGACGGAATGGCGTTTTATCCTCATAAAATCTTGATGCTTCTTTTTCAGCCTCCACGTCGACCGCATTGAGATGTGCATGGGAAGCAGCGATTGACTTTCTGATATTCTGACGGATAAATTCGAACGATTGATCTTTGTCATCGGTATTTGAAGTAGGTGAGGCATACGTGGGTTCATTCTTGCGATTTATGTGTGGTTGTAATTGTTCATGTTCCCCAGTCAGTGGGATAGTAGTAGTAGTTGTCGTCGTMGTAGTAGTAGTAGTAGTAGCTGTTGTTGGACTTGCAATGATTGGTGAGAATACCACTGAATGATCCTTTTCGGGAGACCCCTGGGGTGAATTTGAGATGAGCAATGCTGTATCCTGTCTCGTAAGCTGAATATCTCTGTCATGTAACTTCTTCATTGGCGATTTTTCGTAGTTTCTCATTTTCTTTGGTGATCTTAAACCCAATAATGAAATATCACCATTATCAGCAATACGCTTATGTGACTTGCCTTCAACGGGAACACTTGCTTCCTTCTTTTTTTCGGTACCGTTTTCTGATGGTTTATTATCTATCGTTTCGACCACAATCAAGTTGGGGCTTATCTCTTGTTCATCTGATGTTGTGACCTCTGTTGTACCAGTATTCTTCAAAGACACGTTTTCGACCTCATCTTCAACGGTGTCCACAAATGAGTTTTGAAGGGAAGGAATTTGCTCAGGTGACTCTTCATCCTGGTTGTACAGTTCATCATCAGACCATTCATGATTGCCACYCAGCACATCATCCATCAAAGCGTTAAGCCAGTTGTTGTTTTCTTTCATCTCCAACGTCAACTTTTCGACACTGTTTGCTATTAGTTTAGACTCGAGATAWACCTCGTTGGCAAACCATTTTGAGAAGCCGGGAATGTTCGACGTGTCTATCCCACGTTGATGTGTATGCTGTTTCTTTCGTGTTTTTGAGACACCACTTTTGATTCCCCACATTGTGATAAAGATGACACTAAATGATTTTCAAAAGAAGTRTGTGATGGTAAGAAATGAAATGGGAGGTTTTGCAGGGTGATAATTATAAACTTATGAGACCCTTTTCGTGTTTTCTTTGTTGTCAGAATCCAGAATCCAGACTTCAAAGATTGAGATGATGGAGCGCGTACAAAGTTCAAATTTCAAAACAGTTTGCGCACGACCAAAAAAATTTTGAGTATTTTATTTTCACACTAACTAAGATATCCTGGAGATGATCTTGGATACAGTGATAAACTGTCAAGAATTCCCTATTTAATTCATCCATTCTCAGGATTTCTTTACAAGGAGAATGTCTCACAACAATAACAAACAGAAATATACCTCCAACATTAATGGAGCAGGGTTGGAAAAATTCCAGGAAGTTATCCAACACATCAAAGACAGCCCATCTGATATTTCTCCGGTTAAAGAGTTTTTAGACAGTTCTTACAACGTTTCGTCRTTAGGCCAATGTTTTTCATACTTTGCTAGTGTCAATGACCATCCAGCACTCTCAAAGTTGAATTCAAATTTATCCAAAATTATCAGATATGCCAACAAAGAACCAGAGCTGCAACCACTTGTCTCCAATCTCATCAAGGATTTGATTTCCTCATTTAATATCAAGGTGTTTTACAGATGTTTCAATAACAACAAACCAAAGATCACAAATCCTGCATTACAACTTTTGTCATCTATTTGCATTTTCAAAGATGGTGCCATGATCGATACCCTTTTGGAGAATTTCGATTTCACATTAAAGACACTACCACTACTATTGGTTCCTTCCAAACAAGAATTGWCGGATCCATCCACCACACCTAGAAATTCTGTTAGAAGCTTTTTTATAAGGTTCTGGATTGATCTATGTGGTAATGCAAACTCCATGGTTAGAAAAGAGATTCTTATCAACAACAAGAAAATCACCACCAATTGKTTCAAGTATATTGCAACTCATGATTCCGTCGAGACTTTGAAGTCAACATTATCATTTTTTGATTTGAAGATATTAATGGAACCAAGTTATAAGAAGATGACGAAGTGTAAGATATTTTCTGACTGGGGATTGATGAAGTTGGTTGAGTTGTATAAGGTCAATGACATAAGGTCTGATCTCCATACCTTTCTTATTAAGCTGCTTACTGACTCAAACGATGGTCTAGTGTTTTACAATGATAAACCTTGGTTCAATCTTCAAGATGCTGGTGTGTTAGTGACAATTGGAGAAAACTCATACAAGATGTTAAACAAACTTGTTTACAATGTGTTAACCCATTTAAAACCATGGAATGATGACAAGCAATTGGATCTCACAGTGAAAATCTTGAACGAAGTTCCTGAACTGGTTCCGGCTTACAGCACTTATTGTTTCAATACTATTGGTGCTAATGATCCAAAACTTACTTCATTTTTCATTGGCCAAAACTTGTTAATTACCAAACTTTTACAGCAGGACTTCCCCGAATCATTTGTTTCTGCAGTCAATTCACAGATAAAGAACTCAGAACATGGTATTTCCAAAAAGGTCAATATCCCCTCAAGTAACTTGATTGAAGTTGTTTGCCCATCCCAATTGACAAGAGCTGCTTTGACGAAGAGTTTAACCCACGAGTCATTTTTGATCAAACACCTAGCTTTACAGTTAATTGTTGCGTCGTTCCAAAAGTTGGAGAAGTTGAGTTTGATTTTGAGCTTTTCTGACTCAACAATGTTTGATTCTTTAGTGTCCGAAGTTGTTGAATTGCTTCAGCATAGATTACCTGATTTGAGTGTGCTTGTCGGAGCATTGAATGAAGTGCAAAAGAAACAGCCAGACAACAAGATTTTGCTACTCAACTGTTTGACATCCATCCAATTTTACGATCAAATTTTCCATCAAACTGCCTCATTGAATTTCGTCAATGCAACCCTTCAGAATATTGAAAACTTCAAAGGAATTGATTTGGTCACCTTGGACATCTACTTGAAGCTAAACTCGAACTCACAAAACAAATGGTGGACTATTCCAAAAGGAATGAAAAATTCTTTATTTACTTCAATCTTGAGACTTCCATACCATTTGAAAACACATTCCATGGACACTTATGTGATTGGCGTCATTGCCAATTTAACTGAGCAAACACTTCTCCTCAATGACTACAAAACTTCCTCTGTTTTGGCAAACCCCGCTTATGCTCTACTGTACTCTTTGAACCAATTTTCCACTTTCATAAATGATGATTCTGAAATTGACAAGGTTTGTGGTGTTTTAGATGAAGCTGTTTCCAGATGTGTCCGTACTCCATACAAATACATTGATTCCGCCTCAAGATTGGCTAAGGATGGTCTACCTGTGAGTCCATTGGTGATTGCCATTTTGGAGCAGTCCAAATTCGTGAAAGATTCACCAAAGATAATATTGTGGTTGAAGCTATTGATGAGATATTTGCTGATAGTTGGTGAAAATAGTCAATCTTTGACATTGGCTGGTTTAGAATTTTACAAGGACCAAGAACTCCTGGATATCAAGACTCATGCTGACTTGCTCTCACTCTATAAGACTTACTACCAGTCTGTTCCTAAAGATAAAGAAGTTCCATTTTTCGAGGTCGTCTCCAATTACCCACTAGATAAATTGAGAAAGTTTTTGGAGATAAAAGTTCCTACTTCAGACTTGGATGCTTTAGCCATATTGCGTCGTGTGTTGTTCATTATTGATGACACCACCCAAAAATTGACTTCTGCCGAAGAAACCTTGATTGATCTATTATCCAAGATTGGTAATTACCTTTCTCACAAAATCAGTTCCACCGAGTCGAATGCTCAAAGTTTAAATTTTTTCCAATTGAAATACTGGAAGAGTTTGTTGCTAGACGTATCTGATGTTTCGGTTTCTGTGCCTAGTGAAAAGAAATGGTTTGCCTCAAAATTGTTGAATGAAATCTTCTATACACTCAATGAAGAACAACCTGAAGAACAGAAGTTATTCTCTGATTATGCTGATTGTTTATCAAAGTTGCTTGATTCCATTTCTAATAAGACAAATACTGCCGTCATCAATGTTTTATGTGATACGTTATGGGCACTTTCAAATTCTTCGATTGTCTACTACTTGCTCAATTGTACCAATGATCAAATCAAAAACACATTATTGAAAATTGCCATTGCCAAGAGTGTTTCTCTGGATCCTATTCAATTTGTTCAAATTTCCTCTATTGCCAATGCTTCAAATGTTCAATATTTTGCTGAACTTGCTCGCTCCGTTTCATTTTCCAACTCAGATATAGAAGTCATACTCGATAATGCCCTTGAAGGAAACAAAATTTTCAATTTTGTCATTTTGAAGGAAATCAGTAACAAAAAATTTGTTGCCAGTGCTTTAGAGAAGATCATCTCTTCAATTCAATCCATTTCAGGCTCAATTGAAGGTTTAGATTTCCTTGCAACAATGAACGGCTTGGTGAATAATAAAACAATTTCTGATCTGGTTTTCGAATCATCAATCAAGGGCCTTGAACTGTTTTTGTCTGGTGTCAATGTTGAAGATTTCAAGATTAGAACCTATGTGAAGTCTCTAAGTCTTTCTAAGTCATCTGAGGTTTCTGCCATTATTGAGAAATTGCTACAAAACAATACATTTTCAAACAATGCCAATTTAGTTTTCTCGAGTGAGTTTGTCGATCTATTGGTCACTTCTCCTGTTGAATCATCTTTGAAAACATGGTATTACAGAGGYGTTTTGTATATTACCAAGATGTATGCTGAACATGAGGTTATATCTTCTRATTTCTTCAAGTTTTTGGATTCTTTGAAAGAGATAGTATTGCATTATCCTATCTGGAAGTATGTTCCAAAGGCTATCCTGAACTCACAGTTGGAAGTGGTTCTATCAAGTAACTGGGTATCTGATGAGACTTCATTGAAGTACATTAATTGGGTTTTATTGTCAGGTTCCAAAAATGTTGTTGAATTCGATAAGCACATTCAGATATTCATCAACAACAAACACAATTTGCTATATTCTGAAACACCAAGTAAAGGAAAAACATATTCTGCTATGCTTCTTCATCGCTTGATCACATTCAACAGCAGTAAGGTTTGCAACTGGGATCTTCAAAGTAAAATTTTGAAAGTTTACAATGGTACCTTGAGTGCAGACGATTTGATTATCAAGGATATACTACTTGAGTTTGAAAATGCCATTGGCCAAAGTTGGGCAGATCATATTACCAGTTGGGAGTTCCAGGATCAAATTATTCMAGGTGAAACCAGCCAATTCATTTCTGCTGTTCCTGACTCTCTCGGGTTGAATATCACATTGAGCAAGCCAAGATTGGATTACTCTGTCAAGCACTGTTTGGGTGCTTCGGAATCTTTCAAACTCCCTGAACTATCTCATAATATCAATTCATCTACGGAGAATTGGAATTCATTCGAGTCTTTCATCAAACACAATTCAGTTGCTCTTAATGACTTAGGTCCAATTTATGATAATGAGTTCTTGTTGCTTTTAATTTTGTGTAATAACGAGTTGTTCAAATTTTCTCATAATGAAGTTGACGTTGATGTTAAGAAGTTGATTGATTCAGGRTTGATGCAGTTCATCGTCTCTAATTTGGCCAACTGTGATCCAGCAGTTGTTCAGATTTCCAAAAGAATACTGTACACTTGTTTACTAAGTTTGGAATCCCAAATCAAGCAATACAACGACTTCAAAACAGCTAAAGAAAAGGGCGAAAAGCAACAAACCAACGAAACTTTGGTGAATCCTAATCACATCAGTGCATTCAAAGATAGATTGGCGTTCAAGGTGTTTTTAGCCGGTATATTAGGTTATCTAGAAGATCCAGAGTCCCAGATTCAACCTGTTCAATTGCTGTTCTTGGCTCATTTGGTCCCTATTCTCAACAATCCTGGCCATTTCCTTTATGAAAAAACTTTCAGATATATCTTAGGTGGTTCCAAAATCAGATCGGAAATTCCATTGTACAAATCAGTTTGCCTCAATTTTACAACTGATCCTCATTTGAAATCAGAGACTGATCAACCTGACTTTTACAAACAATTACATTGGTTCGCATCTACTTTGAGCAAGTCTTTGACTTCTTCTAACGATCTTAAATTGTTGAACAGAGGTGGTATTTTAGAAAATCTCATGAACTTAGTCTCTTCTCCATTTGTCTCAGAATCACTTCTTTCAGAGTTGCTCAACATAATGTCAAAGGTTATCCAGTTGCCTAATGGATCCGATCTATTGATTAGATCTTATGGGTTGTTGAGTTTCTTGGAATTAGCTAAAAACAGATTGGCTGGTTCAAGAAGTACAAATGTCACCAAGTATAGCACCAACGCTAACGCTGTGTTGTTGAAGATCCAGTCACTTATTGCCTCTTCTGCTATTAGCTCAAGTTGTAACGGTTCAGATAAGAGAGCTAGAGAGTGGTGTGAWGATGAGTTAGAAAGAAATGTCAAGAGAGTCATGAAATAATGTTTTTGTTACGTATTATTTTCTTAATCTGTGTAAACTACGTTTTTGAATTAGAATTTGCATTTATAGATAATAAATCAAATTTCTAGGTATAAATTATAAGATACGATAAAAAAGCAATAAAATAAATAGTAGCAAAACTGTCTAAGAAACCACTTCTGGATTGTCTTCATTTGTTCCTTTCTCCGACTCCAGTCTTTCCTCCAAATCAAGTTGTTCCTGTCTCTTCTTCTTTTCAATTTCAACTTTAGCAGCCAAGTTCAAAGCATTTTGGAAGAAACTATGCTTCTGAGAAGAATCACCAACAAGTTTTCCACCTTCAAGCACTATATGACCATCAACATTACCAACACGTTCACCATTTTCATTAAACACCATTTCAGTACCAACAAGGTTGGACCACGTTCCTCTAAAGACTTGATTTTGCACCTGAACTAACGGCTGTGGTTTGTGTAACCCAGATATTCTCAAGCTATGACTATCAGCAGTTCTTTCCAAATGGGTCTCTATTGTCTCTTCCAATTCACTTTGTTTTTGTGCACTCACCGTTCGATTTGAAGTTGACGGGTCACCTTTTTTGTTGTCAGGCTTCGAATGAGCCCCAGGAAACACAACACTGACATACACATCTTCATATTCCTCCTCCTCTTTTTCGTTTTTTTCTTTTTCAGCATCTTTTTCTATATTTGCGTTTTGTTCTTGTTCTTGTTGTTCTTCTCTTTGTTCTTGTTCTGCTTCTTGTGGCTCATCCTCCGCAGCATCATCTACATCCATTTGGTTTTCAGTAGGTGGTTCAGATTCAGAGCCTACCTTGCCTCGCTCTATTATTGGCTTTGTCCTGTTCTTCCTTCTGTTTTCTTCTGGATTCAATGTCCTCCTTAGAACCGGCTTCAAATTGAGATGAAGCAAAGTGCCAATTCATTTCAGGACCATGGGTCAAAAAGTCAGTGTAGCCATTCAAATGAATCTTCCAGTTATCACCACCCTCGAACTCGTATAAATCAACCGAGCAAGTAGAAGCCTGCAATCTTTCACTCTTCTGAGCATCGACACGGTGTTCTGACCTTAGCAAATCTCTGGTACTATTGTACTTAAGCAATGACATACCTAAAGCAATCTTCGTAGCAGCATGAGTCACAAACAAAATATTCTTCACTTCTGGGAATTGCTTGTTCAACTTTGACAAAAATAGAGGCCAAAACTTTTGAGCTCTAGCAAAGATCTGAGCTTCAGTTTCACCATCAAGGGAAGGAACAACAGTGGCCCAATCCCATTCTTTAGAAACATTATCAAAAAACTTGGACAATCTCTCATGATTAGCAGGTTCAGGAATGACTCCACGATCTGGCTTATACCATTCACCAACACCTCTTTCCAAGAAAACTTGCAGCTTGAGATTCTTAGCAGTAGGTTCAACAGTTTCAACACATCTATAGAAAGGACTAGTGAAAATCAACTGAGGTTGTTCTTCCTCTGGCAAATTGTAGAAATACTCACCCATCTCTTTGGATTGGTCGACACCATGTGGAGCCAATGGTGGATCACTGTCGATACCAGTAGGGTTTTCAGGTTGTTGATCAATTGGAAGCCAGTTTGCTCYGTAACCGTGTCTAGCGATGTAAATTCTTTTCAAAGTCATTTTTGTTAGTGATGGTCAATTGTTCTTGGGATTGTGGTGATGTGAATCAATACAGGAATAAGCAAAAACAGGAAATGGGGCGATACATATGGAATGATTCAAAGGGGTGAAAATGACACACATGCACTGGGAATCAAAAAATAAAATAAGCTGCTGTAGATTTGTAGTCCGTCTGCCGTTGCTGTGGTCCGGAGYYGGTGGCGGTACAGGCTGATTCATTGCTGTGGCAGTGCAATTAGTTGCGCCACACGGTGCACGGGTGTATAACTYATCCCTTCAGCTGCCTCTGCCTCGATTACGCGTATACGATAAGCCAATTACCGTGTTTTTTGGCCAGTGGTCACTGACTCTCTTGGTGTCTTTTGAGGAATCATGATTCATAACTGGTTAAATGCAATTTATCGAAAGATTCTTTTTTTTTCAAGGCAAACAGAATTACGATAGCTTGAAAGCATAATACACAGAAGTAAAACTATACAAAGGATACTACAAATTAATTAAGAGTAAGGACAAGTGCAAAGGATATGAGTGAAAAGAAAAATAGAATATAGTAAACAWCATCTTCAAAATGATGGTAGTTCAAAAACAAAAAAATCAAGATGAAATATCAGAAGAGGCAAAATCCAGGAGTATCACAACACAACCACAATTCGATAACGTTTATAATAAAGATTCATTTTTCCTTGCTCACCAGCTATCCATGAACCCATTGCCGCCTCCACTGAGCATGCCATTATTTGTATTTGTGGAATTATCAGCAGAAGTATTCATGCTATTCATATTTGCACTTGCAGCTCTAGCTAATATCTGTTCAGGACTTAAACTGGCATTTGGTTGATGTTGAACCTGAGCGTTTTGCTGAACAGGAGTAGAAACACCACTGTTACTATTATTATATTGATTCAGAAACTGTTGAGGTGTAGGCGTTGGCTGATTGGAAAAACTAGACATGCTATTTTTCTTTTGTTGTAATTGATTTGGTTGTGGCTGTTGTGGTTGCTGTTGTTGTTGGCCTATATTGGATCCATACGATGAYGCTGATGGGGTTGGCTGTTGTGGGGGTTGTTGTTGTTGTTGTTGTTGCAGTTGTTGTGGAGCGTTAGAAGGAAAGTTAGAATTACTCATGTTTTCATTCGAAGCTTGGGAATGGTTTGATGGACTAGCAAATTGTGCAAACTGTTGTTGTGGAGTTTGTTGTCTGCTTTGAGCTTGCTGCTGTTGTTGTTGCAGGAATTGAGCATATGCTTGTTGCCTTTGCTGTTGAACATTTTGTGCCTGTTTTTGTTGCTGAGAAGGAGTGAAACTTCGGTTCTGTTGTTGTTGTTGTTGTTGCTGCTGGTGCTGCTGTTGCTGTTTAGCCAATTCCATTCGCTTTTGAAATAACGGTATGGCTTCTGGATATAACTGATTCAGCATTTTGTAATAGTCTGTGAGTTCAGGAATTTCATGTGGTGGCATAACAATTTGAGGAATTGCGTAGTTCTTTTTCGGAACATTTGGAGGAGATGAGTGGATCTCATTTATCGACGCCAAACAGGTCAAATTAAAATGAATTCTCTTTATATAGCTTTGAAACTGTTCTTTCTTCTGGGCAAAGTCTGGGTTAAGCATGTTAGCCTTATTCAACGTATAAGCCTGTAAAGCTATACATTTCTGGAAAAGAATGGTGTTGATCTGCAATAAGACATCTATTCTCTTTTTGTCCACTTCAACATCTATTCTTGGAGGCTGGGCAGCATGGGCCTGTAAAAGACTGTTGTAAATTTCGGCGGCAGACCCGCTGAACTGGTGATGCATATGCGCCTGTTGCTGTTGCTGGAGTTGTTGTTGTTGTTGTTGTTGTTGTTGAAGATTCATGAGAGGGGGTTTCAGAATAAGAGGTCCAGAGAGAAATATCTAGGTTCTGTGTGGGAGAGGAGAGACACTAGTCACGTCAGTTTGGTGTAAGCTTGTGGTTATTCTAACCAGTTCAAACTTCAGACTCGGTATGTGAATTTGTAAATTCGGGTTGGCTCGAATCTCGATTTTTGCAACAAAAAAAAACACGCTCACCACTCGACCACTCGACCGGCCTTCGCTGGCTCAGTGGTACTACTAACTAACTGGGTCTCTTGATTGTTTAGATTCATTAGCTTATAGCTCATGGTCAATACACATTTTTTTTATCTTTCATTAAATAAAATTTTCATCCTATGGGTTTCATTATTAGATTTTCCATCTCCTGTATCGGAATAGTATTAATTGCTTACAATAGCGGACATATTTTTAAATATTTACCAGAACCACTTGGCAGAGAATACATGGAGAATGAGATTCGCAATTCGGAGTTACGTTTACAAGCTTTAACTAATTATTTCAATAAGACCTCAAATGATGATGACGATAAAAACCAATGAATGCCATACATATTACTGTTGTCTACTGCCTCCAGGAATTGGTTGGGAGTATTGGTCCGTTGCATGGGAAAGTTACGAATTTTGAAGGACCCAGAGCGATTGTGCATGCATTTTTTTTCTTTGTTTTACCTCCTGGATTTCCGTTTTAATTTTTATATGATCTGTTTCCGATTCCTGTATTTAATGAAATTAATGAATTTTCTTTCACTAATAGTGCTTACTATACTATATACCAATAAGCTATCAGAATTTTGTGAGCTTCCATAAATATGTAGACGCACGTTTTATAAGCTGTCTAAAAATTAGAAACAGTCCAAAAGCTCGTGGGCAAAACGAAATCTGGTGTGCACTGAGCACTATGAAGTCCCAAGGCAAAAGTCCTATACTACTAACAACGAAAGCTCCAAAACAATTAAGAAGGATTTGAAGCAAATACATTTACAATCAAAATCATGTCCCGGAAGTCAAAAAATGGAGGGATCAAACAGACAACAGCGTTTGATAACGTCTTTACTTTTACCAAGACAACCATTCCACAACCTATCGAAGACAAGCTTCTAGATGCATTCACCAATTTTTCAGAATACAAAGGTATCGATGATATATTRATCAGCCAATTACCAGAACTGTTTGTCAAGTACTTGCACATATCACCTAAGTTGGCATATTTCATCAAAAGTGAACAGTTTGTGTTRGAAGGAACGACCGATATCGTTGATTTCGAAAAATATTTGTTCAACGGATATTTATTTCTCACTCTTAACAAAGGTATCAAAACATTAGATTTTYATTGGAATTTAGTGGTACCTGAATCTCCATCGAATGAGCCAGCCTACAAAAGAAARTTGTACATGAATGACATTAAAAAATTAACGGAAATTATAGGAGATACCAATGAAGTTTCCTCTGATTTGCTGATTGATATGTTGACTGTTCCAAACAGTGGAGAAGATAAATTGTACGTTGATTACTTTGATTTTGGATTGATWTTGGGGAGAATTGGAGAATTAGTTGGTTACTAAGGCTCACCATTTGGCCATTATCTACATAAATAACATCGATTTGGGTAAAAAGAAAATCAAATTTTTGAATTAAAAACACAGATGATACAAGTTAACAAATATGCGATATATTTAGTGGAAGATTTGGAGGGATAAAASAATAAACRTTATACAATAAACAAGAAATGACTATCCAAAAAAAGCAAAACCAAATGGAATTATAAGATATGCTTGGATCTGAAGTAGTTTCTCAAGTAGTAAACTTGGTAAACACCAACACTGACCAACACCAGAATGATCAAAATAGAGAAGTTCTTGACTCTTCTGTTAGTGGATTCGTTGGTATCTCTTAATCTTTCTTCTCTCTTAACCAAATAGTCCAACTCAGAACTAATTTCATCAATCATTTCGTCAACCTTTCTCAATTGAACTTCAGATGGCTTTAATCTTTCAGCAGATTGAATAGCGTTCCAATCTCTAGCGGCGGCACCGGCTTCAATATCCAATTCAATATCTCTAACGTAATTACCACCTCTGTAACCACCTTGTAATTCATTGGTGAAACATATATCAAAAGCAGAAGTGGATTGAGCAGTGAAAGCAACCTTGAAGTTACCAACGATATCTCTCTTATTTCTGTATTCATTACCGAGTGAGTCAGTAATGGTCATGGACAAAATTTGACCGTCACCTTGATGACCATCTGTGTTGATGGTGACAACAACCATTTGACGATCTTGAACAAATTCACGAAGACATTTTGGTGGTGGGTTGTGTGCAGAAGCTGGGATTTCCAATCTCAAAGCAGTGGCCAAGTTAATTAAGGCAAGGAATGATATTATGGATTGTAKAAAAGAGGAGTATTTCATAATGCTGGTATAGTTGATCTRWTTAGATGTGTTTGTTGACAGGTGTTTTTTTTTTCTTTCCTTCTTAGATTTGCCAAATATAGTTGAAACTTTCTGGACTTCACGATTCAATACAAAATMAGCACGGGAAATTGCCAGAGTATAGTTGGAATGAATTGGATATGGCTGTTGATGTATGTGGAGAAGTTCAGTATTGTGACCTTGGAGTTTTAGTACAGACAGGTGTTTGGATCATCTTCGTTGTCCACTTCTGCTAACCTCTGTTTTTACCAGCTCACGCTCTCGAGTCTCGCGTCAGTTCAAACTTCCAGAATCCAGAATCCAAATGGCAGAATGAGATTACTTTCARCAGCGAGCGAGTCCCCACTGCCTGGTTACGAGCTCTGATCACCCTATAAAAACCGAATCCCATTTTCGAGTGCCATGTCTCTCTCTCTAGACAGCTCCTGCTTACAGTTTTCTTCTATCAACTGTGAATAAAATTTATAACGAGTATACAGTCTTGAAAATGTCGAAAAAATGAATCTATTTAGTAAGTAAGTCTAAAAGCTATCTGTGACTTGTGGATATATGTACAGGATAAAATTTTCAAGTCGAACCAGCTCGATACATTTTCAAGTTGAACTTTCATCAAACCATTTCTCGTCAAGACAACGCAAAACAACACGTTTAAACCTAACCACATTCCAAACGTACTGTCCAGATGAAGCATAACGTCAATCTATCATCAATCATAACTTATTTTCTCTTCTTCATCCAGTTAAAAGCACCTCTTGAAAAATCGAGTGGTTTTTGAACTTCACCCTTTCTCTTTCTTGACTCAGTGAATAGCACATGTCTCTGCACAACTGGGTCGTATCTCACTTGTGTTATAGGTTGCGCTGTTCTTGGAACAACTAGTGTTCTTCTGTATCCGGTTTTGGCAGATGATATGAGTTGCACGATTGTTGTTCTAGCTTTAGCTTCTGTTGGGGAAAAAAAAAATTCAATGTCAGTGATTGGAGTGGTGGGATGTTAGTAATCTGTTCCATAGGTGTGGTATATCTGAGTGAGTTTCATTTGGTACTTACTAGCCATGGTTGAATGTATATGTGTTGAGTGTTGGAAGTTGATTGGAATGGTATGTTTGGCTCTCCAGGGTGAAGCTGGTCTATAAGTTTGTAGTTTGTACCGTGATAAATCTTGGGGAATYAGGTCGTGCGCGAACAACATCCAGGGCCGATTCTGTATTTAAAAACGAATCAATCATCTACTGACCGGTTTCTTAAGATTCACTTGCATCAGAAGTTCAGAATTCAGCATCAAACTGGATAATTGACAATATCCAACTGATAAGCCAATCCGTTTTCACAAAAATAGAGAAGAAGGAAGATACGCAAAAAGATGCCTGTTTGCTGCTAAAAAAGATACGTCATTACTGTACTCCATCCCGTCCYATTGGTCTCAATTACAAGCTTGGAGTCGATCGGCAAGTACGATATACATGTTACATGGTTACTTACTTCCATTGGCAACAACAGTATCTATTACGAATATGCTGAATAATTTAAAACTAAGAAATTAGTCAATGAAGGTTTGTTCGGAAGTTTAAGATGAAACCGAGAAAGTGCAGCAAAGGATATAGGCCGAGTGAAAAGCAACGAAAGAGCTGTATATGGTCATGCTACTTGCTGTGATTTCGGTTATGTTGGACAACTTACAACCTCTTTATATATAACCAAACGGAAAAGTCTTCCTTCCTACTTTTCACACATGCTCACTACCCCCTATTCTTTTTCATATTGTTGTTCCCCTTGTTCCCCACCCCAACGTACTACTATATTCAATCCAGCATATTCCYGCTGCTATATAAATTTATGACACATGCCTTCCTTTGCTGAATCTTTTGCCAACTTTAGACAATTCCCAMCTGTTTTCATATACCTTGCACTCATTATCCCTATCCTTTGCTCTCTGGTTTACTATTGGGTTGATCCACAATCATTCTTTTTGCTCAATTTATTTGTTCAGTTGAAGAAAGACTACCATCTTTAAGTATTGGGTTGCTAATCGTCTGATCATACACCCCAATACTAACTACTCTAATACAAAATACAAAATCCAAAAAAATAGAACAACAACAAAACCCCCAAATCTAAACAAATTATACAACAGAATAGACAACAAGATGAGTGAATTGTTTGTGGTTTATCCAAACCTAGAGATTGCAAACTGTGATGATTGTCCAAAAGAACATACAATTGATTCCAAGAAAGGTGCTTATTTGAAAAATTTACAAACATATGAAACACTAATACGAAAATTACAAAAAGATCCATCAATAAAAACTGAAGACCATGCCTGGTGTTTAACAAAAGATACGCAAAATAACGTTCAAATGATATTAGAGAAAAACACACCATTGGTTTTTTCATTCCCTTCAACCAAAACAACGACAGGAACGGATAATTTGAAATCAGAAGGAAACGAGGTCGATGAAGAGACGAAGAAGATAGAGRCCATTACGGATATTGAACAGTTACCATTGAATTCAATTGAAGTGGAGGCTACTGATTATAACAAGAAGATGAATCCAGAAGATTTAAAGAAGGTAGGAGACACTTACTTTTCACATAAGCTACAATTACCAAAGAATGCTCCAAAGAAGTTGCTATCACTCAAGTACTTCCAACTAACCACAGATATGTCACTACTTGAATACAAGTATCTTCAACTGTATTCGCTGGTCAACAACACGATAAAAGAATACTTTGGTGCTTCAGAGTTAGAGTTGGAAAAAGAAGAAGAGGGTTACCATATCGTGAGCCAAGAGATGGATTTTTTCAAGAAGTTGGAGAACTTGCTTATAAAATTGAGATTTTTGAAAGTTGAATTTGAACACCGCTTCTCATCTGTTTTTTCTGAAGAGTTGGGTGCTATCAAGGTTAAAATCAATGATGATAGTTTTGTCAGTACCACGGCATCTAAAGACAGTCAGCTTGAATCAAGCAGTGGGCATTTCAAGTTTTCCATCAATCAGTAGTGGCTCTTTCTGTAAGTTAGTTGACAACAACACCCTTTTTTTTTCTCGAAGCAGCAACCACCACATGTGACATACCGGAGATGTTGCTATTGGTGTGTATGTTTTCCATTTTGACTATTGTTTTTGTTTCTGTTTGACCTTTAAGTTTACACGTTTCACTTTTTACATGTACGTACGAGTTTTTTTTCTACTACCTTAATACAATACATCTACTAGTACAACAACAAAATTTTTGCAAAATCTTAAATTTCAAATCATCAGGACTTAAACATAAACGTTGTATGTAGCATTTTTCTAGTGAGATGGATCTCATCTCATTGGTCTAGATTGACTGGAAATTAAACCAAATTGGAAATTTGAGGGCCATGCTAATCTGACGCGTTAAAAAACTTGGAAAATGCAGGTCGATGGACGCTAAATCGACGCACGCCGCACAAGGCTGCTGTGTGATGTAGAGCGGGTGGAGTGGTTTTGGCAGTTTTTGGCAAGTTTAGGCAAGTTTAGGCAAGTTTTGTGGTGGTGCGAAGGTGGATTTGTGCAGCCTTACAGAGAGACACAAGGAAAGGAAAGGATACAAGGATACTAAAGGATACGCGGTTGTCCTGGTGCGAGCAGGTGCGAGCAGGTGCTGATGTTTGCTTGTTTAGTGTTATTACGTAAGTGCTACTCCAAGATGAGGTAAGCGGGCCCTCGATCAGGCAAATTGCACCTTAAATTCACAAACTTGTCAACTCGATCAACTCGATCTGGTACACTACACGCAAAAGCTCAGGCTCAGAGCTCAGAGCACAAGCACGAGTCAGGACAGGGAAAAGGGAAAAGAAACCACCTACAACACATAACCGGATCTATCTACCACAAGGCACATACCACTTCATTGTACATACCACACTCATAAACAACTCCATTATCGAATCTTGCAAGACCAAGCTCAAGACAAATTCGCCTTTAAAATCAGAGCCCAAAACAGCAGCAGTACGAGCACACATCTCAATCTCAATCATCTCAATTTCCAACTGTCAAACGCTCCTTTATTTACATCCAAATCACAATCTCAAAAGTCTGATTACAAACCCGTGTGTTGAACTGTTTAACCTTTCCACATACATTTTTTTCTTCATTTCAGACCTCATTTAACAAACTAGTTGGCTTCTAATTTTGATTCAACCTTGTAAGCCTTTTTACCATAGGAATGACAACAATACAGCGGGGCCCAGTTCAACCTCCTTTCTCCAACAATCCACCAAACATGTCCTCCTCATTGCCCAGCAAGGGTTCAGTCAATACGCAAACTAGAAAGCAACAACAGAAACAGATATTGAAGCAGAAGCTTAAATTACAGCAACAACAAGAACAACAGGAACGACAAAAACAACAACAGCAACAGCAACAGCAGCAGCAGCAGCAGCAGCAGCAGCAGAAGCAACAACAACAACAACAACAACAATCTAGAAATGAAGACAACTCAGGACAAATCGATAGAGTTGTCGAAAGCGTGGCTAATGCAAATAAACGTCTTTCCCAAACATCTACACATTCTGCAAGCAAGAGAAAATCAGAAAATAGAATAGGGCCGTGGAGATTAGGTAGAACATTGGGTAGAGGTTCCACAGGTCGTGTCAGATTAGCCAAACATTGTGTCACAGGGAAGTTGTCTGCTGTCAAGATTGTCCCTAAAGTTACACCACAGTCAAAGAAGTCCAAGAAAACCAGAATAGATGCAAATGGTTTACCATACGGAATTGAGCGTGAAATCATTATCATGAAATTGATTTCCCATCCTAATATTATGGGCTTGTATGATGTGTGGGAGAATCAAAAAGAGTTATACCTTGTTTTGGAATACGTCGAAGGAGGTGAATTGTTTGATTTTTTGATTAACCATGGTCGTCTCACTGAAGAAGAAGCAATCAATTATTTCCGTCAAATCATCAATGGTGTTGAGTACTGTCATAGATTCAACATTTGCCATCGTGATTTGAAACCTGAAAACATTTTATTGGATAGAAACCACAACATTAAAATTGCSGATTTCGGTATGGCTGCTCTAGAAACAAGACAGAAACTGTTAGAAACTTCATGTGGTTCTCCTCATTATGCTTCTCCTGAAATTGTGGCCGGAAGAAATTATCATGGTTCTCCAAGTGATGTCTGGTCATGTGGTATCATTTTGTTTGCCTTGTTGACAGGACATTTACCATTCGATGACCCTAACATTAGAAAACTGTTGATGAAAGTTCAATCAGGTAAGTTCCATCTTCCTTCAAATTTGAGCTCTGAAGCTAAAGATTTAATCACGTCAATGTTGAGAGTTAATCCAAAGGATAGAATTTCAATTTCAGATATCCCACATCATCCATTGCTGACTAAATACCCAGCTAAGGTTCTTCCAAACAAGCAGGAAGATTTGCTTGATCATGTTGATTTCACAAAAGCTATCAAGAAACCTGATCCTGATATTTTGCATAATTTACAAACATTGTGGCATGGTTTGGCCCAACCTGAAATTATTAAGAAGTTGCAATCAAATAAAAGAAATCCAGAAAAGATGTTTTATTATTTGTTAGAGAAATATAAGTCAACACATACTGAAGGAGGAGAATTTGAAGCAGATGGCATGAAGAGAGCAGGAGGAAGAGGTAAGAAACATCATTCCAAGAAAACACCATCATCACGTCCACCTAAAGCTCCTGTTCCTAAACCTGATGGTGGTATTCCTAGATCTGCAAGTACTGTTATCAAGACTACCATTGAGAATGATAATGGTGACATTTTGAAAGCTTCTGTGAAAGAGGTTCCAACAGCACCAACAAGATCAAAGTCATTCAACAAGAGAAGACCGTTGGCATCTAAGAGTACCAGTTCCATCAATATTCACGCCAATGCCGGCACCACTTCACGTTCTGGTTCAATGAGACCAATTATTGCTTCTTCTTCGTCTAGAAGATTGGTCAAGTTCACTCAACCAAAGTCAATGTCACGCAGTGGTTCAGCAGTTTCATTGAAAGAAAAACCAGCGAAAACATCAACTCCAGTCTCATCTATGCCTCCTACTCCAAAGAAGACACCTACGAACAACAACTCTTCTCCACAAGCTATCAAGAGTACAAGCAATGTGAGAGTGAATAATGAGCTCAACCGTTTGAGTCTTCCTAGACTTCCAGAAAATGGTATGTCTGAGTTTAGACATCTTGTTGATATTATTTTTGAGGACGAGAAACCAGCCCAGTCTTCAGAACCAGCGAAAACACCAGTCTCAGCAGCTCCAATCTCAACAAATGAAACTCCATCACAAGAAGCTCTACAGTCACAGCAAATACAACAATCTAAGTCTAAGTCCAGCACACAATCATACGAGGAGCCACATCAAGTTACTATTTTTGAGGATGAAACCCATCTTTCTCTCAGCACACATTCTGATAAGATGACTTTGTCATCTGGCACTTTCAAGAAATTTGATACCAACAACAGCGCTACACTTGGTTCTGCCGCAACAAACGAAAGCCTTGTCACTGATAATACCAGTGCGTCAAGTGTAGACTATCTTTCTACATCATCGTTCTCTCTTGATCCAAAGGTCAAAACTAGAACCGTTTCCGGTGGTAGTAGGAATGCATCTGGTGCATCTATTGTGCTTGAGAAGTTTGGTGTTAAGATGAATGCATACGGTACTTTGAATTCAACTGCTGCCGTTGTTACCGATTCTACTACTACATCTGAGGTTAATTCCACTGGACGGAAGGATTTGCGTTCATTGGTCGCTATGCAAAAGAAATCAAGTCTTGAAGCTTCAACTAAGAGATTGAGCAGTTTAAGAAAATCAGGTTCTTCATCCGTTAGAAACTTGAACTCATTCTTGGAAGATGGCCGTAACATGAAGGTGGATGATTTCAATTCTACTCATCGTGAAACCAATAGACTGTCTATTCCAAAAGCTGTCGATAGAACAATCACAAACAACTCCAGTGACTCTAAGACACTCGGAACTGATAGATCAATGGCTCATTCCGAATACTCGTATGATGTGGATTATAGCTTGCATTCTGCTGTCCAGGTTCCAATCTCAAGTCCTAATGCTCAACATTTCCCAGGTGGTGTCTCTAATGGTGATAAGGAAAGTGATGATAAGTTTGCTGATGCTGAAAGTGATCGTTTCCCAGCCTTCTCTCCAAAATTGAACCAATCCAATTCTGAGCTTAAGGTGCATAGAAAGGCTGATTCTGCTGCCTCAACACAAGAAAACTTGAGTAAATTTATCCAAAAGCCTAATTATAAAGCTGCTAGATGCTCTTTGCTTGCCAATTCTAATTATGAGATGCCTGAAGAAAGTAAGAGTGGTAAGAAGTTGAATTTGACACCTGAGAAGAAGAGAGCTAGTCTCGTCAAGCCAATCATTGAAGGTGCTCCAAATGATGGTGTCAGTATATTTGATGATCCTGTTGAGGATGATACTATCCCAGATGGCCGTATGTCTTCAAATCTTGACAGAGAGAATACCACGATCTTTGATGACGTTAATGCTTTGCCTGAATTAGAAGAGATTCCAACAAAGGATTTGGTGAATATGAGAAAACAACGTGCTTCGATGGTAACCATTGAGAATCATTTCCCTGGTAAGACCGCTTTTGATTCTCCTTCACAGAACGTTAACATCAACTATGCTGCTTATTTGAAAGATAGCAATGCTCCTCCTGTTCCACCTCTGCCTCAGCTGAAGGAGACTTCCCCAACCAACTCTACTTTCTCCAATACTAAACCTTCTCAACAGACACCTCTCAGCAGCATCAAGAATAGAATTACTTCCAGTTTACGTAAGTCTTCTGACTCCACGGTTCTTATTGACTTGTCTCCTAAGGATCCAACATTTGGCGATCGTAAAGGTTCAGAAGGTTCTGTGTTACAAACTGCTGAGGCTCAAAAGTTGAAGACGAAGATGAAACTACAGAACTTGGATGATAATTCTCCTACTACTGCTTCCGCTACTGTTCCACAAAATGGTGATTCGAAACATGGTCCTGGAAAGCCAAATTGGTTCAAGAGATTCTTTGACAACTTCAAGTTCAACAGTAACGGTGCTAACGGTAACAGATTCTCATCAGCACAATCGCCAACTTCTCCAACGTCTCCTACTGAATCACATAAGAAGAAGAGAAGAGGTGGTGGCTTATTCAACAAGAAGCAATGGTACATTGAATCAGACACGCTCATGGCTCCTGAGATCTACAGTTGTTTACAGACTGCCTTTTTGGAAGAACCTAACCTTACAGTGACCAGCCAACAACGAGATGCATTCTTCAGATGTGTTTTGAAAGATTCAAAACGTAGTATATTTACCGTTGAGTTGGAGAACTATGAGGGTTCAGAATTTGGTTTCACTGGTTGTTCTTTGAAAGTCTCTAAGGTTAGTGGTAGCAGTAAGGTGGTTAAGAAATGTGCAGAGACTATTGAAGAGACAGTGAGATCTTTGGAAAACGGTATGTGATTTGTCATTGATTGTACTGTTTTTCTCGCCTCACTTCACATCTTAGACTGGCTGGGCTGTCCGCCCGCTTGTTTTTATGTTCCTGCATTTGTCCAATTAATGACTTTTTTCGACACTTTCCTACTTTGCTTCCCATCTTTGATAATGTTTGTTTAAGCCTCCGTTTTGGGGTTTTCACTACATGCCAGTTTCCATGTATGCCACTTACTTAGCTCGATGCCTATTATTTTTTATTTTATTCTGTTTTGTTGAAGATGCCTAATTGCTATCCTATCATATCTTTGTTTTTCATCATACCAAAGCTGTATTTTTTCATTTCGATTTTTCACATATAGATATTTCTCTTTTTGATTCCCCCCATTTGTTTTGTTTTGTTTTTTGAGTTTAACTTTATTCATTTCGAGTTTTTTTGTTTTGTTTTTTCTGTTTGTTTTCTTAACTTATATTCCATGTTTTCCCAACTGTATTACTTTCTTTTAATTACCACTTGATAGCTTATAATTGATTTTTTTATTGTTATTCATATTATTGTCTGCATCGATCTGTGATAGATGAAAGTATATATACATGCAGCTTATTCTTCAA
This sequence comes from Ambrosiozyma monospora, assembly GCA_001599995.1. Taxonomy (NCBI): domain Eukaryota; kingdom Fungi; phylum Ascomycota; class Pichiomycetes; order Pichiales; family Pichiaceae; genus Ambrosiozyma; species Ambrosiozyma monospora. Next base: position 164,615 of record BCIP01000027.1, read on the forward strand.
AATTATTTTCTTGAGCTCAGTTACTATATGAATTCTAACATTTGCAAGGCAATGTTCATATTTGTATTCATGYCTTTTAGTTCACCTGATCTATATATTCATTTTGTTACAACGTGTTTTTAATCAAMATTTGCATGCCTACGTTTACTTCAAGATAATTTGAATGAAATGTACCAGCACACACATGTATCACAGTGTGACGTACRTATATAGTAGAACTTTACATCATAGGTAGTATAGGCCTACCGGTGGCTGCTAGAATATACCATCTCCAGTAGTATACAGCTGATCCTTAACAGCGACAGGGTTGCCGGTTAGAGATCACCGGCCTGTGCGCAGAATTGCCAGCGCGGGACTGCGACTGCTGCTCGCTCGCTCATCTATATAAGATTCGATAAACCGGTGAACCGATTCTTGAGAAAGACCGGCATCCCTAGTTAAGACTCTAAAAGAGAAAACAATTTTCAATGACATGTCAAGTGTAATTAACGAATTTGCAACCACCAGATCAGWTCAAATGGCAGATATATAAACGGCAAACAATCTCCAACTTTTCCAATCATGTCATCGTTGTCCAGATTATCTTTTGTTTCCAACAATATCAAAGTGCATATCTAACGATACAAACACACACACACACACACACACACACACACACATATATATATATATATAATGAAGTTCACTACATTGACTACAATTGCCTTCACTTTGGCCACCTCTAACGCTTTGCCATTGCAACATGAACAACAACAAGAAACTGAAACTGAGCAAGTTGTGATATCCGAAGCATCCATGACTTCTGGCTTGATGTCTTCATTTGCCTCTTTATCCCAAACCATTTCAAACTTGCTTTCTGGTGAAGTCTCTCAATCTGCTGAAGATGACGAAGATGAAATTGAAGATCCTCACAAGTACTGGAAGCATTACGGTAAGAACCAAGGTAAGCACTGGAAGAAGTACGGTAAGGACCAAAAGAAGAAGTGGGCCCCAAAGACTCCTGAAGATGACGAAGACGAAGAAGTTTTTGCTGCTTCTGGTGATGATGAAATTGAAGACCCTCACAAGTACTGGAAGCATTACGGTAAGAACCAAGGTAAGCACTGGAAGAAGTATGGTAAGGATCAAAAGAAGAAGTGGGCTCCAAAGACTCCTGAAGATGATGACGAAGAATTGGCTGTTGCTTCTGCTGACGATGAAATTGATGACCCAGATTACTGGAAGCGTTTTGGTAAGGATCAAAAGAAGTACTGGAAGCATTACGGTAAGGACCAAAAGAAGAAGTGGGCTCCAAAGACTCCTGAAGATGATGACGAAGATGAGGAATTAGCTGTTGCTGCTGATGACGAAGTTGATGACCCAGATTACTGGAAGCGTTTTGGTAAGGATCAAAAGAAATACTGGAAGCATTACGGTAAGGACCAAAAGAAGAAGTGGACTCCAAAGACCCCTGAAGATGATGATGAGGATGATGAAACCATTATTGTCGTTGTTTTAGCTGAAGATGAAATTGAGAACCCACACAAGTACTGGAAGCAYTACGGTAAGCAACAAGGTAAACACTGGAAGAAGTATGGTAAGGACCAAAAGAAGAAGTTTGCTCCAGAAGACCCAGAAGAAGATGTTGATGCCGATGCCTTGATCTAATGAACTTCACTTTTCTTTCCTCTTTTGTTAACGGTTTTTTAAATTCTTATGACTTCTGAACTTATCAGCTAGTAACGTGCATTTTATTCATGATTTTTTAAATATTTTTCTTTGGTTTATATTTTTGGGTTTACTTAAAAAAAGAAAAAAATTCTTTCGTTTGTTCAATTTAACTAACTATTCAGTTAAAAGTTTTCGATGTAAARTCMAAYCAAGAAAAAGGCTAGCTTTCACTCAGCCACAAGTGGCACTGTAGTTTGTGGCTAAGCCAGGATCCGGGTAATCCGCAAGTAACTTCGGTCCGAAATTTGAGCGATATCTCAAAGTTTGTCGAAAAGAACACGGCGGTCGCGTTAAATCTTGAAATTGTCGTCCCAACAATTCTCCAGCTATATTCCCATTTCCAGTATTTACAGCAACGTATACGCCTTCTCCAAAATCACTTCAAAAAAACACTTAACCGTTCAAAGTCGTCGTCTTCAGATTCCATATATTCGTTACAACAGAACATATCTTGACAATGTCTATCTTACCAAACTGGGGTTTCAGAAACACAGTACATGCTTACCATTCAGACACAACCATCAAATTAGGTTTGAAAAATGCTGATAAAAATGATAGTACAGCTGTTATTCCATTGAATGAACTCATCAAGAACCATGTTCCACAAGTTGCCAGCAACTACAAGTACTGGTTAAACCCACTATTGTTTAACGGTGTGATTCAGACTCTTTACATTGCAAAGACAGATTACACCAAGTCATTCCCTATCTATTTTGGTAGAAAACTTTACCAGATCACCAAGGAGGACGAATTAGCATATGACCATTTACCACAAGGTCAGTTCAGTGTTGATTTTGCAGTTGAACCAATAGAGAAGACCAAAGAAGAATTTCAAGCCAAGTATAAAGAGACTTTGCCTGAAGGTTTCCCGAGATTGCATCCTAGATGCAGATACTACACTGAGACTGAAATCAGTTCAGTTTTGAAATCTTGGTCACAAGATGAGAATGCCATTGTGTTGATCTCTCCTGGTTTAGCCGGTGGTGTTAATGAGCCTCAAATTCGTGCAGTTATCGAAAATCTGATGAAGGAAGGTAAGCACTGTCTTGTGTTGAACGGTAGAGGTTGTTGCAGAACTCCAATTACTACTCCTCATATTACCACCGGTTTGGATACCTCTGATATGAGATACCTTGTTGATAAGTTGCACAAGGAGTTCCCCAATAAACAGATTCATCTTGTGGGTTTCTCTTTTGGTGGTTTGATCATTGCCAACTACTTAGCTGAAGAAGGTGAAAAATCCAAAATCGCATCAGCTGTGACTGTCTCATCCCCATGGAACTTATTGGAATCCTCTCATCACATCTACAGTTCATTCTGTGGTAGACGTTTATTTGAACCATCCATTGCCTTTTATTTGTGTAACATGATGAAGAACAACAAGAAGGCACTATTAGACACCGAATGGTTTGACGAAGACGACTTCAACAAGTTCAGAAAGACAATCACCAGAGCCCAACAATTCGATGACAAGTACACTTGCAAGCTGGCAGGTTTCCCATCTGGTCCAGCTTACTATATGGCTGCCTCACCAATCTTGAGAACGTTGAAGATCAAGACCCCAATGTTGATCTTGAACAGTATGGATGATCCAGTCATTTCAAGCAACTATCCAATCATCGATGTCAAGCATAACCCTTACTTGTACATGGCAACTTGTGATATGGGTGGTCATTATGCTTTCGTTAAGCCAGACGGTAAGTTCTGGTTTGCTGATGTTGTTCCTGAGTTCATTGGTGCTTTTGATAAGTTGGTCGATAAGAGCGTTCCAATTGATGATGGTGGATTCTCTGCTAAACAAATTGGTTTCAAAGATAGAATCAGCTTGTATTAGAAGAGATGGGGTGTTTTGTATATGATATTGTTAATGTTTAGTTTTTAGCTAGTTAATCTGAAATCTTATCTTCTTGCTTTATGTTATATTATTATCAAAGTTAAGCTAGTAAAGAAACAATTCCATTGCAGTTGTTTTGGTCAATTGGTCTTGCTGGATAGCTTACTTCCGGTCTACAGTCATCGATGACTAAAACTGCAATGAAATAGATATTCTACATGTGGGCTTAAAAAGTACTGGTCAGCTTGGTTTCTATTATATGGGGATCTACGTAAATCAATCTTTCACTTACAAAAACACCGGTCCGTGGATGTATAATCATGTTCTGTTATATCCACTTACAGTTAAAATGCAATCAAGAAAAAAATTCCTGCCCACCAAAAGAAGAATTCCGTTTCTATTATGGAGGGTATCTTTGATTCTTGATATCAAATTCACTTTAAAGTGTATCCTCCGATTGGTGCTTGTATCATGATTCATCATGCATGGCTTGTTATATGGCTCAAAATATAAATTGCTTCGTTTTGAACCGCCCATGGATATCGCCCAGCTACYTGATATTCACATGCATTCCAGCTGGCTGTAATTGATTTGTAAAAGTTTGTCATCGAATCTAGTTTTTCTTGCAACCAYTCAAACAATTCAAAATTCACATGTATGATCGTGACCATGAATATACGCGTAGATAGGAGAGCACTGATGGATCAGTGATGAATGATATATATCAATATTGATGTCTTTGTCCTTGGATCGTCACAGACCATATGGGTATCCAGAATCACACACTACGAGTTGATCAACGATTGATTAGGGCTGTCGAAAAAGATGTCATTGAACCCAAAAATATACGATTTGAAAAGTCAATATCGTATTCTCTTGGATGATTATGACCAGCATATAGATTTCCAAAACTCAATTCGAATATCCAAGCAATGATTGACTTGATAGGTTAAGTTGTGTTCAATTCGTATGCATGGGTGGCCAAGCTATTAAAGAAAAGGATATATCGACGGAGATTTGATCCCGCCAGCTCTCTCTGAACTCCCGACAGCCATATATATCGATATATATCTACCCATATATATCTATCCATATATATATCTATCCATGCGCCCCCGGCCGATAGCGAATCTCAACGATAATTGAATTGATAATATGGTGACGTTCAAAATGTCATTATTCTAGAATAGAGCTGTTGGTTTATTACCGTTTATCAAAAAACTGTTATAATCTGCGGGACCAGCGGAACATAATTTGATAATAGAACAACTGTATATGTATGCTAGCTGGCAGGGGTAGAAGAATTGTAACTGCAGCAAGCTAGACAATCCAAGAACGACGTACGCGTGTGCTGAGATGATATATACGCTTGAGTGCTTTAGTGCACGTGGAAATTGCAATGGTCATCGATAGATACACATGTGCAACCAGTTTTGGATTTATAAATCATAATTTCCTATAGGCTAACCTCCTGTTAATTGTTTTTTTTTGTTACACCTCATGCGTATACAATTCAAAATTCTTTCAAATTCCATGTCGATGGCGATGATACCGGTGGAGGGCTAGCTATTTAATCCTCRCAGCTTGAAAGTACGTTAGTCGATATTGATTTAAAATTCCTTGCATTAACAGGATCAACCAGCCCCTTTTGTTCATATGCCWTATGGTCATGTTCTGTGGAGTTTCGCCATATCATGATCCATGTGAAGAGCAGTTTGCTTCATCCCTGTGTTTATATACCGCGATAGATCTTTAACCCCAGAATCATGAAGATCATTATTATCGATTTAGCTAGCTTTAGTTTCTGGTTAACAATTGTATAGCGTTTACAAGGTTCTAAAAGACTGTTTAAAAGTTTGACTGCCACCGTTAATGCCTATCTAAATTTGAGCTACTTAGTTACTATAACGAGCCACCATGTGATTTATGATGGTCAGTTCCATGTGGAATAACGGCGATGATCAGGACCGATGGCGGCCCATTCTTGTAAACTCAATTCGATAGCATCATGAGAAGTTGATTGTAATTAGGATTGTATGTATCAAAGTGAAATTTCATGGCTTTAACTGTATACAAGAAAGGAGTCAACCTTTGAACAAAATTGATTGGCACCACTATTGTACGTTACATGTTCTAGCTGTTTCCAATTGGCATGTCCACGGTGTTAATCGCTTATATTGAGAGCCATCAATCAATGCAAATGGATGCATGACAAATTTGACAGAGTCTATATAGAGGTGAAATCCGTCGTGAACAACAATTGTGCAACCCCTGCACACTTACAGGTGCACTAGGAGTACATGGTGCACATATGGTTAGCGTTACAATGCGGGTGCGTGTCAAACAAGGATATATTTGCAGACCGGCTGACCTGTCAACGATCAATTAGCACATGTGTTGATGAAATGACTAAATTGGTTAAGATATCTTCACCCTTATTAGAATACCATCCATCAACCAGCCATATATAAATTCTCAAGATAAACGCCACAGAGTCACATGGACCGGCCCAAGCTTCTAAGATTCAGCGAACAAAACCGTTGTGAACCTGCTGATTCTGCAGCRCACCACTTAATAATTGTCTATTTTGTCTATTTTGTTACAAGGGCCGGCCAAAATTGCAGTGACTAGGCCAAAACCTCACGTGCCACGGTGCCACGACGGCCTGTTGGTTGGCTGTTGGCTGTTGGCTGGTTGGCTGTTTGGCCCTGTACGTAGCGCATAGGGGAAGCTGAAGCTGGAGGCTTTACTGGTGGGCGGTGGGCAACGCAACGGTGGGCGGAGTACCCATGGTATCCAGATTCCAGTATGATTATTGGCTGCAATATTCCACGGGTAGAACTGGAATTTGGCACTGTAGCTGAACAGTGAATCCTGGATCCTTCTCCTTATCCTTATCCACAAGAATGAACTAGGTATAATCTAGCTAGCTAGCTAGAGATAAAAAGACGAATTCGACAATTTTATGGTACCTGTGCGTGTACATAGAATGCAGTATCGTATATAATCGATCAAACCATCAATTGCAACGTTTAGTCTTGCCCCCATAGTGCGATTCCGCATTGTTGCAGCTCGAGAGACGTACACACAGTACTCACTCAGTACCGCAGAGTCGCAATTTAAACTCTTGGGCGCGTGTTTCTTTTTCCCCCTTATATATATAGAGATCCCCTATTGTTCCAGCTTCCTCTCTCAAAGTATATAATATTTTATAATAGACTATCTCTGCCAATTGTAACGTCAAATTCAAATTCAACTATCAAGACTCATCCCCCCCTCCCTCCACAGATCAGATATCAAACTTCCTTATATATATCACAGCTTGTCCCTGGCCTAGCACAATTCTTCTTCAACGTTGGAGCTTGTTATAACTTATATCCGTTTTCTTTCTATATACGCTGGCCGTTTCCACCTGTTTGAACTTACTGTTATAACTGTTTCTTCTTCTGTTTCTATTCTTGAGTCTTATCCGACTTCTTGAGTCTTATCCGACCTGCAGTACATCAACACCGAACACATTATCATATCCAATTTCCTTGATTTCGTCTAATCTCTACCAAATTACCTGCTCAAACAAGATATACATTCAATCGCCAATTGCCCAATAAATTATACACCCAATTCCAGAAGATTTCAAGAATCCTTTGATAACAGCTAAAGGATGTATACGGTATGTTTACWGTTTGATACTATATCTCTCCAACCTTCCGAGATGCAAATCATCATGTGCAATTAATCCGGAAGGTATAGTCCCAAAATTCTTATTCTACTTAACTCAACCATTTGAAAGAACTCGCAAATCATATACTAACATACCAATTTATTGAAATTCCATATTCAACCAAATTCTACAGAATCCATCAAGTTTAAAGATATGTCTTCTGGGAGATGACAACTCCGGGAAAACCTCACTGATAGCCACATTTCTGCGAATAAGTGATTACATTGAACCAACAGTGGAAGACGTTTATCAATATCAAGTTGAAATAGGTGGTCGAAATTACCTTCTGGAAATGCAAGACACGATAAACGATTCATTCACAGATAGAACACAACTCATACAGAACTCAGATGTCGTGATATTATGTTTCAGCATAGTTGATGAAGTTTCATACCATGACATAACAATGCATCTTTCCACAGTAAATAACTCAATTGACCATTACAAGCCTGTTCCTGTCATGTTGGTAGGCAATCAAGCTGATAAAGATGGGTTCAGGCAAGTTTCACCCGATGCCGCCAAACAATTTGTGAAAAATGAACATTTACAAAAGTACATCGAAACAAGTGCAAAGACAGGAGATAACGTTGATGAATGTTTTCAAACTGCAATTGAACTGGCTGCGGAATTCAAAAGGAATTCAAAGGCTTTCCAAGCTGAATATTTGAAAAAAATCAGTAAGTCAGAGGCACGTCGTTCTCGTCGGTTTTCAGCAAGAGGATCATTGCCTAATGTTGAAACCACTGTTCCAGGAAGACAACAACTGTCAAGTGATGATTTGGTTTCAGCTACTCCAAAGAGATCAATGGAGAGTAATCAAATACGGTCTAGAGGTTTGGATAAGGACGATGGTTCAACTAGCAATACCAGAGGTGTTCCTTCCTCTCCTGTTGGTGAATCCAATGGATGTTGTGTTATTATGTGACTTATGATTTTCCCAATTTTTGTTAAACTTATGCTAATTCAAATGTCCAATTAACACATGTACCCTATACGAAGATGTGGTACGCTGATTACTGTACACTGTATACTATATGGTGACTATAATACTTCAAAACCAATTTGCAACAACCTATTGTTGCATGCTACAGTTCACCAGTCATGCATGTCGATCAWGTACATACTACATGCGTGTGCACCTTTCAYATTGTCCCCTTTTCTATCAATTCTAACGTATGTCTCATTTTCTCAATTCTCAATTTTATGCCACTATTACTATCATCTGTCCCATTAATTAACTGACTCCGGAACAATATATATCAGCTTCCACCCATATGCCAGCGGAAAATCAATTAAAGTTGACTTTTGACTTTTTCTTTTACTCGAGTTGATATTTTTTACCGTTGGAAATAATAATTGCTACTTCTCCYCTTCTTCAACCCCGCAGTTAACGTTACGTCTAGCTCTCATTAATGTTTCAATCTTATTTCAATCGTGTCTCTCCACATATATGTCTCCYATCAATTTGTCTATATACTATGTTTTTTCTCATACAATTTTTGATTATATACCTTCTTGTGTTTTCTCTAGCTCTAGCTCTTGATTTGTTTTGTTTTAACAGTTTTCTTCGGCTCTAATTATAAACTTAATTACACATATCCATTTTATACATCCACTCATGCAAGGATACACATGCAACATTATACTATATATACACGTTTTTAATGTGTCAGTCTGCCTAGATGCACGTATGTCATATACATGCACAAATAGAAGGTGCATGTTCATATATGTAGCTTTTTCTGTTTATATACGATTGATATTGATGGGCTTATGTTCTACCTCGTAAAAGTGATCCCATCATACGTTACAGTTTTATAAAACTTATAATTCTATAGACTTCGGTGAATTCAATGTTAACTTTTGCTCAGCTAGATTGTTATATATAGGCTTTCAGAGTCAACATGTAAATTCTAACTTTTCTCAAATTAATTGGCGCCGTATTTTCTTCCGTATATATGTTAAACTTTCTGACATGTAAACCTAGCTATAGCTCGGTGCAGATATGACATGCACATGCATACATGTGATCAGGGACCCAWGGGTCCCAGGCCGTATGTATATATCTTGCATTACAACATATCCCAAAATGTTCCAACTCATGAAACTCATTTAGGCCTCGGTTAATGTTTTAGTGCTAGAGGAAATTAAATATTGATCATGATTTAAAGCATATAGCGCTATATAGGATCCAGATCGATATTAAATTGCTCCAATTGTGGAATCATTCACTAAAGCATATATATAGCTTAACATGTGGACACCATTCAGTTCAAAAGACACATGCTGGTCGTGTGGTTGACGTGATTGATGTGCTTAATGAGCCTATAAAATCAAGTTTTTTATTCAGGGAATATCAATCATTTTACTTGATCAACTTGGGGAGTTATAGGATACTAAAGTTTGATATATTCATTAGTGTGAACTCAAGGTATTCCATGAGACAGATACAGTTGATATGAGTGAAATATAAAGCTCAGTCCGAAACCAAATGGTTTCAATAAGCTCAATTTGATAAGAGTGTGGCCGTATGTCGAAACTTAATGGTTTGGAATCAAAAGTGTCACTCTTGGAAACATGCCTGTTATAGACCAACTTCATGTATCGAGCAGATATATTGTCTTCAAATGAACTAACATCATAACCATTAACAAAACCACCATCACCATTACCTTCAATGGTTAAATGGCAGATATGCTTATGGAATGAAAATCTATTCATGATAGGTCCCACCACAAACTGCATGTTAACGTTAACTTTTCAACTTGGTACATTATATTCGGACTGAAATGCTTCACAAATGAATTTGAAAAATGAAGCTTGCATGCGCAATTTCAGGAGAGTTTTCAAATTCAGTTGCATCTCCATATAATCGTAAATTTTGACTYGTAATCGAGTTCAATCATGCGATATCAGTGCAAATCWTGTAATGGTKTTGGTCGCTTCCACTAATCATATAGATAATTCAGAAGAGGCATATAAGCTACACCTGTGCACCGCAAGAAGCCCACTCGGATAACACAACCCACCACCATCAGCTCGGGTACTGAAGGTGTTCAAATCAGCTTAACCGACCAGCCATACTTGACCTGTCTCACATATACAACACCTGGGTATAAGATAAACAACTTCTACATACGTATCATAATCATAATCATATCATAATCATAATCATAATCATAATACTGCCCAAAAACTGACAATTGCATCTAACCTCCTTTTTTTACTTCAACATGCACACTTTCTTTTCTTGTTCTTCTTTTCAAACTCACATCTCTTTTTCTTAGTCAATCTCTCTCCTTTCCCAGCTTACCCTACCTCAGATATCACAGCTACACACCCGCACACCCGCACACCCGCACACCACCTACAACACATCAGAACTCACGTGACACTCCGGCGCAGGCCACTTCTTCCTGGTTGAACAGGTTTCAGGATGCCGTTATAGGAGAGACGCTGCAAAATTTTCTTAATTTTGGAAATTTGCGACTGATCGATGACCCCTTACAACCACCGGGTAATTCAAGAGCTGGCTGGTACAAAAGTATGAGTCACGGCTGGCCAGTGGGCCAGTGGCCACTCATGCCCAATATCAAATTACACCGGCGAAGCTGACACCGACGGTTATACGATTCACACAATTTACACGCAGTCTTGGAATCCGTACGTTAACAATGTATGTGTTGATTATAYCGGGCTATATTTTGAGATGTCAATCAGGATTCAGGGCTCTTTTTGAGGAAAATACARGCTTTACAACAGGCAAGTTGCATGTGTGTTTTTTGGCGGGCTCGACTTGCCAGAATTACAAACAATTATTCTTAAATCCGGATCAACTTAACTGAAATTGAAAACCATGAATCTTATCAGTACGGCCTGTGCAAYAGAGTCTAAATTATGATTACTGACTAATTAGACAACTTAATCCGTCCAATAGCAAGATCTGGGAGGCCATTCAATAGGGTTGTTGACGTTGTTTACGCCCTTTCCCCTAATTCCATCAACCGATCACAATTGAAAAAGTTTTCAAAATTAATTTTGTATTAAGCGTTTCCCCACATAATGAACCTGCTCAAACAGGACAAGAAAATCCAACTCCACCGGAAACACATACACAAGTTTATTCACATTCACATTCACATATGGTTAAATTGAGTCACGGTACCGAGATGAAAATTTAAAGGTTCAAAATTCATGAAYGACTAAGTAGATAGATCTGCTATAAAAACAACCTGTTTCCCCTTTTTATTGTTTCATCTGATTCTTCAATTGTCGATCATTTTCAGATTTCGTTTGAGAGAATTTAAAAGCTGCATATTCACGTTTTGACAGAAAAAAGATAACGAGACCCATTTCTCTCTCTCTTTCACATATACAGTCTTTCTTTAATCTTACACAACATATAGTTTAACAACAAGGTTCAACTATTAATAAACAGCACCATAGTCCATACCAACAACAACATAAATACTCACACAAAATGTCCAGTTCATCAAGTGTGAATGACAAAAAGAAGCTTGAAGAAGCGTTATCTCCAGCAGAACATGACCTACAACATGATTTGAGTTTATCAGATGCTGAAAAAGACCTCGAAGTCGAATCATTAGCCAAAGAAATGRGTATYAACCACAACAGACTAATGTGGAAAATTGACATGTGCGTTGTCCCRCCATTCTGTTTRCTTTACTTCTTGGCTTTCTTGGAYAGAGTCAATATCTCCAATGCCAAAGTGTACGGTATTGAAAAAGAACTAGGATTACACGGCGACCAATTCAACACTTGTCTTACCGTTTTCTTTGTTCCTTATGTCGTCTTTGAAGTCTTATCCAACTACTGTTTGAAAATCGTGAAGCCTCATATTTGGTTAAGTGGAATGATTTTCTTGTTTGGTATCGTTACTATCTGTGTTGCATTCACTAAGAACTACGGTGGATTGATCGTTTGCAGATTGTTTTTGGGTGTCTTTGAAGCTGGTTCTTTCCCTTCCATTTTCTACATCATGGCTAATTTCTACAACAAGTTGGAAGCTCAAAGAAGATTCTCCATTTTCTTCTCATGTACCTGTTTGGCTGGTGGTTGTGCTGGTGCCTTGGCTTTCAGAATTCACGACTTGGACGGTGTTCAYGGCTACTCTTCRTGGAAGTGGATTTACTTGATTGAAGGTTCGTTTACTGCTGGTTTGGCCTTTCTTTTGTTTTTCTTAGTCACTGATTTCCCAGAACAAGCAAGATTCATGAATCAGAATGAACGTGATTTCCTCAAGAAGAAATTGGAGATTTATTCAGGTAACTCTGGTTTCGAAATCAAGCAAACTTGGGCTGACATTGGTAAAGTTTTCAAAGAACCATTATTATACTTGGCTGCTCTAGCTTACTTCTTCCTAATTGTTCCATCTTACTCATACGCTTTCTTCGCTCCAACCATCATCAAACTGCTAGGTTACACCAACATGGAAGCCCAATCCCACTCCATTTACCCATGGTTAGTTTCTCTAGGTTTCTCCATCATGGTTGCCTTTGCCTCCGACAGAATGGGAAGAAGACTACCATTTGCTATCCTAGCAGGCATCATCGCCATCGTTGGTCTAGCCATGGTCTTAGCCGGTGGTAAAAACTATGACTTGAAATACGGTGGTTGTTTCTTAATCGCCATGGGTCTATACACATGCATGCCTGTCTTGGTTTGTTGGATGAGTTTGAATTTCTCTGGTCATACCAGAAAATCAGTGGGTACTGCATTCGTCATTGGTTTTGGTAACATCGGTGGTATCATTTCCTCTTATATCTTCCCTAATACCGATGCCCCAGATTATAAGAAAGGCTTGGGTATCTGTATTGCTTTCACTGCTATGGCTATCATTTTCATCACCCTTTACTTTTTGAGATTGTGCCAGATGAATCGTAAGAAACAAAAGATYGAGTACCAGGATAAATGGGCTAGTCGTACTCCAAGGGAGAAGATCATGGATGGTGATTTGAACCCTGATTTCAGATACTTGTACTAATGTGGTACTAGTTGTTGGTTTTTTCCTCCTAATTATTCTTTCTTTATTTTCAGTTCGTCTCACTCACTTCTTTTATGACTCGGTATGATTTGTCTTTGGTTTTCTAATTGTACATCTTCCTTTGACTATTTGATTTTGATTTATATAATGTACGTTTTAATTCAATTTTTAATGCGATTTCCTTTGAAATACTTTAGTAAAATTCACATATTGATTGACCTCCCAAGAAACGTGAACAATGAATTCTTGAAGATATTTTTAACGTGTATAGACGGTATAACACGTCCATTCCTCAAATATCTAAATTGTCCCTATCCAGGATCCTCTATATCGACACACCAACGTTACTAACAAATTGCAACTCCTCTAATGTTGTTCTCTATATGACTTCTTATGATACATGAAAATATAGAATAAAAGGTAGGTACTGGCAGACAGGATCACCCACCAATTAAGACTGGCGATCATCTCCATCATCGTCATCATCATCATCATAACCCAAACCATTGGCTCTATATTCTTCCTGTCTCATCATAAAGTTTCTCAACTCTTCATTTCTTTCAGCATTTTTAAAAGCAATTAATAAAAGCATCATAGTTTTCAGGAGCCATCGGATCCATACCTGGAGGATACTGAGGAAATTTATTCTCGGCAATCATCTTTTCTCTTGTTTTCTGATCGTGTCTGAAAAAATCATTCTGATCAAACCCCAATTCCATATCTTCAAACACATCCAAATGAAGAGGTGGTACGATTCTTATCGTAGTGATGGGTCATATTCAGGATTTAAGAGAATCAGAGTCAGTATCTTAAATTTTTTAGCAACAGCTTCAATACCAGTTATTGTTCAATCGCTACTTGACTTCAACAGTTCAAGACATCAAGTCACTTCTGCATTCACTAAACTTCAATTCACTCCTCATACAGATAAGTTTGGAATTAATGCTTATTAATTCTACATTGTTACTCCAACTCACGAAGATCTGGAGATTACAGAACAAGCTCATAAGTTGCTTCAGGATGAACTTATATAACTGCACTCACTTCACTAGTCACACTTTCATATACAGCACCATTAACAAGTCATTTTCCGTTGAAGTAGTTGACCAAACAGATATATCAGATTGCATTATTTTTCCTCATGATTCCAATCAGACTACAATACTCCAGTAATAGGATCCTGAAGATTCTATTTCCAGAAACACAATTCACCTACTTATACTTTAAAGAACCACATGATGCAGATATTGCTTTTCACAGCCATGAGATTGAGTTTTTCAATCTTTAAGCATTGGTGTTCATGAAAAAAGATTTAGTTGATAAAATACCTACTGGAAACCCATTCACCACACTGCATTACAAAGAACAACTTACCAAAGTACAAGAGATTTTGGACTGTCAACTTATTAGTATTGATAAGATTTCACAGATGAGTTTCTGTGTCCATTGCCATGCCTCAGAACATCAATCTTCTGATTGTTCAATTTTAAGCTAGGATTAATGCAAGAATTCTGAAGGTAGATCCCATATCATTTCTGCTGTTTACATAGCGGACTTTGACCATAAGGATCGACTGACATGGGTAATGTCAAAAATTAATATATAGATCTTTTCGACTGGATAATTGTCCTGTGACTTGATTTGAACCAAAGAAATATCAAGAACGCTTTCCATTGTAAGCTAGCAAATTGATAAGATATATCGTATATGTGTATTCAGGGTCAAATATTTATTCATGATTCAAGAATGCCTTTTGATTGTTGTCGTCTTTTGAGTTCTCTCAATTGCTTAAAGTAACATTGTGTTTTTCTGAAAGTATGTAGCTTATTTAGCACACATGTGGTGGTGGAATAATTATATCAGACATATTTTAACAGCCTTATAACCTTTATATGGCCTTTTTGCTTCAGAATCTGGAGTCCGAAGTCTAGCTGGAATCTAGTAGGGAGTGTAAATATCTCGAGTAAATATTGTGATTTGAGCACCAGAAGTTCAAAATGTAACATTCATCCACCTCATATGGGCACGTGAGCGTGTTTACAAAACATCACTGAGTCACGTGCCAAATCTCGATTTTAATTTTTACCCCCAAAAAAAGGGAAATTAACGTTTTGATTCCTCGGAAATTGAAATTGAAATTCATACCACAAAGGCAATTTTACCCCAACAACCCCATGATCTAGACGACTGTACAGAAAACTGTATATATGAATCACAACATTATGGTACCATGTACCATGTACCTCCTAGATTCTTATCTTTGAAGGCATTCTATTGAATGAAAGTCGAGGCATTTAACATGGTAAGTTTTATAAGGCCATGTTTTTATATGGTTCGAGCCATAAATTTTTTTCAAAAAATAATGAAAATTTGTCTTGATTTGGCAATCATTGAGCTAATTCTGTCCCACACTTTAAACTTGATCTGGGGCATCCAACTCAAGCAAGGCAAACAATTAATTGAAGAATGGTGGAAATTGTGACTGTGTGACAGGGACACGCAGTTGCCGGTGTGAGTAATAAATGGATAACAGAGACACGGCAGCAAAAACAAGAAGGACTTGGATGTACCACGCAATATTATCAGAGTATGGACTGTGTGTACATACATCATATGTGGCCAGACGTGCCAGACCGACACAGCAGCCATATACCAGAACGGTTAAGGCAGTTATCTCTGAAGTGTATCTGGTCGAAGTCTACAATTACTTACAAACCTGAAAGTTGAATTTCGTTGCAGTGAACTTGGTAGATCGGTATCGCTGAAGCAAGAGTACGCAATTGCCAAATTCCAAAGAGAGAACTCAACTAAGAGAGAACTCAACTAAGAGGAAACTCAAGAGTGCTGCAGCGAGTGCTGACGTAAGCAGCCTTTGTAATAATAATAACCGTTTTTTTTCCAGTCCGGTAAAGATATGCTAAATGGGAGAATGTACAGCCAACAAACAGTCCAGTTTTAGTGCTTTTCGTCCCCAATACCTCACAGAAGACAGAAGAACTTAAGGACCAGAACACAGCTACACTATAAGCAGCCAGCCAGAATCCATAGACGCCAAAAGAAAAACACGTCCTTATACTAACGACAACAGAGGCCCAGCTCAGAAAATAAACAAATCCATCACAATCATCAACAAACATCGCCTTTCCTTTCTCAAGTTTGCCTTATTTAACCATCTCTTCCCTCTTTCTCCCTTTTCTTCCTCTGCTGGTTGCATGAAATAGGCAAGACAGGATAATAAGCTATCTCAATCTCTAAACCATGGATGAGCTCGACACACACATTCCAAATCAAATTCCAATCCCAAGTCCTTCAAGAAGAAACTCTTCTTCTTCATCGAAGAAGCCTAATGGACATGTGATAACAACCACAACGAATTCCAACCTGACCAAACAAACTTCAACTACAAATAATCCATCTCCCTCAGCTAACAATGAAAGTATGAAGTCGGTGCCTTTGAGTCATACCCCTTCAATCGACCATATCGGTGGCAATGTGAAGAATGTCAACTTGAAAAGTGAACTGATCCTGAACAACAAGGAAAAATTCAAACAGCCAGACCATCATTTGTTCATGTCTAACAACTCATCGGGTAATCTGGGTGTTGCCTCTAATGTTGGTGGGGCCGGTTACACCACTACTTCACAGCAACAACCACTTCTGAATCTGGCTGGTGCCACTACAAATGTTTCCACACAAGGAACCAATATCCCTCCCATGATAGCCGAGGATTCGGCTTCCCTGTACCAAACATCCATCTATTCAACTACTTTTGAGAATACCAATGGCAATAATGCTAATACTATGTTGAATAACAATGGTAGTACCAATAATGTGTCTACCAGACGTGGTAGAAGAAACACTGAAGAAGAAGAGTTTATCTATCATGACAACATGTCTGTCAACACTGGAACTGAGTTTCAAGGACTGGGTATAGGATTACATCAACAGCCGGTGCCTACATTGTATCCAGTGGCAAGTAACGCTGATCTACAATCAAGACTGTCAAGACGAATCTCCAATATGAATTTTACGCCTGTGAATCTGACGGGCAGACATGCTGATAATGAGCTGGACTTTTTAGATGAGCAATCAATAATGACTACAAATACACTTGGTGGAGCTTCTTATCATACGGTGGTTCCTATGAACAATTTCAATACCAACTACGCATCAATTAATGGATCAGCTAATGGTATCACTGGAGTCGCCAATAACAATAATCATAATGTGAACAACAACAGTGGCAACAATACTTCTTCAGCGACTGGATCTAAGACACCATTATTACGATCCCACCATTCAATCTTATCACCAACAACACCGTCGAACCCCACATTTGCCAATACCAACCACAACAACAACATTAACACCGCCTCGGGCAGTGGCACTGGAAGTGGTTCCGGAACTGGTCCGGGAAGTGGGAATCACGTTCATATCAAACAAGGTGAGCCTAGAGCAACCATTATCTCTCAAGTGAGAAAAGTTTCCCAAAAGCTGTTCAACAACAACAATCAACGTGTGCTATCATTTGATTCATCTCAAGAAGAGACCCTGATACCAGGCAGTCAATTTTCTGGGAACCACGGTGTGGGCAGTGGAGCCTCTGGAGCATATGGATCCAATGGAGGCGGATTTGGTACCGGTAACCATAGTAGTCAGCAAAGTGTCTTGAACCGTGCTTTCTCGTTGAATCCAATCGATGACTATTCTTTCGTTGATGAAGAGGACGAGCTAAATGATGCTGAGTCGATGCTGCGTAGACCTTTCCTCCACGGGGCTGGTAACATTGGAGGTGGTCTATGTGGTCCTCCTAGTCCTAAAAGAGAGCCATTAGATGGCAATGGTTCCCCTGTTAGAGGTCTGATTGGTAATTCTGATGATATGTTCAATGAAGGCCAGTATGGTTCTTTGTCGTTTAAGAGAGATATCGAAAATCAAAACAATCAAAATCATTTCTACTATAATTCACCACATGATTACAAGTCTGCTTACTATAAGCAGAAGATAATCATGAAGTTCTTATCCAGTGCCTTTTATTTTTTGATTGGGATCTCCATTGCTCTGTTCAGTTTACGTGTTGCCATTTTGAAAAACTTGGATAATAGTTTAGTCGACTTTAAGGTCACCAAGGTGGACAATGTTTTGGCTACAGTTCAGTTATTGATGTTTGAAATTGAATCCAATGCGACAAACGTCAATTTCCAAGATGTTTCAATTTGGGATATGGACCTGGATGTATTCATGGTCACTGATTCTTCTTATCTAAACGACAACAACAGCGATGATCAACTGCCTGATGACCCAGACGATATGCGTCCGAAGAAATCAGATTTGACTATCCTACTGGGTAATTCAACCAAGTTTGTGACACCTTTCCAATTTGGCGGTATCTTGGATAGCGCTTCTTCACTAACCATATTTTCTTCAATTGGTGACATATGGTATAAACTGAATCACAAGAATGAATTAGAACCTACTGTTTCAACTGCCCAAATTAAGATATCTCATCCTGGTTCAAACTTCAATTACAAAGGTGAGCCATTGACCGATGAGCAATGGAACAACATTTTCAATAATGCTTTCAGGTTGGTTATTCGAGGGAAGTTTACATATAACCTTCCAATGATGCCCAACAGTGAGATCATCAATATCTCGTCTGAAGCTGATGTTGATCCTAGTCAGGTTATCCATAAAGGCTATTGAACTTCTAGACTTCACATTTTGATGTTGCTTTTACAAATGTCCCCATTTTGCTTTCTTCTCCTGCTTTTGCTTGCTTGCTTTCATTTTTCAAGTCACTCGTTTTGCGCCAACTTTACAAACACATACAAAAAAAAAACTCAAAAACCTAACACACATCACTTTTATTATCCCAATCTTATTCTGGACTTCAGTGTCCCCATTCCAACATCACATTTTCTTACACATATTGCATCTCTTCTAAAAAAGAAACCATCATCATTATCTTCTTTAACTTATAAATTTTTTTCATGACCCTTTGAGCTGCCTGAGTTTCACATTTTCTATTTCAAATTTTCTTCCAACTTTTCCATCTTTATTTCCACATTCGTTCCCGTCCCCCCCCATTGAGACTTGCTTTTCTTCTTTCTTGTTTTCGGTTCTCTTTCACATTTCTTTCCTCTTATATTTTCCCCCTACATCCTTTTGTTCTTTTCTGTTCTTCCATTATCCCATTTCTGGTGCTTTTCTTTAATTATTTGTATTACTATGCTTTCTTTTTTTACTGCTTTTTACCTTTTCCTCCATCATTCCCCCCATTTTCCACATTTTTAATACCCTAGCTTTTTTCCTCCTTTGCTTAATGAGTTTTATATTATCTTTTTGATTGAACGCAAACCTTTCTTATCATTATATTTCGCATCTTGATTCTTTATACTACACATCAATACTTTCTATTCTAACTTATAATCAACTAAACTTTTCCTCTAATTTATCCTATTTTAACATCTGCAGACTTTTCTTCTTTTTTTT
The DNA here is from genome assembly GCA_001599995.1 of Ambrosiozyma monospora. Lineage (NCBI taxonomy): Eukaryota > Fungi > Ascomycota > Pichiomycetes > Pichiales > Pichiaceae > Ambrosiozyma > Ambrosiozyma monospora. Next base: position 184,376 of record BCIP01000027.1, read on the forward strand.
GGAATATTATCACAATTTTTTTCAAAAAACATGCATGATCGATCTATATTGGCTTGGCTAATATACATATGGCCAGTAGTATAATAGTGAGTCACTATGAATTTGACTAGAATTGAATGAACGTAAATTTTTCTAAATTCAATGTCTATAGTTGAACGTGTATAGCAAACACACCGTAATTCTATGACTCAATATCCCTGATCAACTGACTCAAATCACCTCTACTCTTCTTCTGTGGAGAACTAACACCTTTCTTCTTATCCCCATCGACTTTCCTCAACAACCGTTTATCCACAGCCGGACACAACCCCGTTCTACTCAAGGTACAAATATCGCATCTTGGAGCAACAGGCAAACAAACCATCTGACCAAACCCAACCAACACTGGATTAATATTAACCCACTCTTCCTTATGTTCAGCCAACATACTCTCTAAACACAACCGCACGTACTCTGGAGTGAAACCTTTCCCGTTCTTCGTCTTGGGCACCCAATTAAAAATCTCAGCCATTCGGTGCATGTGCGTATCGACTCCTATTCCACTTGATATCCCCCATGCAATCTGTAACAGCAAGTAACCCATCTTGGGGCCAACACCGGGGAAAGCGGTGATCTCCTCTATAGTTTTTGGTATCTCACCATGATGTTCAGCGTAGAGAATCTCACACGTTTGTTTGATGAAATGGGATTTCCGTTTATGAAACCCAACTTTGAATATAAGCTCGTCTAACTTCGCCTCTTCCATGTTTCTAATTGCATCTAAACATAGCCCGTCTTCGTAACCCATCTCATTCTTGCAATAGTTGTGTAGTTTGTCCATTACGAAATGGTTCACTTCGTCTTTCGTTTGCGCTGAGAGCATAAGTGAAATGAGACATTGGAAGTTGTAGATTGGTCCACTTGTCAGACCAGTGATCGCTGTGCTTATGGTGGCACACCCTACTGTGTCCACCGGAGCAGTGATTTTTGATCTCATCTCTTTGATTGCGTTGTACATTGGCCAGAAATGTGGTGGTGGTTGTGTCGGGAGGTTTAGTTGTTGTTTCGGTTTGGACTTGGCTGTGGATTTCCTCTTTGGTTTGGTGCCTGTGACTCGTTTCGGTTTGCGTCGTGAGACAGAAGATGGTATTTTAGTTTCCTTTTGCTTTATAGGAGGTAAGCCATTATCTTGATCTTCCTGTTTGATGGTTTTGTTTTGTCGTGTTTTGCGTGGAATTTGGGCTTCGTGTTCTTCTTTGATGGCGGTCTTAAATTCTTGTTCTTCAACCTTGATTTCAATTCGTTGTCTTTTTCTTTTACTTTCGGGTTTGGAATCGGTTTCATTGAGCTTATCTAACACTGTTTGTTTATCTTCAACTTCAGATTTGATGTTCAAAATGTCTTGTTTGAAGGAATCAAATGATTGATCCGAATTTTCATTTTCCAATGCCTTGGTCGATGATCTGGTTCTCCTTCTTGTTGCTGCAACTGTGAAATACTTGCTCTTTGATGGTGGCATTGTTTGTCTTTTGTGATAACCCCAAAGATGTGTACTGAATCTATTGATGGATTTCAAGTTGGGGTACATGGAAAACTGGAAACTGATAGTAAAGACATTGGCCCTGATAATAGATATCCAATCAGCGATCCAGAATTAGTAAGAGCGAATTTAGAAATTGGAAGAAGTCTTCGAAAGTTGTTGGAGATCAATTGATCATGACTTTTAGACTCGGATATGCATATGCTCCAATTAGTTGATTTTCTGGACCTTCTCCATCAATACCACATTACAATATGAATACACTTCATATTTATACCATGCTCTTTGCCATGCCTGAGTAAGGTGGCACCTGATTCTCATTATCCTTCAATTCACACACAAAAAGTCATGTCTGAGACACAAATACACATTGTGAAAATCAACAAAGATGATGCTTTTTCAACATTCAAAACAATACTTCAAGGATTACCAATGGAACTGGTTGTTTCTGTGTTGAGTACAATTTTCAAGCTGGGAATTTTGAAATTGAACGAACAACTGTCAGTACTTGAAAAGAATGAAACTTGGGATCAATTACTATTCTTGGTGTTACCTTTTATGACGTTACCAAACTATTATCCCCAGAGTTTGATTCGCATGTATACTCAACTTGGAATGGAACCCCCTTCAAATATGAAACTATGCCATCTTTCAAAGACAGAGAAAACCTCAGTTGACTGTTTGAAATATAAACTTAACAACTTTGCCTGTTCGGAGCTAGAATCTTTAAGAAACCATATTGTTTTGAGAAATTTGGATGTGACTATCATTCTTTCTGCCGTTCGTGATTGTGATAAAACACATTCTTTGCTTCCCAAGTTTTTACAAATTGTTGCAACATACCCCTCTGTCAATCTAGTGTTTCGTGTGATTCAAAATGCTAGAGAGTTCAATTTTTGGCCCGAAGAATTTCCATCCATTGCTTCATCTGTGAAAGAGGCTGATATACATTTACTTCCCGGCCTACTTGACTCCATAGAATTTCTGGACCTTGAAAATGCAACTAGTTTGAAAAAATTAAAAGTTTCTTTTAATAAAAGATGCGAACAAAAATTCTTTAGGCCGCTTTGCAAGCCATTACATGAGCTTGTAATCAACGTCAAAATAATAACAGTTCATTTCAACCTTTCTGGATGTCCAAATATGAAGAAACTTAGAGTTTTGAATGCAAACTATGCTTGTTTCCCATTTGGAATTGGTCATTCGGTGGAAGATTTGGTACTTAAAGATTTTTTGTTTTCCAGTTCCGAAACGTTTAATCTACCTCCCAGTTTAAAGTCACTCGATGTATCAGGTATAAATTTACACGCCATGAGTCTTTCAGAAACATTGACAAACATATCTATCATGAGAGCCGGGCTCACGTATCTCTACACATTAGATTCCGTTATTAATATCCTGCCTCCACGTATATCTACAATGTTCATAGAATTTCACTTCCAAGATTTGACGATTGATTTAGCTTTATTTCCTCCTTCAATTCAATTATTATACTTCATAGATCCTAGAGGGATCACAATTTTGGTTAGCTTCCGATTGAGAGATCCCATTCGAACTGAAACCAGTCGTATAACCCTCTCGAGGCTCCCAAGTGATCACAAAATAGAGGTGGATCTCTCAGCAGTTAAATTTGATTTATCTACATACATCTCCATAGAACAAACGCAACCAGACTGTTTATTTACGGTGACTCTTCCTGAAGCTGACATAGATCCTGATAGACTACAAATTTGGAAATATTCAGATATTTCATCTTCCATTAGAACAGTCCGAAATGAAACAAAAGTCCAAGAAAATTCCCAAATAAAGTGATATGGAATCCTGTCCATGTCATATAATTCACTCATATATGATGTTCCTTTAAGTTTTCCGTTATTAATTTTCATGTATATATATGTGTTAACGTATACAGAGGCCCTAGTATAATAAGTATCCAGGGTAGATCGAGCTTTTACATAGTTTGAATTTAATTCAACATAACAAAAGATGTTTAATTGTGAATATAAATAAATGTATACGCAATATATATCAGCAAAAAATATCAGTGAACACACAAGTTATAAAAAATATCGTTAAAAAAGAAGGCCAATAAATAAGTAAGTGAAATGAAATGAAATGAAAAAGTTGAAATATTCTATATGATTAGTAAATAACAGATACAAAATGTGAAGTAGGAATGAGGCAACCATCACAAAATAATGAAAAGAGAGAAATATGTATCCAATGATTCAACAGAACCCAATGATAGGGGTCCGAACTTTGAATGCCGAAAAACGGGAAAGGGGGTGAAACAAACGAGGGCTCTCAAGTTGCCAAGGGCGCCATGGACCCCATAAATCAGGCCTTGAGTTCAAACTCAGCCAAAATTGGAAAGTGATCACTTGGAAACTCAGGGTTAGGGAAACCAGGATAGTGTTCTAGGTACTGGGATTCAATATCACCCAATACTTTGATCAGCTCTAATTGGTCACTGGACTTGTTAAACCAAATGTAATCGATAATGCGCTTGAATTTCTGGGTATATGTAGTTTTGAGGAACTTATCTTCTTCAAATAATGCTTTGTATGGTGAGTTGAATTGATCGAAAGGAGTGGATAATGCAGAAGGTAGTTGTGAACCATAATTGAATTGGGAGATTTCCTTTTCCTGTTTCATGTCCACTTTACCCTGTGTCAGGAATCGGTACACTGGAGAGTCAGGAGCAGAGTTGAAGTCACCAACCATGAAAACATTTAGGTTGTGACCTCCTTTGAGAATTTCTTCGGTCTCCTCTTCTGAAAGTTTAAACTGTCTTTGAACCGCCCTTTTCAGTAGCTGGGTTAATAGGAAAGTTTGCATCAATTTCACATCAGGGTGTTTGGGTGACCAGTAAAGGTGGGTATTTGAAACGAACACAGTAGCTTTTGTTGGAATGTGCTCTAGTACAGCAATCACGGCAACTGTGTTTCTGCTGGCTAGTCTTTTCTCCAAATCCGGAGTCTGTTCAAAGTAGTGTTTGCTGGCAAAAAACTGGGCTAGGTCAATCTGCTCATAGTTGATAATGTTGAATTTCTTTCTGTTGACAAAGATGGACACACCATCCATCATATTGATATTCTTTTGCCAATATGCTGGTTTTCTCTTCTTTTGAAAAATGGAATCATAGTTGCGGGAAAGCATAAAGTCTTTCCAGAAACTCTGATAGATAAGATATTCCATCTCTTGGAAACACATGATATCACTGAGTTCACAGAGATCAGCCATGTTTCTGTTGATCAACTCGAACCTTTGATCCCAACCGGTCCATTTGGCTGGTAAATAATCATAAACCTGGTGCCATAGATAGTGTCTGCATAGCAAATTATAGGATGAAACTGTGAAGGTGTTCTTCGGACTTAGAGGTTTGTGAAAGTCTATGAAACTCCTGTGATTGACGATAGAGTTGTGATTCGATACAGTAGAGTAGCATCTTGAAGCTAGCCTCCTGTTCATTGTGTGATTTGAGTTATATTGTGTTGTTGTATAYTGTGTGTAGGTTTGTGTTTTCAGTGTTWTTTTCTTCAGACTCCAGGAAAGATGTTATCTTGATTCTTGATCCTCATCCAGGTGGAGTTCTCAGTTTCTTCTGTTTACGTCTGAGACGCTCTTTAAGAAAAAAWTTTGTTAAAGCCGTGCCATTCTCCCGCTCACACAATAACGCATCTTCATCAAAATCTTCTAATAATGCACCCATGTGCAGTACCCTTAATTTCCTGCAYAARGACGATAACGGATCGATCCATCATCAATTTTTTGGGTTTACGACCTCCATAGATTTTTGATTTGGAGAAATAACAGTTTCCAATTAATTAATACAAACGCAAACGAGCAACGTGGGTAACAAAACGGGTCGAAAAAGAGACATTCAAAATAAAGAAGAAAAAAATATACATATAAAACTTAAAAGAGATTGCAGCTAATTCCATGATACAAAAGGAAACACAAAACGAATGTATATGTCAAATAAAGGTGAAAACAGAAATTCGGAATAAAAAGATTCATCATATCGATGGCCAGACAGCCCATGTGAATATGTAAGTTAAAACAAAAAGGTAGCTGAAAAACAGAGGAATAAATTATATAGCACATGAGTGGGAAAAGAAGGAAAAGAACAAGTAAAAAGCAGTACCTACGTAAAGAAATGCAATCAAAACATTTATCATTATCAAACAAATGAGAACTGAAGGAATGAAAACTCAAGAAATAAACAAAAACAAATAAAGAAAAAGACAGAACAGGAAAATCAAATAAGAGAAAAACAAAAAACAAGAAAAGCAAAAATGGAACCAAGAAGTAACAGATCACCTAAGTCTTTCTTGAACTTCCACCTCCAAAGTCACCCTTGATCTTCTTACCACTTGAAACCTTCTTGAATTCGAATCTTGAAATCAAAGACAAATGGTCAGAAGCAAAATCGGCATTAGGGAAACCAATAACCTTCTTAGCATACTCTTTATCAACTTCTCCCAAAAGACCTCTGACAGTCAAAGTAGGGGTAGAATACCAGATATATTCAATAACTTCAGTGAAAGTAGGTGTGAAATTGGTGAATGGTAACTCGTTAATGGCATCATATGCTGATTTCAAATGGAATGGATGCATGAAACCTTCACTAGTGTATTTACCATAATCTCTACCATTGAAATCGACGTGTTCCTTACACTTACCTTGGGAGAACAATTGATAAACGGCGGAGTCAATTTGAGAATTGAAATCACCACAGATGATCAATGGAACCTTGTTAACATCTTCTCTTGGGCCAATATGTTTTTTCATGATGACTTGTAACTCTTCTAATAACACTTCAACTTGCATGGTCTTCACATCGTTAAACTCAGGATCCCAATGTAAATGTGTGTTAGCCAAAACAAATTTGTTACCACTTGGAACATGTTGTAAGATCAACACAGATGCAATATTATCTTTATTCATGAATCTGTTGAACACATCATCTGTCTTCTTAAACTTATCTTGGCTCATAACCAAGGTACCATACTCCAAAATTCTCTTCTCTAATAGTTCAAACATACCAGATTTATAAAATGTGGCACAACCATCAACCTTTTTAGCATTCTTCTCACTCATAGTCTTAGATCTGCCCTTACAGTGGAAAACACCCTTATAACCATTACTCTCCATTAGTGGGACCCAGTATTCTTCATATGTTCTAGTTTCAACTTCTTGCAGACAGATAATGTTGGTTTTGTAGGAAAGAATTTCTTCAGTTAACTTTTGTCTTCTGTAGTCCCAGTTCAAAGCCCATGATGGTGTGTATCTGTACATCTTTGGAGTAGCATAATGTTGACATAGGGTGTTGTAACTCATCAAAGTGAAAGATCCTCCGTCCTTAGAGGATAGATCTGTCTCAACGGCAGGTTTCAAATCGGTCTCATTCATCATAGGTTCACCATCTTCGCCAATTTTGATCCACTTTCTTGGTTCAGGAGGTTCTAATCTTGGTGCATCATCTCTCAAATGGATAATCAAACCTCTGGTACCTTTCTTGGCTATAATCTGAACAATTTCCTCATTCATGTTAGGATTGCCCTCGATTCCCAAGAAGTCCAATTGATACAAGTTTCCGAAGTCATAAGAAATATCACTGATGTTATTGTCGAAGACATATAAGTATTTCAAGTTGTAGAGCATGCCAATTTCCTTTGGAAGTTCAGTAAGGTTGTTAGACGACAAATCCAAGACCCTTAATGTTTTCAAACTAGAGATTTGAGGTGGGATAACTTTCAAGTTGTTACCATTCAAATACAATCTTCTTAAGAAATTATAAGAAAACAGTTTTGAGGACAACGTCATAATCAATTGTCCACTCAAATCTAAACCGGTCCATAATTGTGTGTTGTTTTCTTTGATTCTAATTCTTTGATCTTCAGCTTCTTCATCTAATGATATGTCATTAGTAACTTTTTTATGTTGCATTAGACCTTCATTTTGTTGGGAGTCTTGGAAATGTGGTTTGTCTTGAACGTTAGCCAACAGATTCTTTGTTATATCGATCAAAGTATTACCTTGAGTAGGGGAACCATCGGCCTTCGGCTTTCTTGAAGATGATGCAGCTTGTCTGGCATAGAAGTTAGGTAAGTTGGATCCTCTAGAGATTTGTGCTAATTTTTGTTGATGTTTCCAATGAATAGATGAAGCAATGTTTGGATCAATTGGAATGGATGAATGTTGATTTGGAGGGTTCTGTAAGATCTGGTTCTGTAACTGTTGAACTTGTTGCAATTGCGTCATCTGTTGTTGTTGCTGTTGCTGCTGTTGTTGAAGTGCCAACAATTGCGGTGGTTGTTGAGGAGTATTAGTTTGCTGTAACTGTTGCAGCTGTTGTTGTAAGTTTTGCAGTTGTTGATTTGGCTGTTGTTGGCCATTTCTGTAAGCACCCTGGTAAAGGGTTTGTGCCAGCACGGCAGAAGGATTCAACCCATCAGCACTCTTTGGGCCCTGTTGACCTTGGAGAAGGGATTCTTGAAGTGAGCCAAACTGCTGTTGCTGTTGTTGTTGCTGTTGTTGCTGCTGTAATTGTTGTTGGTATAAATATTGGTTCTGATAAGGCTGTGACTGCTGTTGAGCAGCCTTTTGCTGTTGAAACCGAGATGCGAGGTTCATTTGTAGTTAAGATAAGAAGAAATATACGTGATAAACGATGAAAAACCCAATAGTCTATAAATTCATCTAACTTAGGTAAACCCTGTGAAAGAAATGGAATAAAAACGGAGGTTGGTGTAGGAAAATCAAACAATCAGATTGAAAAGATGGCTTGGATGAGATATGAATCAAGGGATATTTGTGATGGAGCCACGCTTCCTTTTCCGAGTGGTAAAAGCAAAAATGAACAAAAAATCAATGGATGATATGGGTACAAATTGGCAAATGTAAAAAGATCAGGATATGTTGTGTAAAGTGGCAAAAGTAAGGACAACACTATCTTTGCTCCCCTTCTTGAGCCTGTTTAAATGTTGGCCCTCAGTTTTGTGAAGATTTGACGTTGTTGTTTGAAGTTTCAAGCGAAGAGGTAAAAATCGGGAGAAGGGCTGCGTAACCAGCTCACGGCCATTTAAATTCGCAGGGGCCTTCAAAATCGACCCATCGTCGCGTCGATAAAAATTTTTTTATAGAGCTTGATCGTGTGACCTATTTACAAGTTCTTGGACTAAGGTATATAAAACAGTAAAGGAAAGCAAAACATTAACTTTAAAATAGCAAACTCATAAGTGAATAAATAAAAACACAATATAAAAACAAACTAATGTACAATAAAAGAAAAAATAAAAACATAAAACAAAAAAACAATCATAATAGTAAAAAAAAACAGTACCTATAACCTGAAAGAAACGTCACCCAGTCACCATAACTGTTTGTTAATCATCTTCAAAGCAACTTGTGCTTTGCCAACCAAAGTGACAGGCAAATCCAGCTCAGAAGGGGGTGAAGGCAAGGAGCCATTGGCATGAACGGGTGTACCTGAATTTGAGCCAAACCCATAAACAGCAACAGTATTTTCATCGTCATTGTGATAGACAGGACAGATACCAAGAGTATCGACACGTTCCTTAACATGTTTGTATTCCTCACCCTTTAAGAGAACCTCATTGAAATCGGAAAGCTTCACCCAATATAGCAACAGCTCTTGGAACTTGCGACCTTCAGAATCATACGCTTCTTTCATGTCAGTCATTGAGTACTGTTCAGAGTCCTTCAGTCTGATGAATGAACCAATCATTGGCCACAATAAATTCCACATTCTAGCTTTTTCTGCATCGCTCAATTGTTTCAACTGTTCAATACTCGAAGATGAGAACTCGGAATCAAGCTTCTCAATACCAAGCAGTAATTTGACTTGCAAGTCAATAACATATTTCTCAGAACCAATCTCATAGCAGTACAATGGTAAGTACTGATCAACCTCCTTGGCAGATGGAACTTGGTTGAACTTGGCAATTTGGACACCATAAGGATAGTAGCTTCTGATTTGTCTCTTCTTTGATAACTCAAGCCTAGCAGCTTCCAACTTGATTCGTTCTTCAGCCTCTTTACGTAGTCTAGCCTTCTCCTCTTCAACTTTCTTCTTCAGCTCTTCTTCTCTCAATCTAGCAGCCTTCTTCTCCTCTTCTCTTTGCTTCTCCATCTGTTCAATACCTTTGGCAATTTGTTGTTGTCTAGCTTTCTTTCTCTCCGATCTTTGCAGCTCCAATGCAGCTCTAGCCTTTTGAGCTTCAGCTTCCTTCAACTTTCTTGCTTGTAACTCCTCTTCTTCCTTTTGCTTCTTGATCTTCAACTCCTCTTCTTCTCTCTTTTTCTTAGCTAGCAACTCTTCTTCCTCCTTCTGCTTTCTGATACGAAGTTCCTCTTCCTCTTTCAACGTCTTAGCACGCAACTCTTCCTCTTCCTTCTTCTTCTTGGCTTCAATTTCCTCTGGCGACAATTTAGGAGGTGAAGTTGGAGTATGGCTTCTAGATCTGACCTTTTCAAGTCTATCTTTCAAATCATCTTTCTTGGAAGACATACCGAAACTTGACTTCTGGTTCAAAGAAACAATATTTTCCATCGACTTCTTCTTCTTCATGTGTGATTTCTTCTCGCTGGCTGAAGCAGAGACAGGGGAAGCAGTAAGTGAAGTAGGCAGCTTCTTGCGTTCTTCAGTTTGAATTGTAAATTTCTTTCTTTTTGGCTTTGGCTTCTCTTTCTCGTCAGATTCATCAAGAGAAACAGCATCAACATCCATGTCACTTTGATTGTGATTACCAGCATCGACATCATCATTATCTTCTTCATCACTTGTTTCGATTGCTCTCTTTCTCTTCTTAGTACGCTTCTTACTCTTTCTAGGAGTCCCACGGGTTGAATTACTTCTTGAACTAGAACCAGTACTTCCTTTGAAGTTTTCAGATGCCGTTTTGATTAATTTAACCTCTTCTTCGTCAGGGAAATCACTTTCCAGCAAAATGTCAAGAGCAGAGCGGCCACTTTTATCTTTCAGAACAGGGTTGGCCTTATTTTCCAAAAGTAACTTCACCATAGCAATATGTTCTTTACCAACAGCGTACATAAGAGGAGTCAGACCATTTTTATCGGCATGGTTAACATTAGCATGGAAGGCCAAAAGCAAACTAGCAATATCAGAATGACCATGTTTAGCAGCCAAAGAAAGTAAATCAGAAGGAGGTTTACGACCAGAAAGATTGGAAACGTAATTTAAAACGAAAGTAACATCGTTGTCAGCAACTTTACCATAAATTTCACTGCGTCCCTCACGACTAATAAGATCATAGAAGGTGTTCTTGGTTTGTCTTCTTGACAGGTCGATGTCCCTCTCAGAATCAGTGTCATTGCCATTAACAGTAGAACTCTTGAATTTCTTTCTAAATTCTCTAGTGGATTGTGCAAGCAGCTTCTTCAACTTCTTGAAAGAGCTTAATTCATCTTTATCCAAACTAGAAACATCACGATCACGCTCTAAAGTATCCAGAGCAGTGTCACCCATAGCATTCACCAAGGTTGGATTGGCGTCACGTTCAAGTAAAAGACGAACCACATCATAATGTAAATTAGAAGCAGCATCGATCAGGGCAGTATCCTTATCCATAACACCAGATTGCTTATCAATCTCAGCACCGTTATCCAAAAGCAATTCGACAATTTCCAAATAGCCTTCTAAAGCAGCTTCATGCAATGGGGTATTACCAGCGTAATCAGCATCGTTCACGTTGGCACCAGATTCAATCAATTCCTTAGCCTCATCATAGAAACCCTTTGCACACATTCTTTGCAAAAGTGAACGACCAGAAGCATCTTTTCCAGTTCTTCCAGAAAACTTTCGTCTTGGTGACTGTGATCTGGAAGAGTGAGAAGTGTTAGAATGTTGTCTTCTCTTCTTGAGTCTTCTTGGGCGATGTTCGTGATCATCATGACTTGAACTTCTTTCATCATCAGAATTTGTTGGACCCTTCTTCATCAATCTATGTAAACGTCTTGACTTCTTGGATGGCAATGGAATTGATTCCTCTTCATCGGTACTAGCCTCTGAATCATTTTCATTGGAAGTTGTAGGTGGTGGTGTTTCTTGTTTAGGTTTCTTCTCCACTGGTTGTTCATCTGTGGAAGACTTTGACTTTTCACTCAATTCAGGCTTAGAATCAGCTGGTATCTTCTCGGATGTAGAGTCAACAGTGGTTGTAATAAGCTCTTCTGCCTTTGATTCAACAGTGKAAACTTTCTGTTCAACGGCATCCTTCTTCTCCACAACAGGCTCCTCGACAGTGGCATCATCCTTGACAACAGTAGAGTCTTCAACAACTTTTTCTTCAGCATCGGYCATCACTTGATCTTCATCCTTGGTGGAGGCCTCAGCTACCGTATTTATAGCACTATCATCCTTTGGAGCAATGCTATCTTCGGCGGATTCTTGTTTATCGTCAGAATCTTTATCTTCAGTAGTCTTCACAGGTTTGGAACTCTCGTCATCCTTATCACCATCAACATCGTGCTCTTCAGGAACAGGCAAGTCAACTTTCTCACTCTGCTTATCGGCGACGGATTCCGTAGATTTCGAAACATCATCTGCTTCTGGTTTTTCGGCAACAGCATCTGGCATTGGAACATCATTCTTCTCGGTATCGTTTGTAGCTGTATCTTCAGATTTTGGAGCATCAGACTTGGCAGGCTCACTGGCGGTAACTTTATCAGGAATTTCAACTTCATCCTTCTCAAGTTTTGAAACATCAACTTTGTCAGGCGTCAAATCTTCATCTACCTTGGATTTTGCAACTGGAACTTCTTCTGACTTTGAAGAATCGGTTTTCGCCACCTTTGATGAATCATCATTCTCTTTCTTTGGAGTAGCATCTTTCACTGGCTTTGGATCATCAGCTTTCTCAGACTTTGAAGCAATATCTTTCTCGATCTTTAGAACATCCTCTTTCTCGACCTTCTTAGTGGCAACCTTATCGACTTTCGAAACATCATCAGCCACCTTAGCACCAGAATCTTTCGTCTCACTCTTATCTTTCTTCACACCGACATCAACTTCAGTGGAAGACTTCTTAGTAGAAGAGCCAGAAGAATCAACCTTGGCAATGAAAGGTTTTGAAAGCTTACGATGATGAGGAGCAACATCATCATTCTTTTTCTCACCATGACTAATATCAACGGTTGTGACTTTCTTAGACTTCCTAACTGAACCATCTTTGGCATGCTCTTTCTCCTTCAATTTCTTTTCTTCCTTTAGCTTCTTCTTGAGGAGCTTTCTTTGTTCCTTCTCTGAACTTGAGCTTGTGGTGATAGGAGCAGAAAGACTTGCAGTGGGTCTGGACTTCTTATGACCTAAATCAATAGATTTGGAATGCTTTTTCTCGCCGTCCTTCTTTTCAGTTGTGTCATGCTTGTTGGACTTTCCTGGTTCGTCAGTTGATGGCTTTGATTTGGCTTTAGAATCAAGGGAATTGCTGCTTGCCCTGGCTTTGTCAGAATGGTTCTTATCTTTCTCCTGATCTTTCTCTTTCTCAAGTTTAACAGAAGCATTGAAACTTGATTTAGAAACACTCAATGACTTTATATCTTTACTGGCCTTCACTTTACTTGGGGAAGAATGTACAGTTGGTTTAACATTTGATGTTAACTCAGAACTAACAACGTCACTAAACTTTCTCTTCTTTTGAACCTTTTCATCTGAATATGAATCAACGACGTCTTTCTTCTCCTTCTTCACAGTTGATGTAGACGTAGCAGAAGTACTTGAATTTGAAGTGGACTTGGTCATACTGATCTCAGCTGTCTTAGGTGTGGCAGCACCTGACACATCAGAACCAGAAGCGGCAGTTGAAGTTGCAGTTGTGGACAATCCTGTTATATTCGGCTTACTAAAAGTAGTACTCGACTTTCTAGACAGTGATCCTGGGCCCGAAACAGAGTGATGATGATCAGGACTTCCGGCTTTGCTTGTTGAAGTAGAGGTAGAAGCAGACACAGATGGATGTTTGGACTTTTTCATTGGTTGCAATCCAGAGATATAAGATCCACCGGCGCCAGCGTTGGAACCTGATCTGGAGTCAGAGCCCGTTCCAGATGCTGATGAGAAACTGGAACTTTTGTTGTTGCTGTTGTAACCACTGTTCGTGGCATAAGGACTCTTTCCGTTGTTGTAAGGACTTCTCTTTCCATAATTGATATTACTGTTATTGTAAGGACTCTTGCCACTGCCGTATGGACTCTTGTTGTAAGGGCTTTTCCCACTGTAAGGACTGGAATAAGTAGGTGATACACCACTAGCTGTACCTGTTCCTGGAGACTGAGAAGCCATAGCTTGTGGTCTTCGGCTGGAAAGTAAATCGACACCGGTGGTGGCATTAAAACTTGAATTTGCTCTATTTGGAACGGTTGAAGAGCCATAGGCCGATGTGCTTGCAGAGCGCTGTTGATAACCTTGTTGACTTTGTGAGTTGGATCTTCTGCTGGACAGCAAATCAGTCCCTGTTGAACCTTGTCTTGCCTGGTACTGTGGTTGATGATGGTGCTGCTGTTGCTGTTGGTAAGGTTGCTGAACTCGGGTTCCACCTTGATAACGTGGATTGCCTTGTTGATAACTATGTCGCTGGGTTTGCTGGAACTGTGACTGTTGTGATTGCATAAATTGTTGGGACTGGGGAGGTTGGGCTTTGGAATGTGGTTGCGGTTGGGGTTTTCGACTCGAAGGCAAATCTGATGTACTTCCAGCATTAGTGGTACTGTTATTCCTACTATAAGGACCACCTTTATTTCCATATGGATTTGAAGCATTGTAACTGCTGTTGTTTCTATTGTACTGTCCAACCGAACTATGCTGTTGCATTTTTCTAGCCGGACCCCCTATCAAATCATCTTGAGACTGTTGGTCTTGTTGTCGTATTCTATCCATTCGCTGATGATCAAACCGGCTACCATTCCCGTAATATCCCTGTTGTGACTGGGCCTGCTGTCCATAATATCCTCCATATCCGTTATTGTTGCCATGATGAGAACGATTATATCCATGACCAGAATTTGGCCGTCTTCCTCCATTATTCCTGCTGTTGTGACCTCTATATGGTTTGTGGTGAGGTCTGTTGTTATAATTGTCGGCCATACTTCTTTTTATAGGTGTTGTTCAAAGAGAAATATCAAGATGATAGGGGTTGAGAATCAGTTCAAGTAAAGTATCTCTGTTTCAAAATAACACGTCTTGTATTAGAATAAGATGGTTGGGAGAAATTCAGAAAGGATAGATGAGTTTTCAGGTCAATGAATGTTGAAATATCTTAATTGATGTTGTTAAACTGGTGTATTGACTTTTCTGAAATTTGTTGATCTGTTGTAGTTCTAGCACGTCAACACCAATAACTTAAACTGTTTGGCACGTGCTATACGTTGTGATTTGTTGTGACGTTCTTTGATTGTTCAAGTGTAAACTAAGAACCCTCCTCCAAACAAGGGGCAACAACTATTTTGAATCGTCAATTTACCTTTTGATGAAATTAAAAAAAGAGCGAAACTATAGAGACAAAGTAGAATACGTGGCACAGTGCTGCGTAACCGGTACAATATGTAATCGACGCGTCGAGTTTTCGACGTACGTGGCCTCAAATTTTAATATTTTAATTTCAGATAAGCTATAAATTTAAAAGATGGAATTTGGAATATAAGTAAAACGGATCAGACAGGTATTTTCATCACTCAACAGCATTAGCACATGCATAACATAACATAACATACAGAGATAACGTTTGAATACTTGATGAAACAGGAAAAAGACAGAACCAGTGATGGTGGTTATGATCAAGACGATTATGATCAAGACGATTATGATGATTGTATTGTTGACAATGAAGAGATGGCTGATGATTTTGGTTGATGAGCTGAGTCCTGTGCCATTCCGCATATCTGACAGACAGAAAGAGGTTAGAAATCTTATGAAAGATTATGATGAGGATAAAAATGAAGATTTTTTAGATGTGGAGATTAAAGACTCGATGTTGAAGAAGAAAAGTATGATGACTCGGATGATAAGTACTATGTCTTTACACCAAACTGGAAGATACGGGAAGAATAAAAATCTGATGAAAAAGGAGGACAAAGACGAAGAAGATGATGACGATGATGACTTTACCCATACAAGTGGCCTACGTCGAAAACAATCAGATGTAGAATTCAGATGATCACCGATAGCACAAACCACAACTACATGGGTAACTTGATATAACACCAACGACAACTAATACAGTACCAGCAACAAATCAAAGTTCAATAATCTTACTCCATGAGAAGTCCAAT
Source organism: Ambrosiozyma monospora (assembly GCA_001599995.1). Taxonomy (NCBI): domain Eukaryota; kingdom Fungi; phylum Ascomycota; class Pichiomycetes; order Pichiales; family Pichiaceae; genus Ambrosiozyma; species Ambrosiozyma monospora. The sequence continues at coordinate 200,208 of BCIP01000027.1, forward strand.
TATTGGAAACAAGTTCTGTCTGTGGAAACGGCTAAAGATTCAACGATAACAGCAACAGTGAGATACACTGGATTTGAGATATCAAGCTGGGTATTGTTATTTTTCTTATTTTTGCATTTGATTTTTCTTTGCCGACGCATAATATAGTTGCTATCTCTCTTAGGTTTTTCCAATTATATGTAATTGGTTTGATCGGTTTATTAGGTATAGGACTTTTATTGTCGTGACCGTTTTAATCATATGGCTGTTTCAGATGTTGTGAATCTGTGATGTCATTGCTTTGATTATTCAGATCCGATGTAGTTGTCATATCTATCTATGATCGATCTTCTATCCTGTTTCATCTCATCTCAGAAATCATCTTCTTTATCTTCCATTTTTGAAGTCCCTTAAATTGAGGGATGGTAAGGGGAGGCGATGGTAAGATCGGTTTAGACCGAATGTATTTTTCATTGATTAAACCCCTTTTAATTTTAACCTGTGTGAAATCTTCAAACAGGGTATACTAAATTTACTTGCAAAAATCAAACCATGCAGTCTCGTGGACTGACAAATGCATCGAGAGATTTCTGAGGCTGAATATGTAGACAGTAGTAGGTAAACTGCTCCAAACTTGACTTTTTATTCTTGAATAATTAAGGCATTTCTTCGATAAGAATCGAATTTGGCACAACGAGCAGCTTTTAGTCAAGGACACCATGCAAATTCGTACAGCGAACTAGAACTAACCGAACTTGTGCAATCTCGGCATATACTACACATTTGGAGCATATTAAGCCGAACTACTACCGTATTTCCTTATCACCAACAAATGAAACAGTGCGCCATATCAAGAGCCGGATGGAATTCCCATTGAAAATACACTATAATAGCTAGAAGTCATCTTGGTATATGTGTCATGATTCATGAAACCAACATAAGTTCAAACTACCTTTTGTCAACCAATATCCCGGAATGTCAATTCTTCTTCCCATAGTCTCTAGTGTCATCGATCGCATACAATCTTAACTCTATCAGCAACCATTTCTAGTCATGAGTTGCAAACAGTATTGGACAGATAAAGGTTTCACCGACTGTGCAAAAGGTCAAATCTTAGGGCTCACCTGTTTGTTTGCTGCTGGTTCATTCATATGGACGCTTCACTACGTTTCAACTTCAAAATCAACAGGTTCAATTAAGTTACCACCTTCAGGAGAAACAGAACCATTGTTAGGCACAAACAACCATCCTCAACTTGGTTTTGACTCCATTGATGAAGAAAGCAATGGCTTCAATTCCCTTTCCACTGGCTCTGTCAGTCGTCGTCACTTTGATATCAAGAATGCCAAGTTAGTGGATGATCATGGTAAGTCATTAGGTCAAACAAAGTTGGTTTACAGAAATTTTTCAGAAAAGACAAAAGTTGCTCTCGAGGCATTTTTATTGATCTTACAAATTGCCCTTTCCATTTCCCCAGTCTTCTCAGAAGAACTATCTGAAGAGTTTTCACAGCATTCAACGGCATTGGTTTTGAACTTGGTGTTTTGGTTCTATCTGTTCGCCGTCTCATCCTTGAGAGTCTCAACAGCATCCACCGGTTTGAGCGACAAGTTTCCTGATCTTTGGTACCATTCTTTCACATTGTATCTCTTGAACCTTCTAACTTCATCCTGTTTGTTTGCTACTGCTCTTTTAGGTGGTGTTGAAGCATCGCAGGTGTCCCTATTTTACAAACTTAACTTTGCTCTTACTTTCTTCATTTTCTTGGTGAGTGGATGACAGAAATTGGGTGATAAGCCAGCAGTTTTGTATGTTTTAGAAGGTTCGCCAAGTGGGCTTGCCACAGTATCCAACTTTTTCCAAATCATTTCTTACAGTTGGATTGATCCAATGATTTTCAAAGCACATAAGACACCATTGGAGTATGAAGAAATCTGGACACTTGAAGCGGCTGATCATTCTTATCCAGTTGTGTTGGACTTCCATAAGAAGCCTGAAAACGCACGCATTTCAAGAAGATTGTTTGATCAGTTCAAATGGGACTTTGCTGTCCAATTTGTCTTTGCTTTCATTAGTTCATTTATGGTTTTTGTCCCTACAATCTGCTTAAAGAAAATATTAGAGTTTATTGAAAATCCTGACCTTATCTCTGTTAAATTAGCATGGCTATATGTGTTCTTAATGTTTGCTGCTGGTGCTACTTCTGCTTCTTTCAGAGGGAGATGCTTGTTCATTGGAAGAAGAGTTAGTGTTCACATCAATGCCATTTTGATTGGTGAACTGTACAGCAAGGGTATGAAAAGAACTTTTATGAGATTTCAAGAGACAAAAGATCAGAAAGATGAAAAAACTGATGATGATGCTGATAAGCAAGATCCTAACTCTTCAAAAAATGATGGTTCAGAAGAAGAAAATGATGATGGTATGGGTAAGTCGAAATCTGAGAAGAAAAACAAAGATTTGGGATCTATCATCAATCTTATGTCTGTGGATGCTAATAGAGTGAGTGAAATTTCCAGTTATCTTTTCAACTTGGTTGAGGTTGCCAATATGCTAGTGTTGTCAATTGCTCTTCTTTACAACTTACTTGGCTGGTCTTCTATCGTTGGTCTTGTCTGTGTTCTAACTCTAAGTCCATTAAATTATCAGTTCTCATCCTATATAGCCAGCTATGATTTGCAAAACATGAAAATCACAGATAAAAGAATTCAAAAGTTGAATGAGGTTCTACAAAACATCAGAGTAATTAAATTTTTAGGTTGGGAGACAAGATTTGGTCAGCAGATCCTGGATATTAGAAACAAAGAGTTACATATCATGAGAATTTCCAATTTGATCTCAGTTGGTTTCAATATCTTATTTCAACTTTCTCCAACTATCATCTCCTTTGCATCTTTTTACACCTATTCTGTTTTCTTGGGCAAACCATTAACTGCACCGATTGCATTTACCGCCTTGGCTTTGTTCAAACAACTAGATTCACCAGTTAGTCACTTGGGTTGGTTTGTTCCTTGGATGATTAGAGCCAACGTTTCCTTGAACAGAGTTGATGAATTTTTCTCGGAGGCTGAAACTACTAAATATGATCAATTGACTAAGCCTGGTACTTCAACTTCTCCAGAAGTTGGATTTGAAAATGCTACATTTGCATGGGACACAGAACAAGATGCCACATTTAAGCTTCAGGATTTGAATATCTCTTTCAAGGTTGGAAAACTGAATCTTATTGTTGGTCCAACTGCCTCTGGTAAGAGTTCCTTGTTATTGGTTTTATTAGGTGAAATGAACTTGATTGAAGGTAATGTTTTCTTGCCGTGCTTTATTCCTAAAGAAGAGTTGGTTCCTGACCCTGTCACTGGATTAACTAAATCAGCAGCTTATTGTGCCCAAACTGCCGGGTTATTGAATGCCACAATCAAAGATAATATTTTGTTTGCCGCTTCTTTCAATGAAAAGAGATACAACGATGTGATTGATGCCTGTGGATTAAGACGTGATTTAGAAATCTTGGAAGGTGGTGACGAGACTGAAATTGGTGAAAAAGGTATCACACTATCTGGTGGTCAAAAGCAACGTGTCTCACTGGCTAGATCCTTGTACTCTAACTTTGCTTATGTCCTGTTAGATGACTGTTTATCTGCTGTGGATTCTCATACCGCTGTTCACATCTATGAAAATGCATTGACTGGAGATTTAATGAAGAACCGTACTTGTCTCTTGATTTCACATAATATTCCGTTGACAATCAAACAGGCAGACTATGTTGTTGTTATGGCTAATGGTAGAGTCAAGTCACAAGGTACAGTTGATGAGTTAGTTGCTATAGATGCATTTGATGCTGAAGTTTTGAAATCCATTACTGATACTACAACCGCAACCGCAACCGCAACCGCAACCGCAACCGCAACCGCAACCGCAACCGCAACCGCAACCGCAACCGCAACCGCAACCTCCAATGCCGGATCTTCTCAGCATTCTGCAACTAGTGTTACTGAAAGTGAGGACAACGAATTGGATAAAAAGGAAAACATAGCTAAGGGTAAGTTAGTGGACAAAGAGACGAAAGGTGAAGGTTCAGTTAGCAGAGAAGTCTATTTCACTTATTTCCACTATTTTGCCACAACATTTAACGTTGTTCTGATTCTTTCATTCTTCATAGGTGCTCAAATTTGTAAGGTTGCTGAATCCTGGTGGATTAGAGTCTGGACCTTGGCTTCAAATCAGAATTCTACGTTGATTAACGTTACAACTTCTGTCATCCACAATTATGCCTCATTTTCAATTACTTCAATTTTATCACACGCTCAATCTCCACCCTGGTGGTTTACACCAATTTTCGAGTCCCCAATCTCTGCCAGTATCTCATCTGTGTCACATTCTCCACTTTATTATGTAGTGATTTATTGTTCCATTGGTGTTGCTTTTTCAGTTGTGAACTCCACAAAAACTTTTGTCACATTCCACTGTGGATTAGTTGCCTCAGGTCATATGTTTGAAGACTTATTAGCTAGAATTTTAGGTGCCAATTTAAGATTTTTCGATTCTACACCAGTTGGACGTATAACAAATCGTTTCTCAAAGGATATTGAAAGTATAGATAGAGGAATAACAGGTACGCTTGACTTCTTGTTAGATGCAGTGTTCACCTGCGCCACGGTTCTCGTTGTCATCTGTGCCATCACCCCAGCATTCATGTTGTTTTCCATTTTGATTGCCATCATCTACTACTTAATTGGAACTTTCTACTTGACCCTATCAAGAGACTTAAAACGTTTTTCATCGATTGCCAAGTCACCAATCTATCAACACTTCACAGAAACATTAACTGGAATTACCACAATCAGAGCCTACGGGGATGAACGTAGATTCCTTGTTCAGAATCTACACTTTGTCGATTCTTCGAACAAACCATACTTTTACAACTGGATCTGTAATCGTTGGCTAGCATATAGAACAGACGTGGCAGGAGCAATGATTGTCTCATTTGCAGCATCAATGTGTGTCATGTACGTTGGCAAAATCGATTCTGGTTTAGCTGGTATTTCTTTATCTTTTGCTATCAGTTTCAATGAATGTGCTATTTGGATCTTACGTTTGTATGCAGATATTGAAATGGCTATGAATTCAGTGGAAAGAATCAAAGAGTACATAGAGACTCCAACTTTAGAACCACCTGCAGAAGTTCCTGAGAATGAGCCTTCTCCAAACTGGCCTGAACATGGTGCCATTGAAGTTTCAAATTTGGCGTTGCGTTATGCTTCTACTTTACCTAGAGTCATTGAAGATGTTTCATTTGAAGTTAAAGCTGGTGAGAAGGTTGGTGTTGTTGGTAGAACTGGTGCTGGTAAGTCAACTATCATTTCGAGTTTCTTTAGATTTGTTGATCCAGATGCTGGTTCCATTAAGATTGATGGTGTTGACATTTGTTCTATTGGTTTGAGAAGATTGAGACAGTCGTTGAATATCATTCCCCAGGATCCCACTTTGTTTACTGGTTCAATTAGATCGAATTTGGACATGTTTGATGAGTATGCTGATTCACAATTGTTTGAAACTTTGAAAGGAGTTAATTTGATATCTGCTGATGATTACCAATTGTTGATTGATTTGAATGGTAAACTAGAGCAAGATTTAGAAAGTGCTGAGAACCCAAATAGGTTCTTGAAATTAGATTTTGAAATCACTGAGAACGGAGGAAACTTATCACAAGGTGAACGTCAATTGATTTGCTTAGCCAGATCATTGTTGAAGAGTCCTAAGATTTTGTTATTGGATGAAGCCACGGCATCAATTGATTATCAAACCGATGCATTGATTCAAAAGACAATTAGACAAGAGTTTTCATCGACTACAATTTTGACAATTGCCCATAGATTAAAGACTATCATTGACTATGATAAGATTTTAGTTTTGGATAAGGGACATGTCATTGATTATGATCATCCTTATAAGTTGCTTGTCAAAGAGGGGTCGTTGTTCAAGAGTATGTGTGAGGATTCCGGTGAGTTTGAGATTCTTGTTGGGTTGGCTAAAGCAGCTTATGAATCTGGTTCGCAGTAGCCAGGAATTGTATGATTGTTGATTGCAATATCACCATTTTTTTATCTCTATTTAATAAGTCAGCTTTTGTTTTTAAAGGCTATTTACTTACTCATGATCTCTCTATAGCTCGATTTTTGTGTCTATTTATCTATATCGACATACCCTCTCGATTTAATATTAATTCCGGCCTTCACTGTGAGTCTGTGACGCGACACGTAAGATTCAAATTTTCGATAAACTGCCTTGACAGTTTTCTACAGACAGGTAATCTAAATTGTTGTCTTTCAACACCACCTGTCATTTTATACATAACATCTATAGCAATATTACAGCTCAATTACATACTCATAATGTTATCCAAAAACCTAGACACCCAAAAGACAAACGAAAACCACTCAGAAGAACAAACACAGGGGTCCCCCTCAGTAACAAATACACAATCTGAAAAATCATCAACGACCAGCATTGACAACGGTAAAGACAAAGATGGTAAAAAGAAACCACATTATCTGGATAGACCCTATGAACCGTTTGATTTCACAGAAAGTTTGAAAACAAGATATCCTCACGGGTTCAATTTTGGCGACACGACTGGTATGAGTGAAAAAAAAAACTGAAAGAGTTTCTTGGGCCTCCGTCAGATACTGAAAAATTAATGATGGCAAGTATGGCAAGTAGAAATCCAGATCTTACCCAGAGTATGGATTTGGGATTTGATACGAATGAATTTTTCAAGCACGATGAAAAGACTAGACAGAAGATGATTACAGACAAAAAGCTGCCTCAGTATGAACCAGGTATGGATCCAATGGCTCCTGAAAACTTTGAAGCATTTATAGCTTTTAAGAATGCTGAAAGAAATGAAGAGTTGAGAAATGCTATGATGAGACAGGAAGAAGACAGAGCTAATGGTCTATATGCCGATTATGATGAAGAGGATGATGATGATTTTAACGTTGGTAGTGATAGCGATGACGAAAATGACGAAGATGACTTCGACGAAGTGATGGCTGATGATGATGATGATGCTGCTGATGAGCTAAGCGCTGTGCCGCCAAACAAAGTTGGCATAGTTGAAGAAGTTGGAAATATCATGAAAGATTACAACGAAGACAAAGATGAAGACTATTTGGATGTAGAGGAAGATGATGATGAGGATTGTGATGACTCTGATGATGAGCTAAGTACCGTGAGTTCACATCATTCACAAATACGTGAGGACATTGAAAATATAATGAAAGACTACAATGAAGACTCAGATGACGATTATGTTGCTAGAAATGATAATGATGATGATGATGACGACGACTATGAGACTTGATGCTGATAACTTATTTACTTCGCAATGGAAACATCTCAGCTTACCACTTTCTTTCTTTTCTATAACCTATGATATATATTTCTGAAATGTACTTTAATCCTTTAATGGGCAATTATAATTTACATGGCATATACACGTACAGCCTCCAGTATTCGATTCAATTTGTTAATCGAAATATTTACTTTTACTTGTGAACCGAGATAAGAAGAATTATTGTGACTTGTGACTTACGTTCAAACCTCAGCCGCGCACAATTCTTTTAATTTTTTGAGAAGACAGGCCGGCTTCTAGGCGATATAAACAAACTAAAAAGGTCACTAATAAACATACCGTACGTGTATCTCTTAATTTCCTTCTCAGCTTTGACAGATTTCGTTTATCATTATCCCATCCACAATTCTGATCATGATGATGGTGGTTGTTGGTGTGGGCGGATGATGCATGATTATCATGGGAGGATCGATATATGATAGTCAGCTCCACTATAGAGACTTGGAGAGTCATACCCGTCATGAATTGTAATTCTTTATGTTTTTGAAGAACGTTCTAGCTATGTTAAAAAAACAAAGAGAAAGAAATTGCTGTATAAACGTTAAGGAAAATTCTGAATTCTCAGAATTTGTGGAAACCATTAAGCATTTATAGTAAATGAAGCAACATCGAAATGACGTAATGATTATTAAGAATTAGTAATCAATTATATTAATTTGTTTTATAGTCGATCTAGTTCTCTACGACAAATATTGGTGTTGATGATGAATTATAATATGAAACTGTGCATGAAGAGCGGAGATTATTTTAATTTTTAATAGCTGGATAAATGAAATAGTTTGGCAGCGAAACTCTTCAATTGGCAGCAACACAATTTCCACAATGGGCTCCCGGTCACGTGACACCTCACCAAAAGCTTCCCCCATAATCCATGCAATGCATAATTGATTCCATATAGATCATCCAAAAGACAAAATTGAAGAAATTTATACATCTATCAACGAAATAAGTAAAATGCAACTGCAACTTCATAGCACAACACAAAATGAATGAATATAATTAATATATTCGCACCCTGCGCGCCCATTTTGGAATTTGCGTTGTGCCAATTGAATGACTTTCAGCTGCCGTGCACAAGCATGGACCTACACATTTTTCTTATCTTTGAGTTTGTATTTTAATAAGTTTCTGGACCAATTAAATTAGTGGATTCCCTTGATTAGTGATATTGTAGACACCTGATTGGTTGAAAAATCTATTAGTTTTAGATAATTCTCGATGGTCGTCGGAATTTTATGATCGAATTTGTAATAGATCGAGTTAATATGTAAAGTCTTAAGTATCATTGTCGCTTATAAATAGATCTATGTTGTCGCCTTGGAATTTGAAAGTCAAATGTTTTTACAGAGCTGACAGTTTTAAAGATTTAACACACAGTATTTTTAACTTTCAACATTGCTATATATTACAAGAAGTTAGAGTTCAATTACATACACATCATGTTAGGCATCCAAAAGACAAACAACATCCAGTCAGAATCCGAAAAACACAACGCTGAAGAGATGGTTGATGATTCTATTGTTGAGCTAGGTTCTATGACAATAAACCACGGTGACGTGCTTGAAGAGATTGAAAATGTCTTGAAAGATTACGATGAGAAAGCAGATGAAGACTATTTGTTTGTGGAGCAAGAAGAAGCTGCTGATGACGATGATGATGAAGGAGATGCTGATGATTGTGATCTAAGTAACATGCACTTATTCCGTGTTCAAAGATATGTGGGGATGGATACTCCTATGGAAGGCTACAATGAAGATGAAGATGAGGATTATGTTCCTGGAAATGATAATGAGGAGGAAGAAGATAATGAGGAAGATGATTATGATGAGTCTAGTGAAGATTCATATACCTCACAATGAATACCTCTCAGCTTATCAAGCTTTTTTTATAACCCATGACTTGTCTAATTAATATTAATGTACTTTAAGATTTATCGATATAGACGGACGTATATATTCATAAACGTATTACCAGCTGAATTAGAAATATAAATTTTCGGTTTACGTAGCAAATTCTAATCTATTTCCTCCCTTGCTGCTCTAATTTGTAAACATGTAAACAAAAAAAAATCAACTGTAATTTAGCCTGATTAAGCATTCTTGCGGCTTATAGGGCACACCGCACAACTGCCAATTTGATTCATTCCTCCTTCTCCTTTAACTTCAAGGATGGCAATATTCATAGTCAAACATTCAAAACCAACAACCATGTCAATCAATAACCAAATCACCAAAACCCCTGCTACGACCTAAACTCTCTTTCTCTATCAGCAACACATACAACAAACACGACATCCACCATTAAAACAGCCCAAACCAGAATAGCACAATCAACCACAACCACAGACGCAACAGTAACCGATGATAGAGCAGCCCCAATTCCACGCAATTACTAATACACTACCCAAAACAGTAATAGTTTTAGCAATAAATCAGTTGAATCATCATACTCCACAAGAAGTTCAGAAACCAATAACAACAATACCTTCACCTCCAGCTTTACTTCAGCTAGGAAGCTAGTTGAAAACAGAAATATACAAAATCAAAAGTCATCAATTGTCGGATCATCATTCGGTCACTCTGGTTCAAATATCAATAATGTCAGTACACAAAATAAAGATATCAATTATCGTAATGAAAATAACACCACAATTTCCCTCTTGGAAACAACAATGGAAACTGTTATAGCTATGATGATGACTCTGATTCAAATGAGAGCCAAATTGGAAACAAAGTGGCATACACTGGATTCGGATATGCTGGTGGTATAAGTTTTCAAGACCAAGACAAAGAAGAAACAAGAACAGCTGCCATTGGTGGTATTTATTCCGAGATATGTCAAGATGATGATAATGATGATGATGATATTTCCAAGAAGTGTTAGCATTGATGATATTGGAATCGTTGATATTGAGCCCAATTATGACTACGATGATGGTGATGATGGTGATGATGGTTGCGATAGCTATAGCAATGACTCTGGAAATGATTATTGTGATGGCGACGGTGGGTGTGATGATTATGACGATGACTATGATGATGATGGATACGATGACTATGATGACTACGATGACGGGTATTACTGATTCTTGAGGCTTGGTTTGACTATAAGTTCTCAGTCCATAGTACTTGATGGCCTCAACTATTGAGATCACCGGCTTGATTCATACATGATTCACCTAAAATGCACCTACAAATCATAGGCCGGTATATAATCAGAGAAAAAGTTGAATGAAGAAAAAAAACCATGCAAGTGACAACATGCAGTTTTAGTTCCTTCACTCACCACTTTTAGCATCCATTCCCAGCTCAAAATTCTTCTTTCAAATTCCCATACTGCATTCATTTTTAAACGTGCAACCACATTCCAACATCCATCATCTTTCATCCCGACCGTCACTCGATTCACTCCATGAGCAGTGTAAAAGTTAAAACTGCCATATAGCAATATCATCAAATTGACCCGCAGAAACAATAGCTGAATAAGATGGCCAAGAAGAATAGGAAGAGATGGAAGAAGAGAAAGACAAAGCAGGCGAAGACCAAGCACAATAAGACCAAGTTAATCCAGGTCACCACCACAACTCCATACACCAAGTCTAGTACCGAACCCCAATTTCAAATTCCTGTCATGAAAACAACAATCCCAACACTAACTTCAAACATCAACACTTTGTCCTTATCTGGAAGTTCAACTAGTGATAAAGGTGTCCATGCAATTAATGAAACCAATTCAAGCAACAATAAATTTCAAGTCAGCAGCAGCAGTACATCAGACAGTGACAATATCGATGATGAAAACTTAAAAAAGCAAAAACCGAAAAACACAGCTGATGATGAAAAATCAAAAAAACAAAAGAAAAGAGCAAAACACATAAAAGCCCGTTTGAAAGCTCATGAAAGTGGTAACTTCAAATCACGTGGACGTACTTATATCCATTACGATGATATATCCACTGACGACAGTAGTCGTGTGACAGTGATGATTATGATGATGATGAAATCAGTCACGATGAGACTCGGGAAAGGTACGATGAGAATGATAGTGAAAGCGATACTGTTGGGTTCTATTACGATGAATCGGCTGCTGCTCAAACCCACAAAAGAAAGCCTGTGTATCATAAGGTATTTAGCGGTTCCTGTTTTTTGGGATCTAGTTATTATGGCAGTTCAGGACATATATTGAGAGGAGATTACGGGGTTTTTAGGTATGATGATGACCTTTTGAACTCATCTGATGATTCTGTTGAATGGGATGAAACCGAGCTCACGTATAATTATTACACATGCAGATGGCCTGTTAATTTGAATATTGAGAATTTGAATTTGAAGTTATAATCTACAGTAATTAATTTGTGTTATGAATTTTATATAAGAACATCGAAAAAATAGATGAATGTACTATTAGCAAATAAGAGAAAATTATACAATGAAATGGGGGATGAAACAAACAAACAAAAACAAAAAAAAGTAGGATGAAGAAGTATATAGATAAAAGAGACTTTAAAAATAATAGTAGTAATAGTAATATGAAAAGTGGAACAAAAACTCATGGCCAACAAAAATTAAAAAGTAGAGGAGTAAAAAAAATTGGAAAAAGAGGGGTAACAAAATTAAAATAAAGAGATAGGGGTAATAAAGGGGTAACAAAATTAAAATAAAGATAACGGGGGTAATGGTAATGTAGGATATCAAGACAAAAAAAACAAAGAACAGGGGAAAGAAAAAGCAAACATTAAGAGTAACAATAAGAAGAGGGAAGAGAGAGTTGAGGGATATTATAAGAAAAAGAACAAAAATTTAAGGCCAATTTGATTTTGATCCACACTTAAGAAAAAGAAAGTGAAAAAAAAAACACAAGATCTAAAGAAATGAGAAATGAGATGAAAATTTTGAGAATACCCACAGACAGACGGAAGAGAAATGGAACAAGGAACAATGTGAAGAAAGGTAAGACATAATATGATAAGATAAGAGAACTCCAAAGCAGAAAAAGCACCGAAAAAACTAATGAAAATGAAAAAACACCACCAAGTGACAAATAAAACCAACGACAAGAATCAATAATCAAACAAGAAGAAAACAACGGATCCAAAACGTGCGAAAACGGGGCAGAAAGAAGAAAGGGACCTAAATCATAAATCATCGTCGTCGTCATCATCATCAAACCCGCTCTTCCCCAARGGAGAAGTATCAGGAGACGGACTATCCCTTTCTCTTCCCCTTCTGCTTCCGTTTCTTCCCTCACCTTCACCATCTTCACCACTCTCACTAGAACTAGAACTTGAATTAGAATTCGAGGCATTGTTACTATACCCAAGATAATTTCCCCACTCCATCAACTCATAGATCAATGACAAGTTAGGTGAGATCAAAGGAGCTTTCAGTTTCAATTGATTGTAAGCATCGTTATAACCTGTCTTATTGACTTTCATAAAATATGCCAGAATTAGGGAGGCGGAACGAGACACACCACATTGACAGTGAATCAACACTTTCTTGTTCGATAAGAGGGCGTCGTCTATGATTTGCGTAAGATGTGGGAAATCAGACACCAGACGGGAGTTATGGGTCCATGGGATGAAATAGTATTGGATCTTCTTTTGACGGCCAGTGTAGCCCGTTTTGGCATTCACTTTGCTTGCTGTAGTTCCATTTGGTGTAGTTGAAGTTATAGTTGTTATTGTTGTACTTGACTCATCTTGTGACTTTTGCTTTTGCTGTTGGCCTTCATTTTCAATTTCATCATCAGGAGCAGTTTTCAACTGGGAAGAATAATCCTTAATCTCCTGAGCAACATTAATAATAACATCATAATCATTCAACTGATCAAAAGTAGGTTCTGAATAAAGATACAAATTTGGTTCCAAAACACACACGGGACCTTGAGGATATGCGTTTCTAAAATTGGAAGGATCCATCAACTTTGAACTTGAATAAAATCCAGAATTATCACCTGCTGCTCCATTCCCACCATACTCGCCATCAGACAAATGCAGAGACTGGAAAGAATGCGTTATAGTCTGAGGCTTGATATTCGATGATGATGGAGATTGATGTCTTCTTTGCAAATATCTTGATTTTGTAATCGTTGGAGGAGGCATACCATTATACGTGGAACCTTCAAATGAACTTATTGAGCCAGGACTATCATCTGAATTCTCACCGACACCACTAACACCCAATCCAAAGAATGAAGAGCCCGGTTCTGAGCCATTTGAACCTGAACTGAACTTAGGTATTCCTGTCTTCAACCCACCGTCTCTCAAATGGTTATTTCCGCTGTTGTTTGTGGGTATAGTTAGTGACAAAGTTGAGGTCTTATGTCTTGGAGGACCTCTACAGAGGTTCAATTTGGAGTCACTGAAATTGCCTTGCATTGGAGAAGATACGCTTGAAGAAGAAGCCATGGAAGGGGATCTGAACAGAGGAGGTAGTTTCATCTGAGGAGATGAATTAACGCTGCTGCTAAACCCATTATTGAATGTTCTATTCGGTGGTGATGTAGATAAGTCAAGTTGTAGTTTTTTCAAGTTCATTGCTCTTCTTGGCTTTTGAGGTTTTGGCTGTGTGTATGGGTGGCTGGTATGTTTTTCTACCACTAATGCTGTGTCTGTGTTGCAATGTTTGATGTTGAGGTACAGTGAAGGAGGTGGATTTCTTGCTTGTTTCTTCGAAGGCGATGACGTCGTTGATGAAGTTGCAGACGATATCGTGGTACCTGGTAATGATAGTGATGGTGCTGGAGCTAGTTCAGATTTGGCGGTTGAAGTAGGAACAGATATTGGCGAGTTTTCTCTCTGAGTCTGCTGTTGTTGTTGTTTGAAATCCTGTTCCTGTTGTGTTCGTATGTGTGACTGTGACTGTGAATATGGATATGCTGTTGGCTGAGCTTGAGCATGGGCCTGATTTTGAACCTGTCCTTGTAACATCTGAATATTACGTTGAGACAGCTGAGGATGAGACGTGGAATGAGACAAAGTAGAGGTTGTGTAAGGGACAGGACCAGATAGTTTGTTCTGGACGTTGTTGTTGTTGTTATTTGGAGTCTCGGTGTCTAGACGTAGATTCTGATGTGTTTGTTGTTGTTGTTGGTTCTGGTTGTTTGGTCTGAGTCTTTGTCTCTGTCTTTCTCTTTGAAGATGTATTTGTTGTTTGACGGGGACGGGGACGTTCACGCTCACGTTAACAGGGACAGGAACGGACACGGACATGGGCACTGCAGGGTCGTAGTCGTGGACAGGGACAGGGGCGGACTCGGGAGACTTTGCAAGGGAGTCAGTAGAGAGAGAAAGAGACATGGAGAGTTGTAACAGGAAGGAAAAGAGGTTAAGACAGGAATAACACAAGAGGTGGAAAGAAGCAACAAACAAGTGGAGGAGAACCAAAACGGATTCTGAGACAGAGACAGCTGAGCAAGTGGTGGTGGTGGTGGTAGTGCTAAGGGACATATGTGAGACACTGTGTGAGGAAAGGAGTACGTGCGCTAAAAATAAAATATAGGGGAGCTGTGTGTGCTGTGTATCTGTGACAGTGTGACAGTGTACGTGGTATGTGGTATGTATATGGTATCTGTACGTTGTTGTTCTTGTTCTTGAAATATGAATATGAAATATCCTTCAACTTGAACTAACTTGATAACACTAGTTCGATAGGTAGACGTTCACCCTTTTGTTGTTCTTGCTTAAGGTTAAGTGTCAAGTGTGCTGGTTTTGCGTTGTGCGTTCAACGAACTTTATGATTGTGTCTGCACCGTTAAACTGTTTCCACGCTTCGTTAAATTCAGTGGTTTGTTTTATATTCTTGATTCAACCCAAATATATATTCAACCTTGATCTAAGTTGTTATCAAGTTAATTTGGAGTTGTCTTCAATTAGCTGTCTTAAATGTAGTGGATCAAAAGTATATCAATATGATCACACTCAAATCAATTGTGAATCGTAAATAGTATTGTATTGCCTTGGAATTGTGTTGTTGACAGTTGTTGTCGTTGTTGCTGTGAATTATTGTAGCTACAGCAGTTGTGAAGGATAAGAAAAATTTAAAGGCACAAACTAGCTGAAATAGGCAAATATAGACAGAGAATCAGAGATGCAGAGACGGGGACACTGGGCAGGGACAAGATCAAATCAAAAGATACTTGGTTATTAATATGTTGTTAGCTGGAACTAATAATATTGGATTGCTGTTAATTGTTATTGTTCAATGTTGATATCTGTTTCTGTTTCTGTTTGTTTGTTGTGTTGTTGTCAAAAGAAAAAAATTGGGTTGTTTACGTTGTGACAACGTTTTGAAAAAATGGCTGAATCGAAATTTCGAAGCTAATGGAAGTATTGAATGGCTAGTTAGGTACAGTTTAGACACTATAACGTCTAGGAATACTCGTAGGAATTTTGGAGTTGCAAAGCAGAGCTTTACTTAGAAGTTACAGCATCTACGATACATCATACGTGATACGTGATACGTGATACGTTTGAAGTTTCACTGATTGCATGCTTTTGATCTCACATACGTACAAAACGAAACAGTCTGAAGACTGAAGTCACTGAACTTCAACGTCAATTCTCTGTCCAGGTACGTACCGTACGTGCCAGGTCCCAACTTCTTCTTCCGTTTCAACGTCAATGTATGTTTGAAACATTTTACATGCACGTTCCAATTGTTACAAATTATAGCTGCCTGCCTGCCTGCCTGCCTGCCCCATCCAACGTTGGTAGTCGTCACGTACCTCGGTCCTCAGTCCTGATCCCCCTTATAGGGCATCCCCCTTCACGACCTGTGCCTGTGGCTGCTGTCTCAGAACAGAATCTTCACCATTCATCACGCCAATAAGAGAAATTTTAATCGGTCTGCTTGCCACTCATACAATCCTCCCTCTCAGCCCAGGGGCCATGCCGGCCGTGAGCCATATATATAGAGTGGCATACCTCGGCGGGCGTACCTACAAAAAAAAAAATTTTTCAAATTTTTCCTCCTAGCTGCGTACCTAGGTCTACGTACGTACTTATTAACAATCGAGGTGGCGTACCGTACCTGATCTATATGGCTGTCTGTGCCTGCCGGCCTTAACGATTCCCTTGACGGGAGGCCTCATCGGCACCAGAGCGAGCGCTGTAAGTAGGTGGTCGGCGGCCCCCTGGTGGTTCCTGGTTTTCAGTTTTCAGTTTTCAGTTGCGGTTGCGGGCGCCCATAATTCACCGTTTTGCCATTTGTTGTTGTTTTTTTCTAGAATTAAGTGCGGCCGAGTCACCGTTGAGTTGAATTGTTGAAATCCAATTGGACTGACTGAAAGCAGAGTTGATCGGACCGACCTTGAGAGGCTTTTTGTAAAAGTCTCTTGTTTTTCCTATATCTTGAGATCCGCCAGTGTTTCCTTTCAAACTTTGGTGAAGTTGAAGCAACAACTTATACTTACTTACTCCAGATGTATAATATCAACCCAACATCCTACTTGAAAGAAGCATTACAGTGCCTTGCATGTATGCAGTGTGCTGTAAGTTTATACCCACCCACCCCCTTTGAATCAATAATCAATCAGTCAGCTTTTACATGCACTCTTTGCGAGTCCGCTCTGGCCAATTTTTTATTATTTTTGAAGCCTCCCATAAACCTCAATCAATCAAATCAATCACTCTTATCACCTAAAAAATAAACCAAACAATCGAATCAGAAGAAAGAAAAAGTAATTTGTTGATTTCAATACTTAATATGAATCCAACAATTTTAATTTGATTTTGATAAACGAATATATGTGTTTTTCACTAAGGAAAGAATAATGATCGAAGACGTACGATACATGACTCATGATTTATGAAAAACATGGATCAACACTTCATCAATTCAAATAACCCGAGTCCTGAACCTCACTCCCGAATATTTTTCTTTCCTACAAACACCATATCACCTATAGTCCGATACCCATTTTTTCCAACCTCAAACTTCCAATAAATACTTCTTTGCCCCTGATCCCCCTCCCTACAAATCCTTCTCCAGTCCTGCATAAACATTCCATTCCAATATTGTCTGAAAACTTGTAAGTTGCAAGCTAACATATCTGTAGTACCGAATCGTTATAACGACAACGAACTAAATCACAGATACTACATTCCAACAATTCCCTAAGTGTGGTTCCTGCGTTACCAAGGAGGTCCAATTTATGCACGCGTCATGCTCAACAGTCAACTGCTCGGCCCTGCTTTAAAGTGATGTCGTGACTTGTGGCTGAGGATCGAATCTCGATGAAAGTTTTGAAAGTTGAGATAATTGTGTTCCTGCATGGAAACATATTCCGAGGGGAGCTGCGAATGTAACGTACGTATAGGCCGACCGGTAATTTGTAACTTTGTTTCAAAGTTGTTTCACATGTGATCTATCTAGTAGGCTCTTGAGAGTCGAGTCTCACAACTGATTAGTAAAACATGAAGTAGTTCTCAACATGGGCGCAGGAACTTGGAAGTTAGTCATTCTATTTAATTGAACACGTATATACGATAGTTTCATGGGTTCCAGAATTAGCAGTTTCATGGTATACGTGTTTGTGTTTTCACATGATATCAAACTACCAATTTTAGCACCAGAAACAAAATGAGCTCATGAGTCATGTTCAATTACCTACTTTTAATGGCTTCCATATTAATGCAACGTATATGTACCAACCATATTAACAATCACCGATATGGCGATATCAATACAATTAGCCGGGGAAGTGACGTACTATTTTAGGTCAACTAGTTGTATGTTGTCATCAGGTTAATTATAACTGAGTATCTATGACGTTTAAATTAATCAGGCTATATGTGTACACTGGTCCCTGCATGTGGATTCAGTTGATGATCGATCATCTGGACTCATCGAATCGTCGTCAACAGATCATCAAATTGAATTTGTCTTTGTCTTCAAAACGAAACGAAACGATGCTATGTATATGCTAGGTTTTCAAAACAAGCTTGTGTTGATAATAAGCTTAATGATCAGCTTTCAAGCTCGTTTGCTTATTCTTTTCGAATTGTTTTAAAGATAGGTACCTAAGCTGTGAACCTTGACTCGTGTGCTATTTTTAATTTCAACTGATTAATGCAGGTTGTTAGTTGTCTAACTTATCAAGTTTCTTGGGATACAAAAAATCTATAACGAAAACTACTTTGATCGAATTGCGATTGATCATAAATAGAAATGTAGTCTTTTGGTTGCATCGTACGATTATGGATCTAAGCTAACTCACAACAAATGAAAGACGTTCTTAAGATAGATGAATGAAATCGATTAAACTAAGATGATACGATATACATTAATTTGCGATATGAATCAACATGATAACAGCCGTTTGGAGATATAGAAAACTTTAGAAAATTAAAATGAGTGGGGAAATGGAAAAATCGTAAAACCATTAATGAGTTAAGCAAAAAGTCATTTCTGTATCCGGAGGGGCTAGATATGGGACAATATATATTTGGGTGCTTGAAGCCAAGCAAAGCATCAACAATTGAAACAAAAAGAACATGCATGGGTTAGGTCATTGAGTATCATAATCTGCCACTGGGGGTATAGTATAGTTACGGTATGACCTGTCAAACTTGGGGTTTATCTAGAACCCGAATATACCGGGAATGATAAAGTCTAGGTCGTACTTTGAAACAGTAAAGCCAAATATGATGTAACTGCCCAGAAATCAGCTCATGATACCTCAACTACATACCCAACTTGCAACCAATGGAACCAGTACATGCAATCAGAAGCTTAAGCTCTTTTCAAAGTGACGATGCTTCTCTTCAAATGACTATTCTGAACTTTCTCAACCTCCCAACTGAAACCCGAATCACCACTTTGAGCAACCTGGTCATTTCTCTTATTCAAATAACTTAAAAACTCACTGATTGATCCACCAACGCCAAAATAAATATCTTTGGCAGCCAACAATGCAACAGCGTCAACATTAGCACCACTAGTCTCAGGACGAACCAACTCAAGTAAAATCTCAGATATCACAGGTGAAATATCCACAGAGTAAATGGTCTCACTAGTCAACACCAATCTCAAACTATCACTAGTTGTGTTTAGCAAAGGCTGCACCAAATTCATGAAATCACGACACCATGAACCAGAGACAAAACTCAACGTGATTCCATTCTGGTCTAACCAAGTATTGAACGCATCGATTAACTCCGTGGTGATGTCTATCTCACCTGGTCTGACATTACTGAAATCTTTTCTCTGTTTAGCAGTGGTCGTTTCTTCTTCTTCAACGGTAGTGTATCTGCCTTGCAATTGAACCAATTGTTGAGCAGTAAGCGCGTGAAGACACCAATTAATTAACACGTTAGGCAAAGTGACCAATCTCAACACCTCATAATTGTAATCCGTCAACACGATATTGACTCTTCTACCACTGTTCCCATTTCCATTTCCATTTCCATTCCCGTTCCCGTTCCCGTTCCCGTTCTGTTGAGATAAAGACTCAATCAATTTGTTGAAAATGTATAGCGAAGGAAGAGCAGTACCACAACCTAGTTCAATCAAATCAAAACTCTGTTGTTGGTTACTAAAAGTTTGAACTGTTCCACAATCAAGCTTGTCAATTAAATCAAATGAGCATTCCCAGGACTTCAACCCTCCTTCATACACACCCTGACGCAAATCCTCATCTGTGTCACCTATCAAAATATCGAATTCTTGACCTTTTTGTTGGGGTTGAGTTGTGGTTTCGTTGCCAATGGTTTGTTCGTCTTCAGCCATGAGTTGATGTTTCACGTCAAAGAGTTCTCTTCTGTATAATGTGGAGCCATTGGCTAATTTCACTGACTCAAATGATATTCTGGTGTTGATTAACTTCTGGGAAAGTTGTTTTGATGTGTACAGTTGTGGTGGTGTCACTACTTTGGCTGAGTCTATTGGGTTTGTGAATGATTGGATGGCATCTTGTTTGTTGTTGTGAGATGTGATGCCAACTTCTTCGGAGTCTAAGTCTTCTTCAGTGAAACCAAATGAGAATCCCATTTCTTTTTGTTTTCAAAATTGATTTTTTCTAATAATCTTAGGTAATTGCTTGTTAGAACTAAAAATGAAGTGAATCATCATCAACCTTTCAATCTTGAAATTTTTCTCAATTTTTTTTTCCAGATGTCTGAGTGTTGCACAGCCTTGACACTCCTTCTCAAAGATCAAACTGAACAGTGAACAGCGTTTCAATAGTCTTCAGAAGGTCTTCAACAATCAATCTAAAGAAGTTGATGCCCACCAGTTCAAGAATCACAGCACACAGCACACAGCACACAGCATACAGCATACACCCATTGTTCAATTACTATTCACCAAAATGATTGATCTTTCAGACTACGAAGCCTACCTGGAAGACGACTTCGATGCCACCAAATTCGCCAATGGTATTCTTCTCTCAACAAACAACCCAGATGACACGAGTTTGGATCTAGTGACACCAATCAAAAGATTGACATTCGATTTGAACGAGATTGATCGCAAAATAGAGAAAAACTCCAATGAAAACTATAGTGAGCTTATCAAGGAGTTTGAAAACGTTCAAAAATTCCATGATACCGTTGATGAATTGAAACCATCATTACAACAACTCAACTTGTCATATTCCCGATTAGAAACTGAAATTCTAAAACCTTACAATGAAGCATCAAGTTTACATTCAGCGTTGAAGAAAATCCATCAGACTTCAGATTTACTCAGATCATCAACCTATTTCATTTACTTGATCTCCAAAGTGGAAGAAGTCGGGAAGAGTGATCCTGAACTCAATGCCAAACCTTTCAAAAATATTCTCATACTAGCCAAGTTATTCAATCAACTCAAGTCACACATTGCAGGAGCACCATTTTTGAAATCTTTGAAGTTGGTGAGAGACTATGAAAGTTTTCAAAACTTGCAAATTTCAAGAATCACAGATGTCTGCACTACCCATTTCAAAAGACTCAATTTGGACAACTATGACGATACTGCAATCGTGAACCTTATCAATACATTGATCTTACTCTCTCCGGAGACATTCTACAACCAATTCCAACAACTCATGTCCACGCATACATCATCTGCAATCAACTCGATTTTGAGAAACTTGAACAACCCAAAGAATTTCGAAAGGATTTTCAAAGAAATCTCAAAGAACGGTAGACTATTATCAAAACTTGAACAATTAATGAAACTGAACAAATGGCTAGGTCCAACAGACAACGCCAATAAATCGGTTTCTTTACAACAACGAACAGAATCCAACAAACTCAAGACAACTACACCACCAACGATCCTAGACAAACTAATCAGCGTGTTGGAATTCAACACGAACATAATAACACTCTATTGGAAAGACATAGCCATTGCAATAGAACCAAAATTCAAAGAAATCATCCATAGAGGTGGACCTATCTCGAAGAACTTGAGAAATGTGAAAGAGGACATAAAGAGAATCGTGAGGGATGCAGTGATGGGCTCATTCGTGGATGAATTGAAAGATGTTAAGACTAAAGAATGTATCGAGGTGAGAATGATGTTGAATAGTGTGGCTCCTCTTGATGGTAGACGTTGATTTGTTAAAGCTTGATCTGTTTTGGGGTTTGCGTGTATAATATCTTAACTTTTTTTCTTTTTCATTTCAATGTTACAATTTCTCGTTTTACTGACTATTACTGTTTCCAGTCAATGGCTGATCTATTAACGGTGTATTGAATATAGTAAAAGTTACACATTATAAAAGATGAGGCACGGTGATCACTTCGGTATTGCTATCACTGTTGGTTTTGCTGGGGTAGAATCAGGAGCAGCCACTGTCGACGGTTGTGGAACTGATGGGGATTCAGTACTAGTAGTAGTATTACCAGTAGGTCTGTGTCTCTTCTTACCTCCTCTTCTTGTCTTCTTCTTCTTTGGAGCCTCTGACATAGTTGTACCAGCCACGTCTTGTTGTTGAGCTGGTCTTTTTTGCTGTGTTGTGTTCTTGTTATCACTCTCCGTAGATTTGGCGACTGTATTCGGAGATGGTATGGATATTGGCTTGTTGACGGGTATGCTTATTGGATTAGCATTAACCTTAGATTGTGGTTTCTTTATTGAAGAGGTGCTGTGAACCTGAGGAGGAAGGAGTGTCGGTGGTGCACTTCGAGGTTTTGGGGGGAGTTTACCTAAGTGAACGTTAGTGGGTTGTTTGGATTGTTTCTTTTTATTATCCTTACTTTTTTGTTCTTGTTGTTTCTGCTGTTTTTCAATCTGTTCAAATCTTAGATGCTGCTTTTTCTGTCTTGTTGTTATCACTAATCTCCTAGGTAAAACCAAATTCTTTTGTCTTTCTTCAATTTTGGCCAACTCTTTCCGAAAATCTCTCTTTCTCTGTTTAGAGAGTATTTGTTTTAATCTTTGATTTTTACCTAATCTCAATTTTGTCTTCTTCTTTTTCTCTTCTTGTGCTCTCTTTCTTGTTTCAATTCTCTTGAGGGCATTGTTCTGTGTACCAATTTTTTGATTGAACTGATTCAAGTTTATCACTTTGTAGTTATCCGGAATAGTGACTCTACTCATCTCCAAAACTTGTTCTCCAGTCAATGCCATATCCTTGAATTGTTTTTTCTGTTCTTCTGTGAACTCAGCAAAGTAATAAGAATGAGGTCTCTTCTGGTTCTTCACATACTCATCAAGAGCAGCTTTTTCGGCATTTTCATCARCTTCCATTTCATGTTCTTCATCGGCATCTAAATTCACTTGAATTAATGACGACTTAAACTCATCTTTCTTCCCGTCAGTTTCATTGCTGGTTTCATCAGTGCTAGTTATTGAAGGTCCCATTGAAAACATTGGGAAGAGCTCAACTTTCTTCTCACCTTCTTCTGGATCATTCACTTCATTGTTTGGCTTCTCTTTTTCTTCATCAACATCGACAACTTCAAAATCAAAGTCCAATGCTGTATGGTATTGAGTGTCTGATTCTGAAGCGGAGTCAGAGTCTGATTCTGATTCAATGTGGTGATCTGATTCTGAAGAATCAAAGAGATTTTTTCGGTCAACTCTGTTTTGATATTGGTTGGACAAGTCTGTGTTAGTAAATGGAATAAATATTGCTGTTCAAACGATAGGCATATTGGTACTTACATTTGTAAATCTGACATTTCTATGGTAATCTGGATTATGTGTGTATTCTGTCTTAAGTCATTCAAAAAGGATCTTGTTCAACGTATTTCAAACTTCGGAGCTCGAAAAATGACCATCATGAAAAATTTCGCAGGCCGTCAAGCAGCGCTTATACAAATGACAGAGGTACGCACTTATTACTGTGATACCGTTCATCGTGAACTAGTGTATTACAACAAAAGGATTGAATGTATATGACTATAATAAATAGAATAATAAATAAAGAAAAAAAGACCAGTATTATATGGTTCAATTGATAAACCCTATAACACCCTAAAATAAATATAACTGTCGATAAGAATACGAAAAAGGGACGATCTATAATTGATGGATCAACAACTTATATCTGATGAACAATTATCACCAATTAACAATCATTGTGAATTTTTAATAGTGAGAATGATGAAATGGATTATCTGTATGGGGCATCGGCATTGGCAGCGTATTGGTATTCTTGTTCCCATTTGTCACCATTAGCCAATAACTTCTCCTTGTTGTACAATAATTCTTCTCTTGTCAATGTGGAGTATTCAACATTTGGTGTTTCAACAATGGCATCGACAGGACAACTTTCTTGACAGTAACCACAGTAGATACACTTGGTCATATCTATATCATACTTGTATGTTCTTCTTGAACCATCTAATCTCTCTTCAGCTTCAATGGTAATAGCTTGAGCAGGACAAATGGCTTCACACAACTTACAAGCGATACATCTTTCTTCACCGGATGGGTATCTTCTCAAAGCATGTTCACCTCTGAATCTTGGGGAAAGTGGACCCTTTTCAAATGGAAAGTAAATGGTGAAGGGGGCTCTGAAATACATTTCCAAACAAATGTACATACCTCTGAACATTTCAGCTAACAAGAACCATTTGGTAGCCTTTGATAAAGCACCTTCTTTTTGTTCTTCCCAAGTTCTTGGTCTTGGTAATCTGAAACCTTCAGGCCATGTAGCTTGCTCAGAACCAGCTGTTGCTGTTAGTGCCAATGGTTTGAATGCATTGAAAGAAGTGGAGAAGCAACGTAACCCAACTGATCTGTTTGAGGCCAACAACTTTGTACCGCTCTTTGCAACTGATGGTATTCTGAAGAGCATCTTTTCCATATGTTGTAATCTGTTGAAACTGTTGTGCTGATGTCTGTATATGGACTTGATATGATTTCAATGTGTAATCTCCCTATTCTCATAGGACATTCAGATAGTTTCCCCTCATTTACCTTTTGGGGTTTGATTTGGATGGCTTGCGTAATACATGAGCTAAAACCGGCGTGCGTCGATCGACGCCTGTCTGTCATTTTGCACTCCGTGACATAAACAAATTAGGAAATTGCTTGTACGCCATTTCCACCTCACACATTCTGTTTGAGAAAAATGAAGTGATGGGCAAGACGCCAAAAGGTGGTCATATACATACTCTGACCACATTTCAACACCACAAATACACATACACAACAACCAATTCAAAATGTTCAGAACCTCTATCAGAAAATTTTCCACTTCTTTCAAGCCACAATTGGCAAAAATGCAATTGATTGGTGTCATTGGCTCAGACTTGACCAAGCAAACCACTTCAGCAGGTAAAGACTTTATAAGATACTCTGTTGCCGTCAACAACAAGGTGAAAGGTGAAGAAATCACATCCTGGTACAATGTCGCATGTTTCAATGAAAACCAAATCAAGTTCATGACCGAATATTTGGGTAAGGGTGCTAAAGTTTTCGTTGAAGCCGATGTCTCAAACACTCCTTATGAAAAGGCTGACGGTACCAAGGCATTATCATTAATGTTGTTCCAAACCAACTTTGAGACAATCAGATTCCCAAAGTCTGAGTCCACGCCTGCTCAAAATTAGGTTAGTTCTATATTGATACCAATGTGTTCTTTTGCTAACTGCTAGGGACATACTACTCTTTCACTTTTTTTTCTAAGGCCGATAACTCTTATCAACCCTGGTTGATCTTTTTTTATGGTTTCTTGTGCTGTATTCTTATATATATTTATGTTTTTATTTTATTTTTCACGCCTAGATTGGCTCTGGCTATTCTACTGTTTACAGCTTTTAGTTTATATTTCGATGTACATATTAATACTAGCGTAGTTCAGCAATTTATTTCGAATTGTGTATGTTTGACTAAATCCGGTAAACAGTATCGGTAAGGTTTTTGCTGCTAATAAAACGAAGGAAAAGAAAAGAAGAACCATCAAAAAACTAGAAAATCAAAAAAAAGGGAAACCCATAAGACCCAAATGCGTAACAAAAAGTATTCCTCGAAGATCATGTATACTTATCGGTAATGTAATTGTATCTAGCAACTTCATCTTCCATTGCCTGAAGCTCATACTCTATATCTTTAGAGTAACTAGTATCATCACTGGAAAAGTGGGTATCTGTAGGAGAGTTCATATTGGAATCCCCAAAAGGATCATCAGACGAGCTACCCTCTCTGTAGAGTGTGGTTGGTGTATTAAGATCGTTTTCTTTTTCACCATAAAGTGCATTTTGAGCATTGTCTGTAATACCCATGTTCTTCAACTTAAGAGCCTGTCTTTCATTTTTGATTCTTAGTCTACGCTCATCATATTTTCTCATCAAAATATTAAGACCTGGAACCTTTCTTGCAAAATGGCCGTACATATGAATAGCATCAGCACCACAACCAAATAGGAAAAAACTGATAATAGAAACGGCAATATATGAGCATCTGTCAAAATCTGAGTATTTCGTGTGTTTCATTCTGATGATGATATTCCATAGCAAATGATCATGAAGGCTTTTCACATAAAAATCCGGTAACATAGATTCGGCCGCAAGAATGACTGTGCACAAGCAAGATGGAATGACAGCAGCTATAACCACAAAGCAAAAAACCAATAATCTGGCAAACTTCTTCATTGTTAATCCTGAGTTGGTGCATTGAATTATATTCTTGGCTTGTTTTCTCTTCTTGAAGTAAATGAACAGAGTGGAAACAGTGCAAACAAAACTAACCACGCACCAAAGAACGATCCAAACAAAGAAAACCAAAATACTGATTCTGTCTGAGGTAAATCCAACTTTGCATCCACTAAGTCTTAAGATGTAGTATCTGGAAGGTTGAGCAAAGTAACTGATACCCATTATGAGCAGAGGGAACAAAAACACCAGGCAAAATTCGACACAAAGCTTCAAAACATGATGACCAAACCAGTACACTGTGTACTTATTGGCCAATAGAATGAGGAAAAGATTCATGCTGATGCATGAAATGGCAACCAAACAACCAATACTACTACCAATGCTAATTCTAACCATGATATCACACCATCCTTTTCCATCCCATGTCTTTATATAGTTTGATCCTCCCCAAACCACAGCATCAACAAAACCCTTGATGGTCTCAAGTTCAAGATAAACGAATAGGCCTATTGCAGGCACGTTCTTTGATTTTGCATGCCATGCCAAAGATGGAATATTGAGAAAAAAGCAGATTGTGTGGAAGAAGATGAAAACACGTTGTAAATCTATCAAGTTGGACATTTCAAATGATTGGTTTGTTGTAAATGAGTTGGCTTCATGTGGGGAATGCCTTTATCGTTCATGATGTTCACATTTTCTGATTTTATGGTCCTTTTTGCCTCTTATATAAACTGTAAGATGAATATTTCCATTTTTTTGAAACACTGTTTTGGAGGTTCCCTTTGGTAGCCCGATTGGGAAATTGTGAGGCGCTTATTGTATAGGACCTACGTTTGAGCTTTCAAGTTTCAAAGACGACAAATATGTATATCTTCTCGACTGAATGTTATAGATCAAATCATTTCATATATACTCTAATAGTGGTGCTAAATTGATGAATGCTCAGTTTTGGTGATGATAAGTAGTTCTTGTCAGATGTATATCACGAGGTACCAAGATTTATCATTAGTATGCAGAATGGCCGTAGACAGTGAAAACTTGATCGGTTGATGAGAGAAAAACTAAATGCAATATATAATGTGAATTGAATGATGGACCGTTTATATAAATACGAAATCTATAAAGTTGATCAACTGGTGTAAATTGTGCGATGTAGAGGCGAAAAAACGGAACGTAATGAGAATAGAATGTAGATGGTAAAGTATAGCGAAGAAATCCATTCACTTACGGGTTCTACCACCAAGACACTTGTCAATATGAGCAGCAAATCTACTACCTGCAATCTTTCTATCACAGTTGGAACACTTGAAATAGAGCTCAGAGGCACTTGCTGAGTGACCATTTGTACCATTATGTGTTCCGTTACCCTGACCTCCACTCAATGCATTAGCATAAATATCTTTCCCATTTCTCACAAAAGTAAAACGACCAAGGTCTGGCTGTAGTTGGAGATCTGATGGTTGAGGTGTTCCTGTGACGGAAGATGCTTGAGAGTTTCCATTTGAGCCGTTGGAATGGTTGTTACCTTTGTTCAATTTTCGTATGGCAACTAAACTTTCACCGTCGTTGGAATTGTTGATGTTGTTGGTCAAAGGATTTATGGAATTAATCGGAATGGGGTTATTTATAGTTCCATATGTTTCTCTTGTGACTTTTTCTTCTAAAACTGTTCTTGCGATTATATCTTGGATGATTTGTAAAAGCATGTCTTCCATTATTGAGATGGACATTGAGGAGACGGTCAGTTGTTCAGGCATCGTTATTGGTATTGAATGTATCTGGTGTTTTAATATTCGATGAAATCAAAAGTGAAAGTATCAGTAGCAGTGAATTGGTGATGTATTGAAGATCTTTGATAGTGTAATAAGGGTAGTGAAAGCTGGTATATATCATGAAGGAGTGAACACTGACCAGTGAACACTGATCGCAAGAAAACGATGATTCACGGCAGTGTTGGAAAAAATGCCTGTGTTATGGCCGAAAGTTGAAACTTGAAAGCGAGGCAGTTGTCAAACTTCAACTTGAACTGCATGATTCGTTACATTCGTATGAGTCTTAGACTCTTAACCTAGGTTTTTCTATATCACGTTACTGCCGTCAATTTCAACTATCTTCAAGCAATTGGTGCTTAAGCTATACTTCAGCTATGAATACTGAGCCAGACACAGAAGGTGCAGGCCTACTTGATCTAACTTCCAATTCTCAAGACAGCAAAAACAAGCATGATGTTGATGACGATATTCAAGACTGGTCGATCCTCAACAAGACAAATAAATCGAAGAAATCAAAAAASATTCCGAAAAGAGGTGAAAAGGATTTTGAACCAATTTTGAAAAGTACGGGTGAGGAATCTACCGAAGCTGCTAAGCAACAAATTTCAGATTATGATATTGAAGCACTCAATAATTCAAGAAACTCAATGTTCGATGCATTGGTTAAGAAGAGAGGTTTTGTTTCTCCTGTGGAGAATCTGACATCATCTACAATATATTTGGATCTTAACAATGGAAATGCATGTTTTATGTTGAAACCAAAAGGAAAGTTTTTGGAGAGTATGGGAAGGATTGATAAAGAAGGAACGTGTCATTTCAATTTTGAGGAGGCATTATACCTTGTTGAAAGAGGTACTAGCATCTGCAAAATTTTTGACAAAGAAAGGGGTGAAGACTATTACAACAAATTGCCGCCTGTGAGCTTGCAGAGCATGTACACAATGTTGATCAAAGAACCTAAGGAAATCAACAACTACTTGGTGTACTCGATCTTGAAAAGAAATGGATACGTTGTTAACAGGCACACCAAAGAATTTGAAGAAACCTTAGCAAAACAGAACCGGATCAAATCTGAACCAATACAAAGCTTTTTTGGGAAATTAAAACAAGCGGTTTCCAGTTTTTTCCAAAAAATATTTTCCCCAATTTACTATTCATACTCCAGTCTGTTTGCTATTATACGTTCATATTTGATACCACAGGGTGGTTTGGCAAGATTCAACATTTCTAAGAATATTAGTGTGTCTGAGAATTATGATTTGGTCTTCGATGTTTGGAAACCCTCTTCCAATTACAAAAAGAGAAATTCACCTTTGCCTGATTATCAAATTGTTGTGATAAATTCAATCACAGGTTTCCCTAACTCTTCTTCTATACAACAACTCATTAACAAATCGTTGACTGCTTCTGTGGATTCTGATGCTAAAACCAAAGATAGTATAGTCAATAAAGTGCAAGCGAATAGTAAAAAGGTTACATTCGCCATAGTTGATGACGGTTTAGTAAATTTTATTATGCTGGAAGGCGCTGATTTTGAAAATGCTGGAGCGGTTTGGAAAGATGAATGGTTTTTGGGTGATACAGCTAGCAAAAAGCATCACAAAAAGAAGAAGGGAGATGGGAAGAAGAAAAAAGAGTCATAAATCTAAATAGAACTTGTACTTTCTTGCGACACCTTCAGAGATCTTTTCTAATAATATAAATCAATTAACAGAACATAAACTGATTGAAAAAATATTAAGTTTAGAAGAGAGAGCCAACGAATAAAGAAAGTTAAACCTCAAAAGGATAAAAACAAAAATAAATAAAAAACCTATAGCACCGGTTGGTTTCGATCCAACGACATCAGGGTTATGAGCCCTGCGCGCTTCCACTGCGCCACGGTGCTAATTATGTACCATATAACAGTTTGGTGCCGATGATTCCCTAATTGTATATAGCTGATCTCAACTATCTGATTGCAACGATGATCTCGATTCGGTGGAGTGTGGATAACTACTTAAAGAAGAGAAACAGTACACAAAATACACACAGGAATACAGGAGCGCTGGCTTCTTCAAATGCCAGCTTTCAACAATTTCCAACAACTTCCAACAAGGATTGCTGGACATAAAGTCTGCCCAACACAACTACAAAACGCCTTGTCTTCAATGTAAGATAAGAGCCGCATGGCCGATGAGCCGCAGGGATAACCACTTATATCTTTAAATCGTAACATACCAAAATTTCTTCTAATTGATATACAGGTTAAATTTGCTAAATCAAGCTCCTAGAAAAACTATTGCTGCTTTGTAACAAGAATCTGTTTCAACTTCCCATGTGATGGGGCAAGAATTGAACAACGATGAAATCAAGGGGCTATTATTTGAAGAGAAGGGGCTTTACCTCATGATGGAGTTGATTGAAGAAAAAGAGTGGAAGTTCTAAGTGGGTATTGAAACAGCATTTTAACAATTTGATTCTGACTTTTGAAAATTTGAAGGAAGTATATACAATTTGGAAATGGATTCCTATGGTTAGGTTAATGTATTATAGAGCTCCTTCTGGACTTTGGTGTGAATTTTTGTTTCAAGTCTTGAAGTCGAGCAATTTGTTTTTTGTGTTTTAAAAAAAATTAAAAAAAAAAGGATATGAAAAGATTATGTTATTAATTTTTATTACTGTTGTTAATTTTTGGGTTTTTTTCCAAACTCTTTTTGTCTTTATGAATTTAAACTGTTTTTTTTTTTTCTGCCCTATATTTTTGTTTATTTTTGTTTTTTGCTTTTCTGTCTCTTGTTTTTTGTTTCTTATGTCTTTTGCCTTTGTTTTTTCTATATTTCTGTCTTTTGTTTTTTGTTTTTTGTTTTTTGTTTCTTCTGTCTTTCCTTTCTTGTTCTTCTGTCTTCTGTCTTTTGCCTTTTGTTTTTTCAGTCTTTTGCTATTTGTCTTTTCTGCCTTTTTCTTTTTGTTGAAGTTTATTATTCATTATTCTTGTTGCTCATGTTATTTTTATTTGGTTTGATTTCGTGTTATTATTCTTTTTTTCAGTTAGGTTATTATGGTGCTTATTTCTGSGGTGGTTTGATGAAGGAATTATATGTCAAGTGGTCTCAAAACTTTATGTTACTCTCATAAGTTGACTCAAATCATTACATTTTTACATCATTACACTCATCTCACTGTTGGCATTTCTTTTTGGTTGGTTTTCATTAGGTGATTTTGAACGTATATCTGTGAGAATATTCATAAAATAAATCAAATTAAGTTAAATTAAATTAAATCAAGAATGTAAAACAAATAAATAAATAACAAATGAATAATAGTATTCAATCATTGGTCGGGTTCTAACTTCTCACTCCTTGAGCGTTATGTGATCTAACAGAGCTTGTTCTTTATTGAACTCATCTTGAATTATTGTTGACATCTTGGGTAGTTCTTCTATGCTGTAAGCTTCATCAATCGCCTTTTGTCTGCTTTCTTGTATTCAATTCTGGATGGATCTCCTCTCTCAAATTAGGGAAAACCAATTGACAGCTCAACAGCAATATCACTTACCTCTTTACAATTAAGCACGCGATCACTTCTCAGGTACAGGTTGCACGTGTCTCAAATTTGGCAGACAGCACTAGCTCAATTCGACAAATCTATCACTGGCCCAATTCGGTAATCCAATGCCACAGAATTACACTCATATTCCAACAACATCAAAGGCAACCTCACATAAGGAATATTCTCTCATACAAATGACTCACTAATGGGATAAAAACGCTGCTACTAATTATACCATTTTTTGATTTCTATTATACTACAACTATTGCATCACTTAAACAACAACTATCTCACAACTAAGTGATTGCAAATCCAACTCATAATCATTATTGAAAAGAATTCTCATAATAAGGGAAATAGACTGGTACTGATGGATTTATGGTGCTCATTAACTAATTAAAGTTTACTTTGAATACGGTGAAAGGTTTTTTACTATCATGGTTGGAGGATGAAAGGCCTCGATTTTGTTTTTGAACAATGCCAGTTGCTTATCTAATACAAGTGATGATTGAGTTCAAAAGAGAGATATAAACCTTACACAAATTGTAGTCCCAGGGTTAAAGTTGTCACATGGCCGGTGTTTTTTCGCAAAAACTAAATATTAGTGGGTAGCATTGCACTTAGTGATTTCCTCCTCTTTACAATCAACTCTTCTTTACTATATTTTTCATTACTACCCTTGGATCTATTCGACCCTAAACTTATTTAGAGTTTACATGCAGTTTATTTTTTATACTTTTTCCCTAGTGCCATATATTATTGTATTGATCTTTTGTTTTTTTTTTTACTTTTTTTTGAATCCTTTTAGATATGATAATTTACTGTATTCTTTTTACAAGATTGATTGTTTTCTGTTACGATATTTTACTATATTATATTTTATGAGAAAAAAAAACTTTTTATTTAATCAGGTATAAAACATTTATGTAAGTTTTTTAACATCTTTTAGTTGATCAATGGCCTATGTGAGATAAATATATAAGACAAAAAAAATATAATTGACCGAGGCC
The DNA here is from genome assembly GCA_001599995.1 of Ambrosiozyma monospora. Lineage (NCBI taxonomy): Eukaryota > Fungi > Ascomycota > Pichiomycetes > Pichiales > Pichiaceae > Ambrosiozyma > Ambrosiozyma monospora. Next base: position 232,950 of record BCIP01000027.1, read on the forward strand.
AGGACTTTTCAACAACTTAATTCAGTCATGACAGTTGGTAGTGAAGTAAATTATACGGTTTTCCATACGCATGAGCAATATTTATATATTTTTTTTTATTTAACCTATAACGTCAGATTTTTGCAGAGGAAACAAGTACCGTACTCATTGCTCTCTTGAGATTAAGATCGAAAACCACTGTGATCGTTCTTATACCCCCGATCGGTCATGAGGCCATGCTTTATTAAACAAAGACCGGTTAATTGGCAAGTTTTCAGGAGGTAGTTTTTTTTAGATCGAACAAAAAAATTAATCAAGGGGAACAGATTTTACATGAGAGAAGGACTGAACTGTCAATTGATTCAATATTAATTTTTTTTTATATCTTGATAAATTCAATTATAAAATAAAGGACAGACACCCACACAGTTCAATACAGAATATCATATATTTGATATAATACAAAACATACATGCACGTAAACATAATCTACATACTTTCTGAAACAAAACGATACACGATTATTTTTTAAAAATTTTTACCTTCAACAATAACCAGGTAGCTTCGTATAGGAGGCCAGGTATATTACGGGATATTCACTTATGTCTCCTGCTTCTGCTTTTATCTACCGATAGCTTAAAATTTCTGTACAATAAAATTTCAATCTTTTGTTGTAAAAAAATAATCGAACAAAATAAATTATGGAAAAAGTTAACTTTTTTTTAAAAAAAAAATTCTATCTACAAAAAAAAAACAAAAAAAAATACTTCGACATATTTAAATGATTTTTCTTTATTATTTATTTTGCTCCATTTTTTTTTTTTTTTTTTTAAGACGTAACAATCCTGAATTAAACTATATACTTCGAAAGGAAAACGGTACTTGAGGTTTTGTCTAACTCTCAACAGCACATAGAAATCAAAAATGCAGTAAAAAAGGAAAAATCAGCTATACATATAGTTATAACTTATAGATAGCTGTAAAAACCATAAGTTTGCGGAGGGAAATTGGGGGAAAGGAACAATCAACTATCTAATATATATATGGATGGATAACTTGAAAGTAAGAAACGAGAGTTTGGGAAGGGTGAGTGGGAAGACGATTTAATAAAATTAGGTGAAAAAAAAAGAAAAAAAAGAAAAATTGAAGTTAACCATAAAGTTGAATGTGTCAAATTTGGAATGGGAGGGAAGAAAAAGGATGCATGGAAGGAATTAAAGTCGGGATTAAAAAAAGAAAAATAAAGAAATAAAAAATGGGAGGGTCAAGTTAAAGGAAACCATTAATGTTTTTTTTTTTTTTTTTTTTTGCCAGTATATTGTTATAAAGTTACTGAAATTGTAATTTGTTTTCGATACGTCTAAAAATATAATCAATTAACTATCCAAAGAACAGAAAAATAGAAGAAAGTAGAACTTAAATGAAATAAAAAAAAAATAAAAACTATGGAAACACAGAATTAAAAACTATTTTTATTTTTGATTATTTGTACAAAAAAAATACCAATTTTAAATATAATACAAGATTTTCCAATTATCAGCTATACTAGAGACTCATCCTCTTGCTTCCCTTTGACTCAATATACTATATTATAAGTTTCAGAAATTAAAAGACAAAAAATAAAAGGAAATTAATTTATCTCAAAACACTAGTGTGTATTTCACCAAAAGGTAAGTATCTATATTAATGTTATACTCAATTTTCAACACTCAAAGTCATATAAAAAAAATTTAACATTATGCATCTCTAGTTAGTTCATCTCATAGGCTCAAAGAAAAAAAACCTATTTAGTTGGATTAGAGCCCTCTGTCCACTCCTTGATACTTCCAAGATCCTTGATCAAGTTAGAACCACCGAGTCTACCTTGCAAATCATAAATATCTCTATTAACAGCAGTTTCAGGTCTCCACTTCCAGGCTTCTCTTTTTTCTTCACTCAAAATACCATCTCCGTACTGAACAATCTTACTTAAGTAATCACCGACAACAGGCATATATTTGAAACCCTTACCTGAATCACCAGTACCCAAAACCAAACCAGGATGATCAGGGTGATCACCAAACAAGAAGTGTCTATCTGGAGTATCAGTACACCAACAGATTGTAGCAACGTTGAATGGTCTATTGGCTAAAGTTGGCAATGTTTCTTTTAAAAACTCTCTCATATACTGTTCAGCCTCTAATGGAATGGCTTGTTTATAGATTGGRACAGATGTGATTTCTGCATTGCTTGGAATTTTTGCYAAGTTGATATAACCTGGGAATTCATTACAGAATTTCAAATCTCCATTTGCATCTGGCTCAAAGTAAAAACCACCATCCAAGTTCAAGACAACTGGAGAACCTTTCAAAGCTTTGATCTCGTCATCTGTCAATTTAATATGGCCGACAGTCCAACATTTGGCAAGYAATTGTCCCTTGAAATCAAATAGTTTGATGGAGTTTGCACCTGCCGCAATAACAGTTTTCTTGGCCTTAATTGCCTTACCAGAGAACGTTCTGACACCAATACAAGTACCATCTTCAGCAAACARCAGTTCTTCAGCGGTATCAGTGACAATCTTAGCACCCAACTTGATACACTCTTCAGCAGCTCTTTTCAAAGCCAAACTGGCAAAAGTCCAACCACATGTATTTTTCTGAAAACAACCTTTCCAATCTTTGAATCTTTTTGAAGAGTCAAGTGACAATTCTTCAATTCCACCCAATGGTTTCAAAATCTTGGCAAAATCTTCTGATGACTCCAACAACTCAATCTCTTTCGAACCTTCAGCTTTCAATTCTTCATATCTTTGCAAGACACTTTCAATGGCTTCCTCACTATGACCAGCATAAACGATACCCGTATCATGGAAAGCAGGCTTGTACACTTCATCAGTGGTCCATTTCTTAAAAGACTCAGCTGCTAAATCWGAATAGAAATGAGATTCAACTTTCAATTGAAAGATCTTGTTGACATCATTACCTGCAGCCAAAGGAGATGGTATTGGATATGGATCAAGAATGGTCAAGTTTTTGTGTCCGTTACGGAGAAGTTCCAAAGCTGTAGATAAACCAAAGGTACCACCACCAATGATTAGAACATGGGAATCTGAAGGAAGTTTTTCTTTTTGGGTGAAATCTGTCATTTGGTTTGTATGATGTTCAGTGRTAGTAAAAGCTGGACTTCAATAATCTGAATAAACAGCTTTTTTTTGTGAATGTTGTAACGGATCAATAGCTGTATTTAAGCTGGAAGTGGTCTTAACAGCAGGATGTTAAATGGTGTGATATTCATAAAATCGAATGATGTTGTAGTTGTCAAGTATAAGTGGTGGAGGATGGAAGAACTCATATAACACCGGTGATCCAGCTAGAATTCACCGTCTAGCTAGAGTTCTGCACGATATTTGTCAGAGTCGGTGTAAGAGTAACATCCGAATATATGAGTATCAGATGAGTATCAGAGAAAGAAGCAGGTAGATGCGAGCCGTGTTGCCAGATCCGTTGATGGTCTCTGATAAGACCAGCGACCTGAGAACGTGGAAGTTCGACACGAGCATCTTATTGATCGAACAGTTGCTATACAATCGATTGACATGCACCGATCTGATCTGATCAATTTGACCACCACCAGTGACCAATATCCATAGCCTATATATAACAGACAAAATACAATAGGCACAAGTTTCAAAACAATCACAAAAAGGCCTGATTGCATTCATTTACAATCAGATGTTCGATCACAATATTATCAAGGTCACTCAAGATTGAAGAATGTCGTTCTCTGTTTCCGAAATGGTCGAAGTTCACTTACAGTTACTATCAGTCCAATCATATATGTCAATGCCATCAGTCATTCCTTTCTTTATATGYCCCATTCTTGGGCTTATCAGTGACCTTTCAATTTATCGTCGATCGATCATATGAAAAGAAAATGTGTCTAACTATATTTTCCAAAGATGGGCCCTTTCTTAAATACCTCAATTTATCCTTTTTTTGATCCTGAAACTTGTCATGTTGGTTACCGATGCCCACTTCTTGGCATAGTTAATATCAAAAACAACACCAWTCAACATCACCTTTYAAAYTAAACACAAACACATGAGTTCAGGAACGAAAGACAACACAAGAGTGTCTTTGGATGCCTCATCATTGAATTCTGACCATGATATCAAGCAACCATACGATATCRAAGAGGACGTGATTCAAGAAGAGGCTGAAGAGCTGCTAAGATATGGAGCTGATGAAATTTTGGATCCTTCAGCAGATGAAGCACCATTACCCGAAGTTCGTGCCGTGGTTAGTCCACATGATGATCCATCGTTACCAGTTAACACTTTCAGAGCTTGGTTTTTGGGTATCATCTTTACAATTGTTGGTTCAGGAGTGAATCAATTTTTTTCAATGCGTTATCCCGGTGTTACCATTACTTCTTTGGTTGCTCAATTGGTTTCTTATCCATTCGGTCAATTCTTAGCTTCTGTGATTCCAATCACTACAATCAATTTTGGTAGATTAGGAAGATTTCAATTGAACCCAGATAGACATTTTAATAAGAAAGAACACTGTTTGGTCACCATTATGGCTAATATTTCATTCACTTCTGCTTGGGCCACTGATGTGATTCAAGCTCAATATATCTATGGTATCCCTGCCAAAGCTGGATATCAAATCTTGATGGTGCTAACTTGTCAATTATTTGGTTTGGGTGTGGCTGGTCTGGTTCAACCTATCTTAGTCCAAGATTCTTTCAATTACTGGCCTTCTACATTAGCCAACGTTGCTCTTTTCGAATCCATCCACTCCAAAATCAACCCTATTGCAGATGGTTGGAAGATCACAAGAATCAAATTCTTTTTGATTGCCTTTGTTGGTTCATTCGTCTACTATTTTTTCCCAGGTTTTATCTTCCAAGCACTTTCATACTTCACATGGATCTGCTGGATTGTTCCAAACAACATCATCGTCAACCAAATATTTGGTCAAATTCAAGGTTTAGGATTTAGTCCAMTCACATTCGACTGGGCCCAAATCACGTACGGTAACGGTTCACCACTTTTGATTCCAATGGAGGCACAATACATGACACTAGCTGGCTGGTTCACGTTATTTGGTATTGCCCCACTATGCCTTTACTACACAAACACCATGTACTCTGCTTATCTTCCAATGTCATCATCTACCGTCTTTGACAACACTGGTCAAGAATACGATGGTTCCAGAGTGTTGAATGCTTCTACCATGTCACTTGATTTAGAAGCCTATAAGAATTACTCTCCTCCATTTTTGGCCATTACCTATGCTATCAGTTACGGTTGTTCATTTGCTGTGCTTTCGTCATCAATAGTTTATACTGTTCTTGAACATGGTAAAGATATAGTTCAGGCATTTAAAGGAAGACAAAGTAAAGACATCAACGTGAGAGCCATGGAGAAATACAGATCTGTTCCAATTTGGTGGTACTTACTGCTAACTGTCGCTGTCTTTGTCGCCACTGTCATCACTATGGAGAAATATGATTCTAAATGGCCTGTTTACGGTATCGTCATTGCCATGTTAATGGTGATYGCCTTCATTTTGCCTGTCGGTATAGTKTACTCCAGAACCAACATCAACACCAACTGTATGACAGTTCTAGGACAGATCATCGCAGGTTATGCCATCGATCCACCMAAACCTATTGTTTCATTAGCTTGGAAGTTCTATGCTTACACCGGTGTTGCTCAAGCCATTGCATTTTCTCAAGATATGAAGTTGTCATATTACATGAAAGTTCCAAAGAGAACTGTTTTTGCAGCCCAATTAATTTCATGTGTCGTTGGTGCTTTTGTTCAAGTCGGTATTAACATCTTCATGTTAAATAACGTTGAAGGAATCTGTACAAGTGATCAAAAAGATCATTTCACTTGTCCTCAAGGTACAACCAACTTTGCAGCTTCTGTCATTTGGGGTTTAGTTGGTCCTAAGAGATTAATTTCACCAGGTACGATCTATTCAGGTTTCTTACATTTGTTCTGGATCGGTGCTGTCGTGACGGTGATTTTCTGGCTGTTTAAGAAGAAATACCCAAAGAATAGAATCATCAATAACTTAAACCCAGTTGTGTTCTTCGGTGCATTGGGTAACTATCCACCTGCTAATGGTTTGAACTACACTTCTGCCTTTGTGGTTGGTTTCATTTTCAACCGTTGGATCAGACATAGATGGGGTCAATGGTGGTTGAAATACAATTTCGTCTTGTCATGTGCCATGGATGTCGGTGTTGCTTTGGCTGGTATCATCATTTTTTTCTGTATCCAATTCCCTGGCGCATCTTTGAACTGGTGGGGTAACTCTGTGTTCAATGATACTGCTGATGGTCTTGGGACTCCTTGGAAGGCTCTTCCTGATAAAGGTTATTTTGGCCCTGATTCATGGCAATAATTCTTTGGATTCTTTRTATAAATTCATTTCTAAATGTATATCTACTAATACGGCCTGAAAGCTAATCTTTTGAGAATTACAATATAACCAATACAGTAATTGAGAAAAAAATAGTAGTTTCGCAATGTAAATTGTCGTCGCATAAAATCTTCAATCATAATACTGATGATAGTTCATAKAGATCTTTTTTCTTCTCCATGTATGTAACTAGCTAGCTGACAAATATTTTGATCTCATTTCCATATCTAATTTATGAAATCAACCCAAATATAGTGTTCATTAATAATAATTGGCGACTTTTGTTTAGGATTCGGCGAAACTCAGATGAAATTGAAACGGRTGGACGTTTACCTGGGGAAACGGTCCGTTTCCCATATGTTAACCTGTTCTCATCACCGGGTTCAATGCCTTCCACACTAGTAACACCAAAAATATCTCTTCAGTCTTATTCCATGGCTTTATTGTTGCATCGGGCAAAACAGGAAAACAGGTCAGTGGGTCCATCAACTGACCAATGAGCGCGTGTCCTGGGAAGTGAACCTTGGGCTGAGGTTCAACTCGTGCACATTTCAACATGAGAGACGCACATGGCCTGTTTGAATCTATCGAATTTACTGAGAATAGAACAAACACCCAACCCAACAAACAACTCACACCATGTTACTGACAGTTCTAGCTGAACAGTAGCTTCTCTCTTAGACTACACACRGTTACTAGCTGAACGTTGAATGACCACCCTGGGTTTGTTTACTGGTGTGCTCTGTAACCAATCGTGCACGAAGATGATACTATTTAAACACTCTTTTTCCCGGTAATGACCTCTCTTCAAGAGAGAAGTTCAGTTCAACACAAGAAATCAAGCATCCGGTTTTTATCACATCGTAGTACTTTCAAGCTTCTCTTACCAACTTCATTSATTCATTCATYCWTTCACTCATTTGATATTCTACGGTCCTTAACTCTATACCAACCTTTTCACCACACACAAATACATTCACTCACTCATTCTCTCACTCACAATGTCCACAACAATACCAATAGCAACAATCACATCAGCATATGCCTCAGCAGCCTCTGAAATAACAGGAGTGATGGCATCTCTATCAACAGCAACAGCAAAGGCAACGGTAATCAAATTACAAATYCAAGCACAAAACTTAGAAGCCACGATGTCATACTACTCACTTCTAGGAGACCTAGCCACACAGACAAACACAGCATCCGCACAAGCGATCCAAACCCAAGTTTTACAAGCATCCCAGGTGATCCAAGAACTATTCTCAAGCCAAGCTTTCTATCAGGGCCGTCACCCATCTGTTCCAGGAAACGGAATATTGGCTTGCATATACGGTCTTTTCTTACTCTTGCATTTCTTGTTTGGTCTAATCACCCAACAATGGTGGTTCATGACTTGTTTCATGCTAGGTTTGACAAGTGAAGTGATTGGTTACCTAGGCCGTATTGAATCCCATTACCACATGTTATCATTGAACCCTTTCGTTATTCAGCTAGTTTGCATCACCATTGCTCCTTGCTTCCTCTTGGCTGGCGTGTATTACCTCTTGGCTCAATTGACTGTCGTCATGGGTAACAAATTCTCCAAATTGAAACCTATGCAATACTCTTTGATTTTCATAGTTTGTGATCTTGTCGCTATTGTGATCCAGGCTGTTGGTGGTGCCATTGCCGCCACTGCTTCAGCAGTATATGATAGTACTAGACCCGGAGCTAACATTATGGTTGTTGGATTGGCTTTCCAAGTTGCTGCCATGTCTTTGTTTCAATATTTCTGGTATGATTTCTTGTATCATTGCTATARAGAGTATAAGGTGAACAATGGTTCTGGTTTTAACCCTGATTATCAACATGTTAGAGACGGGAAGTATTTCATTCATTTTTTGGTTGCTATTTGTGTTGCTGTCTTGTTAGTRTTCATTAGATCTATCTATAGATTGATTGAATTAATTGAAGGGTTCACTGGAACGTTAGCCAGTGTTGAAATCTATTTTATGTTACTTGAAGCATTGATGATTGTGCTTGCCGTTACTATTCTCACGGTTGCTTATCCTGGCTTCGTTTATGGAATCAAAACAGACATCGTGGTGAAGAAAGGCATTAGTTTTTCAAAAAAGAAGCCGMAACAACCTGATTTGGAAAAAGCTGCTGCTAATGAGAAACTTAGAGTTGAATCAGATTCCAATTATTCTGGAAGAACAGCCTTTGATGATGATGATCAAGCTTTTTCTGGAACCCGTGCTCCTCCTCGTACGTTTCTGTGAATCACGAATTATTTTGATTTCTTATRAACATCCTCTTATTATTGTTTTTTTTGTTTCTGTTGACCAAACTGTAATCAGCGAACGTTCAACGGTTGGCTTTGTTGCTTATAATTGCTTACAACTTATTCTTTCTGACCAGGATTCTACTTGATCTCTCATGGATTATTCAAAGAATTTGAAGAATAATCTAACTGCTTCAACTGTAATTTTTTAATCCATGAACATCTTAGCTTGGCCGTCAKATTTGCAATGTACATCATTTTTTTTTTCTAATTTTGATTTTTTTTTCTTTCACCTACTTTTGATTGACTTTGTAGAATAGTGAACTCCAATAGAGAGACACCACTTTCTTTGCATACCCCAAATTCCAATATATCCCTTCTTTGATGCCTATAATTATCGACCGGCTCACATGTATTTAATTGCTCAATTTACAAACTTTCCCGGCTTCTTATAAGATAAAATCACCCGATGGGGTCTGGACTCTGCAGACTCATATATGAAACTTGAACTTACTTCAAAGACAGAGCTACTCTTCAACACGTATTGCTCATGCAATACATATCGATATTGCAGTTCCAAATTCCAATTTCACTGATTGATCAAACACGTCTAGTCTACCACTGGCAAGATACACGTAAAGTCAGCTACAACAAAAGGCACGTATACGCGCRTTCAAATACCCGTACAAGTAGAAACTACAGAACACGGTTCCCTATTCCCTACTTCTCTCATTGTAAACTAGCGTGTGTCACCACTATCGACCCACAGGGATCACTGACTGCAAGCTCCATCCTGATCCATCCATCGACATCGACTAGATCAGACTTACATACGAATATTGCAGTTCCATGCGCACATTTAACAACCGAATGGTCTATCTATAAACTTTGAGGGTTAAATTTATAACACCAGTTCGACGCAAGTTGCAAGATCATCACCCTATTAATTATCGTGAATTCCCATACCACAACTTTAATGTTATAGCTGAACAGTGCTGAGTTCAGAGTTGCGTGGAAGATAGTTTAATTCATTCTTCCCAATGATATTATGAAGTACTCTGATGATCATTCCATATGGATGAACATGCCAATCATTGAGGAATTGAAATAATTCATACTTCTTAGCAAYTGGAGTACGARYCTCAGGCGTTTTTTTCTCATTAATATGGGACCCTTTGTTTGACCTTTGACTCCTCGAAAAATCAGTATAATATTACTTTCTCAACAATATATTTGAACTTTCAATTTAACCTGGCCATCATCCATCCATACAAACGTCCAACAATTACTGTTGATTCAAAAAGTAATTCCCTTCAATTATGACCGAACAGTTCGGAGGGAGAGAAAGTAGAGCTCGAGATGTTGCGTGTTGTGTAAACAYTTCCAACACGCTAACAAACAAATTTGTCTTCATGATTTAGCGCGTCTTTCTTCCAACAACCCATTTACCACCGCGTTCCATCTTTCGATCAATTTTGATACCGATTCTATAAATTTGCMATTATCTTACACACGTTAAGTTACTCACTAGTTCCAGTTCAAACAAGTCACAGTGTTACAGGTACACTTTCCAATGAAACTACTATTATGGTTATATTGGGTTTACTAGCTTTTGATGCAAGTAGTAGATGCATGAAATCAATACTTTTGTACCCCGGTTTTTGAGGGAATTGTGGACATGGAGACAATCTACCTATACACCTCTTTCAATTCCGTTATATAAAGATCCTTGAGGAAGCTGCTTAATCCCTGTGCCTCGATGTACTGCACATGGAACTAGATATAGTTTTCTTRRAARTAGGTTAATTGGTTTTGGTTTCGAGCTTGAGTTAACTTGCTAATTTACTTTTGAACCAGCTGCTGCAACGTATATATACCGATACTACGCGTTTCAAGTCATAACAGTACGTCTCAAGCTTCAATCATTGCAGTGATAGCTATCTGTAAAAACAGGGAATCTAGGCTAAGRCACACACTCGCTTAGTTGTACTACACAAGCTAAACACCCAGCTTACTGCCGAGCTAGCTAGCATATCGCACCACCCGGTCAAATCCAAGCCTGTTGATCAGAAGACGTAGAAACAGAAGATTTCAAAATTCAAACACAAGATGACAGATGACAGATGACAGATGACAGATGGGCCATAATAACCAAGTTTAATAAAACGTCAATATTCCAATTCCAATTCGTACAAATTACAAATTACAAATTACAAATTACAAATTACAAATTACAAGCATCACAAGCATCACAAGCATTCTGAGTCTTTGTTTGTAAACAATCCACATGCATTCAAACTTTGACGGCCCTAGTAACTATGGTGAGAGAGGGTACTTGGAGAACGCATGCACGGGTCTCCCTCTCAATGACCGTTGACTCTTCTTGAGGTGCGCCAGGATAATAGGCAGACTAGTAACCGCATGCTCAACCGCATGCTCAACCCCGGCCAACTCKTGCTGCATGCACTGAGCAGTAATTTACATCATTTCAACGTACACCTATATATCTCAATTAATATAATGCATGCACTTGATTTGTCAAGTYGGGATATATTCGAGGTGAAGGATTCGAAGATAATATGTAAGGTACAACCCCATTTCGAAGGCCATATAATTTGATCGATCGATGCCTATGTGTGGTTTTTTTTTTTAATTTTTTCCCTCGTTTGCACGCATAGAAATAGAACTATCATCATCAGGTCTAGCTGTACGTTGTTAACCGCAGCCACGTACACATACAAACAAGCCTGTTCATCTGCCCACTGGCTCCAAGCTAGTAAGCCATGTTATACATATAAGCAGAGCACAACTGTTATAGAATTATAAGATGCAAAATTCTCTGTTCTTGMTAGGCGTAGCGCATTTAAATTTTACGCGTACAAGGCTACAAGCCCTGAGGGAAGTTGGAACTCAAAGCTTACGCGTTTCACGGTTCACCAAGCTTATACTTGCAAGTTGCATCTGGCAGTACTGCTTAAGCGTAAACAAACATTCGAATCATTCATTCATATAAGCCTGAAAAACTCTCATGACAGACAAATAAAAACGTTGTGAATATATATGAGTACTTTCTAAGTATAGCTTGACTCGAGCTGTCATCCAACTTGCTTATAAAAGATTCTCAATAAGCTCAACAATTTTTTTGTGTCCGGCATTCTAAAATTTCACCGTCATCCATCATTAACATGTCCTGCAGTCCCTATACCGCGTGCATACTTATAAATACTCGATTTTTCAGGGTATTAAAATTGAATCATAAGGACGTTTATAATTATGATGATATGTTAATTGAAACWGTTTTGTGAATTCCATGTCTGTAACATTTGGTCGATTGATTGATCATGCAGGGCAACCTCCTAATTTTCAAGTTCTAACATGATACCAACGAATTAAGACGCGTTCCAACTTCAAACAAAATTTTGACAACTCGAAATTCAAAATTCGTTAACGAGACGCGTATCAAACTTGAGAGATCGTCAGCCAGTATATTATCGAATGCTCTACCAGCAGCTACTTAACTAACGTACTAACTAGATRGGAGCTCTACTTTTTAACAAAACCGAATCATGATTTGTATGATATCCTAAGCTCTTACAACTACGACTATTTGTAAACATACTAACCAATTTAGTTAAATTGGATGCTTAAGGTTGTATAACTTGGTCCTCTAGTTCATTCGACTGAGCCAACCAACTAACTACGCTATATACGCCACTTATATACGCTACGTACGTTCCACTGCAAACAAATATGACAATTTGGAAACAATTCAAGTTCATTAAGAYGACACTGCTCGGCGATTTGTGAATCAGTCGTGATATKTYATGATGTTATGATTTCAGTTAAAGTATAMACAAGAAAACAAGAAAATAGCAAACTTAAAAATCTCAATATCCCAWTTGTTTACCTTATTTACCTTTTCTCACACCGTTGAGCCACTCCACCCAATGAAACATAATCGCCGCGCACTCGCATGGAACATATTTATTTACTGAAGCTGGCATCTGCCCCATGCTGGCCTATCATATTTCAGATCAAGTACATGGTTTGATTCCAATTGTATGAATTTGCAGGTTTTATTATTTATTTAAAGCAGATGTTTGTTTAGCTTTATCATAGTAGCAATTTACTAATTAATAAATTGTTAAAAATAGGTATATTTTAGAGGTTTATATCACAAGTATTCATGTTGACGCATGCATATATTTTCGTAGTTATCCGCCTGACATGAACATCGGCAACATACATACACAGGTCATTAACGTGAATTAACTTGGACATGCAATCACCTGTTGWGTTGTAAATTAATTGTAACGTATTAAGTGGACAGGTTTTTATCTTAACCTCAATAAATGTTTGGAAACTTTTGACACATTCATACATTTAAGTCTTACTGGAATAGACGACGTGGCTCAGGAGTAAAGTTCAGGGTAGTTCCATGGCCAGGAGAACAAATTGTGGATGCTGCAAAAATGATAAGCCAGCCAATTGTAACTTGGTAAGTATACGGTATATAGCCATAAATATCGAAGAAATCGAATGTTTTATTCACAATCTAGGATCAACGACTAACAACAGRAAAATAGACCATGAATATGGTTTCTAAAATTGTAAGCGATAACGTCAATCATAAGCAACAASTAAGCTCAGTCAACCATATTCAAAAGTCAGCTTTAAAGCACACCTACTTATGAGCAGTAAATATAGAATCACCACCAAGATCCCACCTTCTCAAAGATAGATACGGGGAGCTTGAATAACGAGACAAGGAGACAAGAGAAGATGGATGCATTTCGGGACATGAGAGGACATCGAAAGAATCGAAGAAAGACAGCGGCTTGGTGCTGTGGTAACTAAGCTGTGACCCGGTAACCTTGTTGCTGACTTCAGGTACTAAGAAGAGTGGCACTACTGCACTGCTGGATCAGACAGGGCCACTCACAGCCAGCGAGCCGCTACCTGTCTTTGTAGTTTGGCCGTCTCGTATAGGCCGCACCGCAGCCCAAAGAGAGCAGGGGATCCGCCCAAAACTTTTGCATCTGCACCTTGATTGGGTCAGAAGGCAGGGTGCGGCTCTTGTCACAATGCCAATTTTAGCTTGTAATTGCTCTCTGTTTTCTTTTCCCAGTGAGTGGTAAGAGCCATGACGCCGCTGCAAAGAACTGCAAAGAACTGCAAAGAGCTGCAAAGAGAGAGGTGACTTGATGAATTTGGTGATTTCGGGAGATTCACAGTTGAAACCTTTGTGGGCATGGTCTAAACTAAACCAAGTAGTAGGCATGGCCCATATCTGGCCCATATCGTCTCCTCTCCTCAGGGCATTCTATAAAGACACAGCAGATTCCGTTCTYTCGTTGTCCTGGCACAAGGGACCTGTCATTAGCTATGGTTTGGTTCTGGCCTCTTTTCTCTTCGACCTCTGACCTCTTTCCAATTTCTTAGTCCCAATTTCCCAAATACCATAGTTTAACCAGAGCTCTCATCACTCCTTTGAGTTCTTCCACTCGTTTTAATTCCAACCTCAGTCACTCCTTTAACTATCCACCACTAATACAACAGCTCAGCTCTTTCTGCTCTGGACTCCTTAATATCAACCTACAATATTCCACTCTTTTTTTCTTTCAAGCTTCTTCTTTTACAATAAAAGCAACACATCCAAGCACAGCAGCTTATCTGACACATCGACCCATTCCAGRCTTGAAACTCATCCACTACTGTCACTGTTCTCTGATACCACAGAAGCTTAATATCCCCATTTACCACAACTCTCAACAAATATAATATCCCCACAACACACTCATTCATTTTTGTTTTTTGTTTTTTCACATATCCTAATCTATGTCATCATCACCATCTGACATTATTTATTATGGTGGGAACACCCCTTCATTTGGCGGGAATGTCGCCTTGCTAGTCTTCATGTTTGTCTTTCTACTAGCCCAACTWATTCCAGGAATCCTATACAAGTTGAAATTCATCACTTTTTTCTGGACGATCGGTACCATCTTAGAATTAATCGGTTATGCCGGCCGTGTTGATTCTTCCAAGAATATGGATTCCGCTGGTACTGGTTTCAAATTACAACTTGTTTGTCTTTCAATTGGTTCCATTTTCATCGTCACTGGAATGCAATACATCGTGGCCATGTTCATCACTTCCATGGGTGGCCATTTTTCTCCAGTTAAGCCTCAATATCTCACCATGGCATTTTTGTTCATTGATTTAGTTGCATTTGTGCTTCAAATTGTCGGTAGTTGTTTAGCTGCTACAAAATTTGATGATAACGATTCTCAAACTGGCGCTGATATCTTAGCTGCTGGTTGTGGTGTTGAATTATTATCATTGGTTTTGTCTTTATTCATCTGGGGTGARTTCTGGAGTAAATCCTATGCAAGTTACAAATCTCACGGTGAGAAACAATTCAACATCTACTATGAATCCATCAGATTAGGAAGATTYTTTGTTCCATTGATTTGGGTTTTCACAATTGCATCACTTTTGCTTGTCGTTAGAACAGCTTACAGACTGGCTGAAGCCGTCGAGGGCTTTACATTTGATCTAACAACCAAGCAAATCTATCCAATGATCCTACATGCCTTAATGGTGAGTCTGGCTTTACTWTTGCTTGTCATTTTACATCCAGGTTACATTTTTGGCAAAGCACCACGTTTCAAGGACGAATTACATCTTTTGTTCAAACTTTGGGGTGACAGATCCCCTCTTCCTGATCCAATCGCTGAGCAACAGGCTATGGATGAAGTGAAAGATTTCAGATTAACTGTTYCATCTCTAGAAGATGATAAAACGTTAGAAAAATTGGAAGGTACTATCCATAGAATGGGTACCGTGAAGTACCATAAGCATGATTTGTCATTTACTCTAGATCCTATTGATTAGATGATCATTTCGATGTCTTATATTTTTTGTTTTTGAAATCACTTATACTCCATTCGTTATCTTTACTTTCCAACTGCCAGTCACTCGTTTCTAAATCAACTCCCACATTCCTCTTCCTCTTTTATTAACTTCACTTCTTCTTTACAGTATTTCAGTTCTTCTGATTCACTCACCCCTTTCGTTTTTTTCTGTTCTGTTTCTGTTTTTGTTCCCTTTTTTCTGACTAGACCTCTTTTTATCCCATGGTTGATGGCTTTGTTTTGCTTTTCCTTTCTTCCCCTATCCTCTCCTGATTTTCCTCCTCTTTCTCATTCTCCCAATTTCGAAATTTCTGTTCTTGTCATTTTGTTTCCATTCCCATTCCCATCCATCACATGTAATATATATATCCCCTTGCGTTTTCTTTTCCCTTTTTCTTTTAACAGGTTCTTGTTCGCTTTCTTTTTTGTTTTGAATTACAAAAATTTACTATAACATGTACGTACAGAAATACATCAACAAAAAGAACTATATCTAACACACACAGCTAGACTAACTTCTTCTTCAGTAGTCTGTTGGCTCTTTTCGCCTTCTTTCTCCACCGTCAAATCCACCACAGCCTTCATCTCGCGCTGTACACACCTCTTCTCCCTTTTCAAATGACACTGAAGGTGCCCAACATTACYCCTTTACTCTTCATATACACTCCCCCTTTCCTTCTCTTTATCTATATGAATATTGTCTTTTACATGTACATAAGTTCCCCGGCGACCAGCTTTTAATGGTCTGACTAAGCTTTCGAAAAGACATGTCCCTCCCTTTTCACAAATTGCCATGATACGTCTATCTACACAAAAAATGCAATTTAGCTCAATCGAGTTAGTTTCAAAGGTCAAAGGTCAGAGAACATTCTCCAGTAGAACGACGATGGAGAACTGTACCACCGAAGTGGTTGTTATTGTTTAAGCCGCAAAGGAGGACACTGCCTTTAGATTAATTTCTCAGTTTCGGTACAATTTACCAGTTGGTAAGTTGCACGTGAGCAGATGGGAAGTGTGACTGAAATCACATGAATGTCACGCGAGTACATTTTTTTGGAAAACTTAGCCGAGGAACGAAGGTTTAGCCAATCAGCGATGAGATTGAGGTAAAGTATAGGATATTTTCTTGAAGTGCTGATTGAACTGATTACAACAGCTGTCGTACCAACCGTATAGTTGAGCACACGTACGTACACGGTTTTTAGAAAAAGGTGTTCACATTTTATGAGACGAGCTTTTTGAAATAACTACAGCTTGCAAAAATCAAAAGAGATTCAATAAAATCTGAAGCCATTTCAAGATGTCGATCTCGTTACAGGTTCTACCAAGATTTGCAAACAAGCAGCTGGTCTCCAACTTGTTTGTGAAATCCATAACGAAAACAAACTTCTCCACTTTCACTTCTACTTCTACTTCATSCACAGCTCAAAAATCTTTAATTGCTTCACTCATCTTCAAGAAAAACTTTCACAGTCAAAATAACAAAACCCAACTTCAAATCCAAAATCAAACTCAAAATGGTGTCGTTAGTAACAAAYTAACAACATTACCACAAGTCAGGGCCCTTTCCAAAACATCAACTTCAAAATCCGGTGCAATCAACACTCTACCACCACACCCAGTATTCACACCTGAAGAAGTTGAAGCAGCAAGACTGGCAAGATTGAACGGTTTAGGCATAGTTGGTAAATTCCCAAACTGGATGATTCCATACATGGAACTCATGCGTATTGAAAAACCAATTGGAACACTACTACTCTTGAGTCCATGCATGTGGGGGATCACAATGGCAGCATACATGTCAGCAGCACCATTCTTATCAACATTATGGATGACCACTGTCTTTGCAGTGGGTGCTTTTGTCATGAGAGGTGCCGGTTGTACAATCAATGATTTATTAGATAGAAATTTAGATAATCAAGTCGCTAGAACTTGTGAACGTCCAATTACATCAGGTCGTGTCTCCGTAAAACAAGCACTATGGTTTTTAGCTGCTCAATTGGCTGTTGGTTGTGGTGTTTTGCTTTGTTTACCTTTGGATTGTTTCTTACTTGGTGCTTCAAGTTTGTTATTGGTTGGTACTTATCCACTTTTTAAAAGATTTACTCATTATCCTCAGATTGTCTTAAGTGCTTGTTTTAACTGGGGTGCCTTGTTAGGTTTCCCTGCTATGGGTGTCTGGGCTTGGCCTGCTATGATTCCATTGTATTTGAGTGGGTTCTTCTGGTGTATGCATTACGATACCATTTATGCCCATCAAGATAAGAAGTTTGACGTTAAGGCCGGTATTGGTTCAACTGCTTTGGCTTGGGGTACCCATTCCAAGAAAGTGTTCACTGGATTAACCGTTGCCCAGATGGGTTGTTACACTTTGAGTGGGTTCCTAGCTGGTATGGGACCAGGTTTTTACTTGGGTGCACTCGCTGGTGGTTATAGACTGTTTAAGATGATCAAGGATGTCGATTTGGATGACCCTGCTAACTGTTGGTATTGGTTCAAGAACAACATCAATACCGGTCACGTCTTCTTTTTAGGTATATTTGTTGACTACCTTTTGAGACTTTTCGGTTTCTTGTAAATATTTAGAAATCTTGAATCCTGGTTTTTCATGAAACCAACTTGCATTGCTTAATTTTAGATATTATTCCCCCTTTTTATTATTACGTACTTTAAATAGATTAAATCACGATAGTTTAAAAGCTCAACCAGCAGTAAATAGTAAAAATAATATTTGTAGTCGCAAGAACATAAAATACAGAGAGATGTGATGTTTTTATTCAAACAAGATATAGCCAAAAAATGATTTATTAACGATGTGATATATATGAGATATTAATCTTAACAATTTCAGACCAGCACTTATTTAGCATTAGAGTTCATCTTTCTCTTTCCACCTGGAGTAGTAGCAACGTTAACGAATCTCTTGGTGTAAAGGATTCTCTTGTAGGCTCTTCCCTTTGGCTTCTTTGGCTTTTCGGTCTTGTCGACCTTTGGAGTTTGAGACTTAACTTTACCAGCTCTGGCTAAGGATCCGTGAACTTTACCCTATAAAAATTTCAAATCAATTAAATATAATTGAGATAATCATGTTAGTATTTCGAYTCAAAGTTGAGTTAACATTTTCAAGTGAARGGTGACTAGCTGAACCGTGAGTCATGTTTGCTTTCCTTTGGTTTYAAGTAAGTGATGAATGATGTTAGATACAYGAGTTTCTTTCMTTATCTGCAGAGTTGATATCCRATYTGATTTGATCAAAGCTTCGCTCATAAAATGTATTGATGAGTGTATATATCTAAACAGACAACCAAAGTTGTTGATAGAACTTGTGTGTAAAACYTCTGTCTGTGTCTCACTGTTGCCCATTTGTTCATTTCTGTGTCTTAACTCCATAATTTTTCACTTTTGAGCATTCCATGACAGTCTAAGTTCAATGAGGACTTAGTATTGATCTCAAATTCAATAAATGTGTTTTCAAAAATGTTATAGTAACCTTAGAATCTTATTTGCCTTCAATAAAGGTTCAATTGCCTTCCTGGCTCATATGACTAATGCTTTAATCTTTCCAGATGGCAATCTTCTCARCCATCACTCAACAACCCACTTGATCCGCTGTTTCACCCTTGTTTTTGTTGTTGCTAATGTCTAGCATACCATTTTGTTATGTGTTAATGTATTGGTAGTATGTAGGTTTCTTATGTTGACTMTGTCTATTACACTGTTTGTCGTCAAATACAGATAACGGTGTTATGTTTAGCACCTACGGCCAGCGTGTGCGAGCTGCCATCCTGCGARCACCAGTCACGGCCTCAGCGCTCATGGGAAACRGTGACCATGGCATGGAACAGCAGCGAAAAATTTGCCTTCTCTGCCCTGAAAGAGAGGGTTAGTTAGCCCTCAGCGGTGTCACGTGGGCAGAATATGCCAATTTGTCTCGGATTTAATTCTGTAGATTTCGGAGAAGAAATTTGTTAAGGTTACAATTTGACGTTGGTAATGGAGATCATAGTTGGACTACCCATTTTACACTTATAGTAACTCATATGCYTCTTTCAGTGCAGTTGCTCCATACAAACCCATGATGGTGCTATTTGCAATTGCTGACCAGGTATCGTGATCCATCAGACCTGGCTATCTTAGAATCCCATCACCAAATTCCAATGTCTRCCATGTCATGCTTCTGGATATATGTTAATGGTGGTGGTGGAACCACAACAAATCACAAGGTGTAATTCAATGTGCAATCGTCARTTCTACCCCATTTTGATTTGATATTCCAATCCAGTATTTTGTTAARTTGTTTCACGTTTCAAGTGCCAAGAATGATCACACACGTTTTCAAAGTTGGCTCTGTTTACATCAGTATTAAACGAGGCCATRAATTATAAATCAGGGTTCATAACAGAGGGTTAGGCGGTGGTGACCTTGATTTATTAGCTTCCATGGTGGGTTAATTCAACAAAACTATATATATAGTCCATGTTGTTTTCCGTTTGACTTTTGGAAATTGAAAGTTTGAATCGTTGAATATTCATCCTTCATCAAGCATACAAATCATCACTCAAAGATTTACAAGAAATGGTATGTGACACGTTTTGATCAAGCTATGATTTTGACGTTATTACAYGTTCGAGAGGGAACCATTTTCTGTTGTCTCGATCATGTGGAAGTTCCAAATCATTTATCTCGCCCATTAGCAAGTTCAAGGTTCACTAATAGTTTTCTTCTTCAACGTCTTTTATTCCATTAGTCTACAGAAGCCAAAGTAGCACCTCCTTCATATACTCCTAATACAAACTTGCCATCTGGAGCAAACGATGGCAATAACATGAATCAAAATGATTCCGTCAAAGATGCTAATCCACAAGGTGGTCCACCTGCAATCACTGAGACAGCAGGCCAATATCCAACTTATGAGACTGCAGATGGTGTCGTTGTGGAATTCACTCCAGCTAAAAGAAAGAGCATGTTGTTGATGTTGTACAGTATTTTGATTGTTTTAGTTATCATCCATATCGTTTGGATAGTTCTCGTTATTGTTGCTGTTAATAAGGCAAAGAGCAATGGTGGTTACTACTATTATTACTATCCTTATTACTACAGATGACATTGGTTTCATAAACTTCTGTTCTCAACTTTGATGAAGTTGAATATACCCTTTGCTTTCTTTGTGCCCAAATTGGGTTTTCACTCCTTTCAAATTTAATTYTACTCATTTCATTTAATTCTACGTTTCTATAGTTTGAATTCTTCCATGACTACTATAATTTCATGTAATCTTTATTCGTTACCGAAGACTGTTACCACCCTGGTGTTTTCATATGCAAGTTAACTAATATTATTGATGATTAAAATCTAAGGTCAACTGAAAATCAAGTGATATAACAAACACAAGTAGGAAATAAAGAATGAAGAGAATGCTAAACAAAATCAAAATGGTAGTTCCAGTATACCAGTACCACGGAACAWACCATATAAACCCAAAAAGAATAAAGATGGACTAAATTATACAACCCCATCAAACTATATTCTTAAAACGACAATCAAAACGGCAACACTCAAAACCACAACAGAGAAACAAACAGCCAAAACACCAACTGAACTAGCAGGAAACTCATTTTTGGAAGTGAGTAATCTTTGAACCTCGAAATAACGGAAAGTACCAATCCCCAAAGTGAAAGTGGCAATCACCAGAAATGCCAATCCAATACCTCTACTGAATTTTCTCAATAGGTCATCTTCAACATCATCTTCAGAACCACCCAATTTCAACAATTGTGTAACACCAACTCCAATAGATGCCAAACTTAATGAGGTACGTAACCAAGCTAGAAAAGTTCTCTCTGATGCCAAATGGTCTCTAGCCACTGAACCTTTATTTTCAAGTAAGAGTGCTCCATAGTTGAAATATTGAGCTGGTTCTTTGATGGATGCTCCTTTGGGTGTCAACACAGTGGATCTTCTACGTGCTGCTGCTGAAGTCGCCTGCTGATGCTGTTGTGGTTGTTGTTGCTGTGTAGTACTGAAGCTGAAGTCATCGAATACTCCCGTGGTACCGTATGTTCTCTCGCTTACACTGTTGAGCTGTTGTTTTTGGTTATTTGCCGGTGTAGATGCCATATTATACTTCTGTCTGAAAACTGTGGTGTTTTTCTTTAACTTCTCTGTGCTGTGTGTATTCTTTCTGAAACCGTGTGGGGAGACAATTGTATGGTGTGTGCTTGTAAATGTTGAAGTTGAAGTTGATGTCTTTTTTCCTGTCAGTGAGAGATGAATTGAAATTGACAATGGAACGTCGATAGTTTATGTATAATTTAGCACAGGGTCTTTTGGAAATTAGGTGCTGCTTTTTGCGTGTTGAACCATTAAAATGGATTAAAATGGATTAAAATGGATTAAAATGGATTAAAATGTGGTGTAAACACTGAATAGAATAGACAGCTTGCTGCAGGGGCTTTCTCCGATACATTGCGATTGGTCACGTTAATGTGGCCTTTTTCTTTTTCTYAAGTGCGCTGCCTTAGTATTTTCGCAGTGAGGGAAACTTKACTCGATAAACTGTGGCACAATATGGCCTACTCATAAATTTCTGACGTCTACCTATCTATAGATCTGCTACCACATAAACTTGCTGGTATATATCTAAGAAAACTTTTTACAATCGTTGTCAAAGAAGGCAAGACCACTTTTAGGATAAGAAAAAAATACACAAATGTTCATAATTAAAAATACAGGGACACTTAAAATAAGTAAAAATTGACCGAATCAAAGGCCTATAAAGATCACAACGATCCAAGACAAACCATAACCACAATTGAAATCTAAATAAATAAAATGAATGTTAGTAAAACATGTTTATAATTGACGCCAAAGGGGAAACAAATTTGATTGAAAATACTGACATACCGATAAGACAAAAGCAAAGACCGTTACAGCAAACACCGATCCACTTTCAAACTGAGGTTCTTTTTTCTTCTTATCATCATCACGATGCTGGAAATCAAGTTGATCGGGTTTAAGCTGGGGAAACCCAAACCACATCAATCTAAAATATCTAATCAATGCAAGAAAAAAACACAAAACACCACCAACCAAAGACAAGACACCAATGAGTTTCCCATATCGTCTGACGATGGAAACACAATGAATTAACTTCACAATCAATTCTTTGTTKTTATCATCCAATTCATCAGATTTCAAAACTGCTCTTAGTTTCGGTCTKGTTCCTTTCTTGATTGAGTATTTGGTGAATTGAATCATGGCTACTCCTAACAAGATGAAAGAGATACCTGTTCTCACGTACGCCAACATCGTTCGTTCATTAGAAAGGGAATCTCTTGATGGGTTGCCYGATTTCAAATGATGGTTAACGGTGTCATCTTGATCGTCGTCTTTCGGTTTTGTTTTTGTTTTCGGTAGTAACTTTGAAAGTTTRAACTTGTTCTTGTGTTTGCTAATTGTGGTTGTGCCTTCGGTTGTACTTCGTTGACTGTTGGAGTTATCATTGGGAGGATACTGTGGCTGAGATGAAGATAATTGGTCCGGTCCGAGACTTGACAATTCAATCCCTTGGTCTGTTTGTAGTGGATCAACCATATTGGAGAACTTTAATAAATGGTGATGTTTGAATCCGTGGATGGTGTCAATTGTAACTTGGTAGTGGTGATGATTGTAGTAACGAGGAAAAAGGCGGTTGGTGTGTGTAGAGATAGAGATAAGTCGAGATGAGATGGAATTTTCCGCGGTCGATCAAAAAAGGCAACACAACATCGGTTCAAACCAAACATATCAAACACCCAAGACATAGTGACGAATAACATGGTACATGGTRAAAACAGAGCCCTAGAAAAATGATGAAAAGTAAGCTTGTTAGTAAAATTCTTAACCAGTAACGTGTATGCTGTAAACAATTTCGATTGTAACTCAAAAGTAACATACCGCAAAAAACACGCCAAACAAACCAAAATATTCAATTTTCCCAGAAACGAAATTATTACAATTATACAAGTGATTCAAATTGATAAAGTATCTAACTATCCCAACAAACAAGCAATATATCCCAACTGAGCACATGATCAAAGCCAAAGGATGAACAAACGTGTCAAACATCAGGAATTTGTCTTGTAACAACCCCAATTTTGATTCTGATCCATTGGACTCAATGGTATAGTCAATCATTATCTTCAAATGAAGCTGCACTATGGTGAGTCCACACACTAATAATGTCATAGTGGCCCTAACATAGGCCAGGAATGATCTTTCGTTTGCTAATTGATCTCTCATTATCGAGTTGATGTTTGCTGTTAGATAACCGAATCGAAATTGAAACCCTGATGATGATAATGATGAGTTAGTCTTTCCTGTTGAGATTTCCGGTTTGGATTTTGGCTTCGGTGCTGTAATAGGGTTTGTTGCTCCTGCGGCTGCTATAGCTGAATTGAAGTTGACTAAAGATGGGAAATCGTCATCATCATGCTCATCGTCTTCTTCGTCATCAGATCGATTATCATCAGATGTCTCATGTTCAATTGCTGGAATGACACTTGCGGATTGTCTTCTTGTTATACTGAGTTCTGTTTCAGAGGCCAATTGACCACTTGATCTAATGAAGGTGCTCATTTGTGGGGGTTTTAGTTGAATTTGATGTTTCTGAGATGGAGTAATTGGTTTTCAGTTATTYGAAAAGCTTATCAGTACAAGATCAATTCAACARTTCAACTTGATTTCTTCACACTTTTAATTTCTCTGGTGTRAAGGTTTGYAGGTCACGTGATTGCCAACTGTTGTCGGCGGCTGGAGTCGTGCTCTTACCAAATTTCGAAAATACTGATGAACCTGAAAAACTTCCCGACAGCCAGAACACCTTTAAAAACAGGATTTCTGCTGCTCAGTGAGGTTCCAGCTGCGCCGTATACAAAAGGCCATATGAGATCCTTTTCTGCTGCTCATGCCCGCCCCCTTTCCAAGTTAGTCCGTACGGCTTCTTGTTTTTTTTGCACGAATTGTAACATTTTGCAGCTAATAGTGGCCTCAGCAACCGGCAAGGCTGCGAAACGAAGAACTCAGCGAGGAGTCAGGCACCACTTCTTCGGTGTATCCGGTGTGTGTCCCTCACTTGCTTTCATAATCCGTATACCGTTAATACAACGGGTATCGGGAATACATACTTGCTTGAGACTTGCTTAATCTGGCAACATCAAGAATCAAGAATCAAGAATAATCAAGATACTTTTCAGAAAGAACGGATCTCTCGTTTAAAGTTGCTGCAATCTACAACTGTAAGTTTGATACMACGACTTCTTCGAATCAATCCAATCTTTATTACGCTGCAAAAAGATAAATCGAGAGCGTATGCCTAAAAAGGAGAAAAAGAAAATCCCAGCTAGCTGCCCAGCTCGATCTCCTCCTTCACTTCGATTTGACAGATCAGAAAATTAATCAAATTTCGAAGATCTCATATCTCGATTCTCACCTGCATCTTCTTGAAATTGAGGAATGTTRGCGTGTTTTTCTTAACTGAGTTTGGARAGTGTGGCTGTATCGGTGATGTGTCTAAGCGGTTTTGTTCCTCATTCTGAAATATAAGGTGGATTCCTCAAGTTAATTATATAAAAGTCATCGTAAAGTCTAGACCGGTCCTTCCAGAGCCCAARTCAAGTCAAATTGTACTCGATCCAAAATGTATATATGCACTCTCACCGATCTCTGTACTTGTACAATCATATAGATCCATGCAGTATACTTGAAAACTTGATGTTGGTTCACACCAAAACAGGATAATCACCAACGTACTTGCTCAATTTCATGTGTTCATATCATGAGTCACACCCATATAGTTTATAGAAGCAATAATTATACACATAAACATGGTTCATGAATCATGAATCATGAATCATATGGTTGATGCAACTGTTACACACCTATAKCAATTTAATATCGGTTACTCACGAACCAAYCACGGTCCACTACCAAGATCGACTCAACGCGATCGACTTTTAAAGCTACTTGATTGAGATTTGAATGAGATCAACATGGATGGATATTCGCAGAAGTGCGCACGTCGGCCGGTTATATATTTGACAACAAAACTGTCGTTTATATGTAGCTCATCCCACGTAAACTTCGATCTTTGAAAATTGACTTTCTGTGAATTAATTGCCAAGTATATTACCACGCAATATAWGTGAGCTGAGTTCATCTATAAGTTGTATGTACAGCCTGTACAATGTGTGGCCATATAGAAATAGGCGGAAACTCAGCCCATGCTCAAATGACGAGTGACAAGACTTTTCAGCTGAATTGACCACACAATTCGACAGAAAGACCCAATTCTCAATATCAATCGATCGATCGAGAAATTTCCATTCCACAGCTGCCCTAAAGATATCAAGAGCTCGTGTTGTTCTCTATACATGCTATACAWCATAAGTATATGTCAACCTATACATGATGTACGTACACAGTACGATGATCGATCATCTCGATCGATCGTCATTACGAAGAAGAAGAAGAGGAAGAAGARGGAAAAAAATGTGTCTTCAAAATCAACGCCAATATGTTCCTCGCTAGCCTGATGTATCTTCCAAACTACGTTCTGTTAACAATTTTGGACCTTGGTGACTGCTGCTGCTAAGCTTAACATCAACGTTCAAATTGCTTATTAATAGCTTATAGAGCAGGTGTTGCTCATGCATTGATATAGATACAAGCCTGATGGTTGTTATTTATAAAATAGGACACGACGCCATCGTTGTGAATATTAATTGCTTATGAGCAACCTATAGGTTACGCGTCTGTTTATATRTATAGAAGGCCACTTGCCAGCACTGAGCAGCGTACAGGGCAACAAGAGAATTTTACGCGCGTCTCTCATGTGATTCTTGTATTATACGTAGACTACATATATAAATAACTCGTTATAGTGATCATGACTCACATAAGTAATATTACAAGTTACAACTATTGGTCATTCACTGGTAGGTAATTATAAAAGAAAGAGTAAGAAACTGAAGTGAAATTAGCAAATAGTATTATAGAATGTATATATATGAACGTGGTAGTATCAAATAATGGGAGAAGAAACTGAAAAAAAGGCAATTCCACAATTGGTAAGATTATGAATTTGATGGAAATTGGAACCAAGAAAAGGCAAGAAAAGGCCAGAGAAACAAATATGATAAAAAGAAGCATATATAGTGTACAGATGCAAATATGTGGAGAGAAATGAGAAGAAAGAAAACGGGACAAAAACTTGATAATAAAAAAATAGTAGTGCAAATTTGAAATGACAAGTGTGAAGAAATAGTAAATATAATTAATGCAACTTGATTATAATGATGATATAAGCAATGAATTGAAAGGAAATGATATGATTTAGTATGATCATGCTGATTGGCCAATTCTATCAATGGATGGATATTATAGTGAAATAAAGTCTGCACGCGACCGGGATCGAACGCACGACAGCAAATTCGGGGAATCCAAATTTTGAAAAGGGGAACAGCAAAAACCCAACAGTTCCACACACAAAGAAGAGGGGAACAAACGCCAAAAAAAACACAGGAAAAAACAACACCAATGGTAAATCAACTAGGCCCAACTTTCAGTCAAATCAARCACTAGATACCAAGAAAAGCAATTAAATCAATCAACACCCAATGAATTATGAAACCCAACGAATTGAATTGAATTGAATTGAAAATCAAGATCGAAATCAAGCAGAAGCAGAACTACTGAGAACAGTAACAGTACGATAAGTACGAATGGTACCAACAGTACCTGAATGAGTACCCAAACCAATGGTACCTGCTTGGAAAGTAGCCAAAGTACTGTACATTTGAGTGAACTGTTGAGTATACAATGAYGGACCAGTAGTCAATGCACCATTGGTTGAATAAGTGGCCCAAACCGTGGTCAGAGACTTTGAAGTTGTTCCCGTTGTATCTGTTGTGTCTGTGCTACTGGAACTTGTTGTGTCTGTTGTTTGAGTCGTCAATGGAGTCGTTGCTGCTGTTGTGGTAGCTGCTGTCGTAGTTGTAGCTGCTGCTGCTGCTGCAGCTGCCACGGCGGCGGCATCAGTGGTTGTAGCTGTTGTAGCGGTTGTAGCAGCTGCTGCGGCAGCAGCAACAGCAGCAGCATCTGTTGTAGTTGTACCTGTAGTGGCCGTTGTAGCAGCAGCAGCCGCAGCTGCGACGGCAGCAGCATCTGTGGTGGTTGTACCTGTTGTAGCTGTTGTAGCAGCGGCAGCAGCAGCGGCCGCCGTAGTTGTAGCTGCTGTAGCAGTTGTAGCAGCAACACCAGCAGCTGTTGTAGAGGTTGTAGCAGCGGCAGCAGCAGCAGCAGCAGCAGCAGCTGTAGTGGTTGTAGCAGCAGCTGCAGCGGCGGCGGCAGCAGCTGTTGTAGTTGTAGTATCAGCAGCAGCAACAGCAGCTTGGGTCATTGGTGAGAGGGCCAGAAGAAGCATTAAAAGACAGTTTGTGTAAAGCATATTTGAAATTATAATTGTATGTATGTGTGTATGCGATTTGGGTGTATGCTGTTTATGAGGTGTTTGTGTATTAATCTAAAGTTGGGTGTTCCAAATTGAAGTTATGATGAAAACTGGGGATATCAAAAATCAATGAGGTTTGGAATCAAATGGAACTGTTCTATGATGAATCACAGATAGAAAGAAACAGGTAAATGTGAGCAATTGAAAAACTTTTGTAGATATCGATATATCCAGTTGAAATGAATGTGTGATTATGCTAATTATGAGTTTATGAAAAACAGAAACTAAATTGGATGATGAGCCGGACAAATAAAAAAACAAAGAGTTTTCTGGCTAATGATTCGATGGTGTGTATAGATGGATGAAATTCTATTATGAGCTGAAGCTGAGCTGAGTTGATGCAGGTGCTGACGCTAAGATGCTGACGATTAAGTGGTGTGGTCAGATATTCTGTTGTAGAAAAGCGATTGACTGAAGAGGATTAGTATGGTTAAAGAAACATGGAAATCGTCAAGACGGAGAAACATCGCAGACAGACAGAGTACGATCTACAGCAGAGGCTGTCATGATTGGGGGAGGTAGTCGTATTTATACAACGTCCAACCAGAAAAAAAACTTTCGCACGACACCATGGAAACAGAAACAGAAACAGAAACCAAGCTGAAGCCAGATTAARAGAGAGATGGATGGATACGTGCAGCGAGAATTCCACATGAGTTAACGTGTGTGTATTGTGTTCTGTAYGGTATATACATACTACATACGGGCGCCGGTGTTAGGTGTATACGGTGTAAGTACCAAGAGCGCGATATTCGAAATCGAATCAGTTGGAAACTTTTAGTGTGGTGAAGGTCCATGGAATCGAATCGAATCAGAAAAAGTAAAAAAATATCGATTTTGACTTTGTTGCAACTGCCAACAGCCGAAGTGCCGCAACGTACACAACAATCACAAAAAAAAAGCAAACAATCACCAAACTAGAAATTACCCGGATCCTGGCTTGGCGTTTCCTGTTTCCTGAATATCCTTTTGCACATCTTATCTCATACCTTATTCTTCTACTTCGCCGCAGCTACACCTGTTCTGTGGCTTGTGGATTGTTTAACGCTGCACTCTTTACGGGCCCCTGTGGAACCAGGACGTTGCCTGCACCATTACTTGAATTACTAGCTCGCTCCTTCGAAGCTGTTCCAATCATGGACGGGCGATATACTCTCACAGGGGAAACGTTAATACCGTTCTTGGGAAAGTCAAAACAGCAAAATCTACTCAYCGTCTATCAATATTGCCATATGGCATAGTCTTGAAGATACTAGCTAACTATCTATGAACGCAACATCCAGGATGTATAAGCAATCAAGATAACGTGTTGAGATAACAATTTTCTTGATGTTCATGTGAATTRATTCGGTGATTGAACAAATACAGATGGGTAGGGTGAATGAAACCGCAAAGTTTGGTAAACGAACTAGTAGATCACACGCTAGCAGGGAACAAATTTACTCCAAAAAATGGAAGTAATTTTAGAGCTAGAAAAATGGATATGGGTCATGGGCTTAGCTTTGAGATGTTTAAATCATCAATCAATCCACCACCTAGTATATAAGTCGAAGGAGTACGTAGTAAAGCTTGTAAGGAAGAACAAGCTCACATGGTTGTTCTCAGAAGCTGGGAGTACTTCTTTGAAAGCTTGAGTTGTCTATGTAAGAACTGTTGTTATAACCACAMTTTAACACTCTGACTTACTCCAAGCTTCATACAGTGCCTTCTAAATTCTATATTAAGAACAAGCAATTCATCTATGATCTCAAGCTATTGATATCTTTGGAGTTCAATCAGTTGAAGTAGATAGATAGATGTGGCCAGGTAGRTAGAGATACGACACAATGCGTACCTAGTTACCCCTTTAGATTATGGACATGGTATGCATACTGGACAGCTGAAAGCTGAAAGTTGTTAACGTGTGCGCAATTCACTCATTTTCTTCAGTTACAACCAACAACATGATATCATTCCAAAATGAGTAARTTTGCTAAAAATTGTCATAATATGGCTTTTAAATAATGTGGCACGCGTTAGTATGACCAGTTTGAAGTCTGTCTGTAAACTTGACCAATTAAAGTTTCCAAAAATCATAAATAATTGTRGTTGTTAATGGAACCAATCTAAGGTACGGGGGGTTAGGCTGAAGACGGTGTATAACGTGTTTTCCAAAGATCATGCCCACCGCCTATAAAACATGGGCCAGAGTGCGTTTTCGATTTGTTTCAGTCACCGATCTGCTAATTGTAATCCAGCTAGCTAGGTGGCAGGTAGCTCTCTACTTTTTCGTCACGTTATCCATAGAGAAGTGCAACATTTCATGATTTGTACATTTATAGCTACTTATAACATGGTTGAATGAACTGAATTTAATAGTTGAATTTTCGTATGTTGTTGTGTTAAGTTGAATTTGAACAACAACTTGAAGGTTCATGAAATTTGAAATTTCTCGTCCAAGTCCAATTAGAGAAACAAGGAGAGCCAGCCTCGACAACAATTTCCTTTACACCACCGCGAATCAGCAACTAGTAGCAAATTTCTCTTTAATTACCGATGACGACGATCTCATTCACAATTTTTGACTTTAACAATCAGCGGCCGCCCAGAAATATCGGAATTTCAACCTGTTCAACCAGRATCAAATAAATCACATGACTGGGAAGTGTCGACAAGCTGGCCTCAGTTTTGTTCAGTTCGAATATATCGACTGTGATTGCAAGTTTCGGACTTGAAAGTTTGAACATGCTATAGCTTCATGATTCRTGAGTCACAGGAACTCAAGAGTTTATAGCTGTGCTTTTCTTCTTATTATAGCTTGTTATAGGTTCTCAAATATTTCATAGACACATAACTAAGAGTCTAAAACAAGCTCGTCCAGTGAATATATCTTGTTTTTTTTAGTCTAAGACGATATTGGAAAATTACGTTGACCAATGGGAGTGTTTTATCTATCATGAAGCAATTTGGATCTGTAACGTTAGTTAAAGAATACATTAAAAAAAAGTTATGAAATCGAATGTATGATTTTTTTTTTTTTACACTTTGACAGTAAAGAAAGGAGATATGTATACTAGAAACTTCAAAATTTTGAAGCTAGGCCGTCAATGGTATACTCATTTGTTCAAATGACCAATGAAATTATTTTCCTTGTAATCAAGATGAACAAAGCATCTTTCCACAAAAGGTATGGTTTCAATAGCGTACTGCAATGATTCACCCAAATCATGACAGTCTTTCAAAGTCAACTCATGGTTGATGATAACAATATCAACTTCAACATTCAGTAAATCACCAACGTGATAAATACGGAAATTCTTGATCTTTGAAATACTATCACTGAATCTCACAATAAGGTATAAAATCTCTTGATAATCTTCTTTTGATCCACTTTCACCACTCAAGTTATTGATATGTTCAAAAGCGACACCAACCCATTGATAAATCACGTACATACACAAACCAGCAGCACCGAGTGAATCCATCCACCAGAAAGCCAGTAATGATCCAACAAACGGGAAAATCAAAGAGAAGAAATTGAAAATGACATCGKTTTTGGCATCTTCTGCCAAGGCTTGCACGGATGAATTGTTGATGTTTTCACACCATAGAAAACACAAGATCTTGATACCTATGGTGGAAATCATGATGAAAATGGCAGTGTTTGTYAATTCAGCACCTTCGTGTGAACCATCGAAAAGTGTTTCAAGTGCACTTATTAAAACTTGAGTGAAGGAGACAATGATAACGATGGAAAACACYAAGACTCCAATGGGTTCCAATCTTCTTCTTCCAATGGGGAAAAGTGTTGATCTGTTTGAGGCATAGTGGTTGGCAACGTAAATGATCATGGTTGACAGTAAATCCAAAACAGAGTCAACTAAAGAGGCAATGATGGACATGGATCTGGTCAAGTAGGCAACAACTAATTTACCTATTAAGAGAATGATRTTGACTAGGAAATTCACATTGATGGCTGTCTTAACTAACGCACTGTTATCATCTTGAGAGTATCCCATCGCTTTACCACCTTCAACATCGATATCTGCAGGTGCACCAACTGTTATCTTTCTCACTCCTTCTGCTCCAATTGGGTAGTCATTGTCATTCAGAGCATAGTTTTCAATCATAGAGATATGAATACCGGTATCCAACAACTTATCAACTTCAATGTATCTCTCAGACATATCATTTTGAGATTCATAGTATTGTCTCACTGATTTGTTCTTGATCTGTTTCAACTCCTCAGTTGATTTCGTAAATTTGCTCCAATCTAATAAACTTCCAGCAGTACCAATCAGCCTAAAAGGTCTCATCGACCTAAGAGAATCAACTCTTCTTGTGAAATCATGAATGTCAATCACTGAACTTCTTCTACGTTCGGCACTGATTGGTCTGTTGATGCTCATCACAGGTTGTTGCTCTTGTGATAGTGAAGATGAATCACCAAAGGAAGAACGGAACGGAATGTAAGGCTGAGGTTCATCCACAGGTGAAGAATATTCTTCATCATTGCCTTCTCTGCCTACACCTTGKGTAGTCAGTGGTGTCAATAAATTCGGCAGAAGTGGTGATGTTTCATTTGCTGTTGTTTCTGAACCATTAGATGATAAATTTTGTGTTGTTTGAGCTGATGTAGAAGTAGGAGCTGTTGCATTTGATTGATAACTGGATTCAAAACCTTCAAATAAAGGATCTTCTGGAGCAGTCACTGCCTTCTTTGTTTTCTTCTTGTTTGTTTTCTTTCTTGCCATGATTTCTGTTTGATGTTGTTCTAAATATGTGGGATAGTTGGGAGAAGCACACGGCTAGTTAAGGAATAGATCTATTGATGGCCAAGAASACCGAAAAAAAAGGGACCTGAGATGATTCAAAAAGACTCATCGAAGGGGTTGTCCGTGTATGGGGGATACCACAGAATTTATCAGCTCGAGCTGTAAGCTGCACTCGAAGAAGCAATTTTGCGCGGGCTGTAGCCTGTGTGTACTGTGCAGTGCAATTGTATGTATTGTATGTATTATATGTATTTTATGACCGGCCGACGGGGTTGGTTGCAAATTGGAATCGGGCCGGGTTTTAGGCCGGGTTTTATTCAGCGATTATTGGCTCTTTTTACAGTCTGTGCTACGATGTGATGATTTCAAATTGCAAGTACTGCGTTCATATGTACACGAGTTTACAATCACAAAAGAAAAACTATCGGAAATACAAACATACACAACTAAAATCAAGATATTAAGTTACCAAGGCTTACCAAGGCGAAATTGAGAATGAAACAGCTAATCTTTCTGGTCTTTTCCCACCATTGTATCAAGCATAAGTGGACCATGAAACTCATCATCTTCAATCTTTGAAATGCACCATTTAGAAACCTCTTGTGTGGAAATGATTGGTCTAATAATACCATCGAGAGAATGAACCAAAACTGTATTGTTCACAGTATTAGCAAAACTCAAAAGCAGCTTGAATTTGGCTCTAGCGTCATCATGAACTGTCTCATCATACATGAAACCAGGACGCATGAAAATCGGTCTCAATTTTGGTTCCAGTTCAGAGACTTCCTTTTCAGCTTGTCTCTTTGATTCAATGTATCCATTGGTACCAGGAACTTTCTTATCAGCCGAAATGTAAACGAAARCAGGAGCTTTGCCATCACTTGATTTCTCTTTAGCTTCAATGAAAGTCTTTCCCAGGATAACAGCACTTTCAACATTCATTCGAGCATAACTGAATTTGGAATCTTTTTCAATAACTGGAGCTTTTTCCACTGGGGTAGGTGGAAAGAAGAAATTTTTCATTTGTGTGAATATGCCATCTTTTGATCTGACTTTTTGTTTGTAGTCTGCATTTTCAAATAGAACACCAATTGAATGAACCACTGCGTCTTTATCCTTCAAGTGGTCTTTATATGTGTCTGGTTTGAAAACATCRGCTTTGACCCAATTGACTTTATCAATCCATTGTTGATCGTCTGCTGAAGCATTCCATGGTTTYTTACCMGATGAACTGAAAGATGTCACGTTGTAACCTCTGTTGATTGCAGTTTCACATATTCTGCGGCCTAGAATGTRTAATGAGAAATTGATGGTATTAATCGTCCCAGAATGTTAGTAATCCATGGTGAAAGATAAATGAGACAAATGTAAGAATATGKAATTGTAAACATACCTAAAAACCCATTACCTCCAAAAATGGCGATGTTTTTCGAAACTGGTRTTGACRTGTTGGTTGTGTTTTGAGATGAGCTCATTGTTTTGATATAATATGATGAGAAAACAACATTTACAACTGTTTAATTCATTGTCACATATATGGCTAACTTGAAKTCTTTTATATTCACCTGTTTCGTATGCCATGATCAGTTACAAAACGGAAAGAGATGATGATGGATGGATGGATGGATGGCTAGGTGCCAGGGCCCAGACTCCAGAGCCCAGGTTATGCGCACTTAGCCGGATATAAGACACTGATCTATGTTTGTCTAGCCGAATTTAATTTGGTATCTTTTGAGTGTTAATTAGCTGGTGATTGATCTTAGAACTTCAAAAGATTATACCTAGTACCGGTTGAAAAGAAGCCAAACTTCTTCAATTTGTTTTCTAGAAAATGTTCATCGATCGGCCGATCAGTGTGGAACTGACTACTTCTGATCGGCCGATCGATCCGTACTTCCAACTTCATCGGCCGACCACTGAGTTTAAAGTTGTACAATTAGCACATAGTACAAATAGACCCTTGCTTAATAGACATTCTACTGATATATAGAACGAAAATGCTGGATTTTTATGTACACGGGTTAGGTTAATACAAAATAAAAAGATAGATCAAATACAAAACTGAACTTTTCTTCAAAAAGAATCATAAGCAAAAAACCAAATAATGATTTCTTACCGTTACTTTTTCGACTGTTTTCCAACCATTGTATCAAGCATAACAGGACCATGGAATTCATYATCTTCAATCTTTGAAATACACCATTTTGAAACAGTTTGAGTGGAAACAATTGGTCTAATAACACCATCAARTGAGTTTCTTAAAACAGTGTTATTCACACTATTAGCAAAGCTCAAAACTTGTTTCAACTTGGATCTTGAATCATCATTGATTTTTTCATCATACATGAAACCAGGACGCATGAAAATCGGTCTCAATTTTGGTTGCATTTGATAAAGTTCATATTCAGCTTGTCTCTTTGATTCAATGTATCCATTGGCACCAGGAACAGCTTTATCAGCAGATATGTACACAAATGCAGGAGCTTTGTTGTCTTTGTCGTTCTTGAGTTGCTCCTTGACTTCAATCAATGTCTCTCCTAAAACAACAGCACTTTCAACGTTCATCTTGTCATAACTGCTATTAAGATACTTCTCACTAGGAACTTTTTTCATTGGGTTTGGTGAACTGAACAAATCTTGGAATTGTTTGGTGATACCATCGGTTGATCTAACTGCTTTTTTGTAATCTGGATTCTCAAGTAAGACACCAATTGAATGGACCACTGCGTCTGCCTCCTTTAAGTAGTCCTGGTATGTTTCTGGTTTAAACACATCGGCCTTGACCCAATTAACTTTTTCAATCCATTTTTGATCTGCTGGTGATGCATTCCATGGTTTCTTACCTGAAGAGCTAAAAGATGTCACGGTGTGACCTCTGTTGATGGCAGTTTCACAAATTCGGCGACCTGGAATGATGTGAGAAAACGATAGTGATGTTGGGTTTAAGGTTGTTAGTATAACGATAATATAATGGAAAAAGGATTAGCCAATTTTTATTCTTTGAAAGAAGAATACTGTAAACATACCTAGAAATCCATTACCTCCAAAAATGGCAATGTTTTTCAAAGCTGTAGTTGACATGTTGTTAAAGGATATAAAAGTCAGGTGATGTTCACTTGATTGATTTGWGATGAGCCAAAGGATGTAAATAGATGATAAAAGTCAGATGGGTATCAATTGATTGCGTTATTGATTGATAATTCACAAATTGAATATGATACTGTGTGTGGTTGTGGTTGATTGATGAACTTTGACTGTCGGATCAGTACAGARAAAACGTCGTATGTATGTTCATCCTGGAAACTCTGAGCCTGCGCATAAATCGTGGGGTTGCAACTTGCTCGTTCGGGTATCGGGCATGTGACTTAAAAGCCAAAGCCTGTTTTTGATATGAATCCAATGCACATCMTTTTTGACCACATAGAGCTACATAATCAAACGATTACATTACAAACTAAATAAACTATAAAAATTAATTTAAATAGAAACCCAGAATCTTTTTCTAATTAGTTGATCAACTCGAGGTGTGTCGGCAGAACAATATAGATGGATGGAATGACCATATCTGTCGAGAGCTTCTTACCACAACTATAAAAATAAATTTCGGCTGAGAGATGTGCCTAAAAGCAACCATTGGTGACTTTGTAAAACAAATTGTCATGAAGTAGTAACTTCAAGCTTGTCAAACTAGGGGAAACAAACTCAATAGGCATGATCCTTCATGACACACCTCGCCATAGGTCAGTACACCAAAAAATAACAGTGGGATGGTGTGTCACAGCATGATTCTATGTGAATGTCATCTCATGATGTCAGCTCATGGATAAAAAAAGAAGTCTGTGATGGTTCTAGAAGAATACAATCATCATATCCATATCATAGGCTTATCACGGCTTTCTTCTATCCATTAGAATAGCATGCCATGGGTGAGAGACTTGCTGTGCCCTGGGGAACTGGGGTAGATATATGTCTATTTCTGCGACATATGTAAGGCTGAGTGAGAGTCATATGGGGTGTTGTGGAGTGGTAGATGTGAATGTTCCTTGAAGTCAGTGATTTGTTTGTGAATTGTGACCATCTGGTGAAGAACGGATTCGATTTCGGTATATAAGAAGAGGGTCGTGCATGAGCCAAACCGTAGGGGTCACCCGCCCTAGAGCACACACTGCTCACTCRGTTTTAGCYTGCGCACGCCCAAATCGAAAATTTTGCCAGRCCTCACCAAATTCTGCAGCTGTGGGACTCTGCTGGGAGTCTAGCGTGCGAGTGGTGTTTTCTTCAATCTTCAATTTTTCAGATTTACCGATACCTTGAAGCTAGGAAGAAAAAGTRCCTTCATAAATCACCAAATATCATTGATTACACATATACAAAATGGTAAGTGTTACATACAACAACTTACCGTCATCGTCATCATCATTATCATTACAGCACATTACAATTTGAACCCGTTATTCGTCYTCCACAGCCAACGAAAGACCATCGATAAAAATGTGCTAGATATCGTCCACCAGAATTCAAAGAACAGCGTTGAGACCGACACAGTTATTAAACATACGGTTACATTGAATCACAAAGARACATGCCCCATCATATCAGCATATCTGTGCATCAAATTGTCCATCTGGAGATGAATATTCAATGTGGGGGCATGATGATATACGAAACGAATGAGATGACTACTTTGACAACTTTAAATTSTTTCAATGAGAGCTTTTACTAACATACGTATTTGTGAATATCAATCAAATGAAATTATAATAGGACTCAAAGACTCCAGTTACTTTAGCTAAGGTTATCAAGGTTTTAGGTAGAACCGGTTCCAGAGGTGGTGTTACCCAAGTCAGAGTTGAATTCTTGGACGATACTTCAAGAACTATTGTCAGAAACGTCAAGGGCCCAGTCAGAGAAAACGACATCTTGTGTTTGATGGAATCCGAGAGAGAAGCTCGTCGTTTGAGATAAATTCAATGTTGTGTTGTATACTATTCAAGATATTTCCTACATTTAATTTATAACTAATAAACAGCATGTTGATTCAGTCATATTACTTCTATAGCCACATTTGCAAGGTTATCATACCATATRTATTATCAATGTTGAATTAGATGTTTAATCGGTTGTCATTTTAATTTACYTAGTGGATGTTATTGAACATAATCCAACTCGAGGTCACGTGCGCTGTGATTTTCGCAGTCACAAAACTACCAAAACCAGTATCTCTATCGATCGTGTAAGTCGCGCGCGACCCGACCCGGGGCCTCATTAAATTCAAGATCAAAAAGTAGGCCACGCGACGACTTACAGACTCAATCGACCATCTCTGTCATATTGTAGTACGGGTCACTATCATACGTTGTGATGAATCATGGTATAGAGCTGCACACCAAGAATCACTGTGGTCCGCAATTCAAATTTACATTGCCTAAAGTTCGTCCATTAAAGTAACAATTTATGCAAAATCAACACAGCTACGGGTATTCACGGAATCAGAAAACAACCATCACCATTATGATGAGGGATTATCAAAATGTGTGTCAATTTTCATYGAATTACCAGAACAAGAGTCTTGAACGAATTGTTGAGCCATGTCGCTTAACCATTCGATATAATTGGCTATGCCTACCCTCGATCAGCCCACGCAAGGCAGAAGTGGGCTAGATGAGAAGTCAATCTGATCCTGTGCCTCCCGAAAATGAGGTGAGTTTCTGGAAGACCGTYGCAGGYGTTATCAAGTTTGGTGGGATGTTACCGTTAACTTCAGGGAACGCTGGCCTTTACCCAGGAGTCCTGTGCCTTCTTCAGGCTTCTTCAACTCCGAAAAGGTGGGATACTCGGATGAGGGCTGCTAATCTGCATTTATTGCTGTCAACAATTATTTTTTATATCACGTGCACAGTCATACTAAACCTAATTTTKTGTCAAACTAGATCCAAATCTTTCGCTTAGTTCCTCCAAGTTGCTTCGAAATAGGTGGATTCATCACGTGCCGGGATTTAACTAGAATGACACGAATTCAATTCCTCATCTATTTTGTTCACCCCCTATTGGACCCCCAATTGTCCGTTTTTCGCCGCCCTGTATCACGGATATTTCGTTGCCGATTAGCCAAAACCCGTCAGATTCAGAAACACAAGCCAAAAAGAKCCAAAAATATCAGAATTTTGTAAGAACTTTATCAGGTCTTTGAAACAACGGCGGCCTGATATTATTTCAAGGCTTGTTCCATATATGCTCGGTTGGGACTGTAACCTTTTCAGGTTAGTTATAGATTCTGCAACTTGTGTTAAGTTGAGCCACCGTTGTTCGCTGGGCATGGGCATCGAGATTTGACGGCGAATCATCGCTTGAAAGTTGAAATGAATCATCCTGAGCACCTGAACGTTGCAAGCCGCCCATCGGATCAAGGTGCTCCTCTATGTTCACTTCTCTCTTGTTCATGCCACATAACTTTTTTTACAGATGTTTCAACTGATATGTATCATCAATAGAATGGGATAATGGGATATGTACCTGGTCTTTACACAAAATGGAAAATATAAAAGGACTGCCAACTGCTCTCTTTCCAACACAGATCCAACTTTCCAATATTTCTCTTCTCATCCATCATCATAGACATAGATAGTTATCATAGCTACTATATTCACACACACAAACAAACACATATATACCCACAAACAAATTCTATATACAATGCCAGAACAAGTCACATTAGGAAAGTACATCTTTGAAAGATTGAACCAATTGAAAGTCAACACCATCTTTGGTTTGCCAGGTGATTTCAACTTAGCCTTATTGGATCACATTGATGAAGTCGATGGTGTCAGATGGGCTGGTAACGCCAATGAATTGAATGCATCTTATGCTGCTGATGGTTATGCCAGAGTTAAAGGTTTGGCTTGTTTGATCACCACTTTCGGTGTTGGTGAGTTGTCTGCTGCCAACGGTATTGCCGGTTCCTTCGCTGAACATGTTCCAGTTGTTCACATTGTTGGTGTCCCAACTATTCAAGCCACAAAAGATAAGTTGTTACTACATCACACTTTGGGTGATGGTAGATTTGATGTTTACAGAAAGATGTTCTCTGAAATTTGTCAAGAGGCTATTTTCATTGATGATATTGAGACTGCTCCMTTTGAATTCGATAGAATGTTCAAGACCGCTGTTGTCACTAAGAGACCAGTTTACATTGCTTTGCCTTCCAACTTTGTTGAAATGACTGTTCCTGCTGCTTTATTGGAATACAAGATTGATATGACTTTGCCACCAAATGATCCAGAAGTTGAAGATGAATGTATCTCTGTGATTGAAAAGATGGTTGTTGAGGCTGAAAACCCTGTCATTTTGGTTGATGCCTGTGCTTTGAGACATGAAGTTCAAAACTTGGTTGCTAAATTGGCTGATGAAACCCAATTCCCAATCTTTGCCACTCCAATGGGTAAGTCTGCTATCTCTGAAGATCATCCAAGATTCGGTGGTATTTACACTGGTGTCTTATCTAAGCCTGATGTCAAGGAAGCTGTTGAATCTGCAGATTTGGTTTTGTCCATTGGTGGTTTATTGTCCGATTTCAACACTGGTTCTTTCTCTTATGAATACTCAACCAGAAACGTTGTCGAATTCCATTCTGATTACACCAAGGTTAAGTCTGCTAAGTATCCAAATGTTAAGATGCAATATGCTTTGGAAAGATTGATTGAAACCTTGCCACAATTCTTAGGTGATTACACTCCTGTTCCATTACCAACTTCCCAATTAGCTTACAAGGATGTTACCGTTGAAGATGATGCTGCTTTAACTCAAGACTTCTTGTGGAAGAGAGTTTCTCATTTCTTCAGACCAAACGATATCATTATTTCTGAAACCGGTACTTCTGCCTTTGGTATTGTCCAATCTCATTTCCCTGGTAAGGTCATTGGTATCTCTCAAGTTTTGTATGGTTCCATTGGTTTCGCAACTGGTTGTGCCGCTGGTTGTTCATTTGCTGCTGAAGAATTAGACCCAACTAGAAGAGTTATCTTGTTCACTGGTGAAGGTTCAATGCAATTGACTGTCCAATCCATTTCTGACTGCTGTAGATGGAACTTGAACCCATACTTGTTTGTCTTGAACAACAGTGGTTACACTATTGAAAAGTTGATTCATGGTCCAAAGAAAGATTACAACAACATCCAGCCATGGGATTACAGTAAGGTTTTGAGTTGTTTTGCTACCAACCACGAGTACGAGAACTGTAGAGTTTCTTCTCAAGGTCAATTGGATTCTCTTTTGAGTTCTCAAAAATTCAACACTCCAGATAAGATCAGAATGATTGAACTTATGTTACCAGCTTTCGATGCTCCACAAAACTTAGTTGAACAAGCTAAGATTTCTGAAAAGACTAACGTTTAACTTTAACGATTATGTTGTCAATTATCTAGAGATTTCCATTGCATATACTGTTACGTTTACTTCTTCATTTCTGAGTTTCACTTGTATTTCATTAGTTCTAATGTTTAGAGTACTTTTTTCTTGTGTTTCTTGTCTTTGCTTTTCACATACTCCAAATTACCTTTTATATACTACTTTAATTTTCATGCATATTATATCCATTTTATATTTACAATAGACTTATTATCAATACCTTATTAACTTATCCCACAGTACATGGTAATCGTCCAGCTGTAAAATAGGACCTACTCAACGGTAAACGGCATTTGACATCTTAGTTGCACTGCCTGGATAAAACTCTTACATTCGAGACTTGAGTTTTGGGATTCTGGTGTATACGAACTGGCGTATATACTGGTCCGTTCCTTAATTTAGATTCATGAATCATTTTTAACTTCAACTAATTAGCTATTCAAATACCTTTGTTCAACGACTAGAATTTGTTTCATCAAGATTCAATCATACATTCGATTCGCATGTCTTGCCAGATGAAGAACCTTCATCTCTACTACACCAGCTAAACAAAGTTTCAATATATGGAAAATAGTGTCATCCGTTCACAAAAATACAGCCTTTCAGATGCTAACAGATCAGAAATGAAATATAGTTTTGTGGTTTATGCAATGACACATTTGAAAAGACAGAAAGAAAAATTGAACTTCCCCTGGTCATGTTTCAACGACTTTGTCTGAAAGTGAAAATGAAAGAAAAGACTGTACTGTTTGGTTAACATTTTTTTCAAGATTTTCCTTTTAGTGAACTTGGATGGTAATAAAAGGTTGTTTAAGAGTTATGACTGGAATATGGAAAGTCTCTCAAACTAAAATTGATCCGGTCAAGAGAAGTTGGTTGGGGAGAATTCAGCCAGTACTCTGGGACCTGTATATCCTGGAAATATATTCATTACGATGGACTATATGGACTTCGAACCTCCAATACTTTCAGCGCTGTCAATTCCTATGGTTGTGATCTGCTTTTGAACGAGATGTTGTTTGATTAAATTCATTTGATGAACATATATTGCATGTTTGATGTGTTTCTAATATTGGAGGCAGTTATCGTGACAAAAATGTACCATCTCGAGGCTGCAAATGAATCTTCCATCGGTTATTCCAATGAAAATATGCTTTGTTGATACAGTGAATAAAGATGCATTTGCGGGCCGGTGCTTACTTTTGTTGTTTTTGAGAATGGCAAATGCACATATGATCTTTCCGATGGAGAAAACCATTTGCTCACGTTGTATATAGCCTAGCTGCACTGTACGTCTATATATGATATCATCCAATTAAGCAGCAATATATCCTCCATCACTTAATAAAGCTATCTTATATTGCCAAAATATMTCTTTTACACACATTTTTTTTTATCAAATGTCTCAGCAGAGAGATTGTCAAATAGTTGAGCCACACAACAGAGCAACTGCTGCAATTAAAGGCTTACCCCCCCCCCTCCGGGAAATCAGGTTAACAATATTCCATGAATATTTGACTYGTCTTCCTTATCCTCTTTTGTTCAAAGTCAACGTTCAGGAGAACTTGATGGGATAACGCCTATATTATTGGAGAAATTGATCGCTAAAGTCTTTTATGAGAATGGTAACTGCTTGTGTCATCTGCTGGTGATACTGTCCAAGCACTAATACGAATGTGAACTCTCGTGCAAATGGCTGGCATACATGCTATGCAACCAAAACTTCATGGCGTTGATCGCTAGACCGTTCTCCAAAGAGCTGGATTCAGACCAAATCCATATATATGATCCTTTTTTGGTTATTAACAAAAGCGCAATTACTCAATGTGTAATTTCTCTACAACAATTGATATTAAACATTTGTAG
Source organism: Ambrosiozyma monospora (assembly GCA_001599995.1). NCBI lineage: Eukaryota > Fungi > Ascomycota > Pichiomycetes > Pichiales > Pichiaceae > Ambrosiozyma > Ambrosiozyma monospora. The sequence continues at coordinate 276,101 of BCIP01000027.1, forward strand.
AAGAATATTTGTAAAAAATGCATAAMAAAAAAGTAAAAAAAATGTAGAAATTTAAATTAAGTATAGAAAAATAATAAATTTAAAATTCTSCATGTGGAAAATAAAAATTATTATGGTTTTTAAATGTATTTCCAATTTTCCATCTTGTTCTTGTTTTTTCCTTTTTATTTTCCATGGCTATTATTGATGCCTGAAGAACTTTCTTTATCTAATTTCTACTTTCTTCTATTTTTTTTTACGTTTAAATTTGTTCAAAATTGGAATAGTTTTTTTGTACCATTTAACCAAATATTTCTTTTTAAAAATCCCATATATGTGTTTTTTTTTTATCTTACAATATATTAGCTCATATATATACAGTTAAAGTTTGATTTGGTTAGTAAAATTTAATATTTTTTTTGAAGTGATAAACGTGAAAAAAAATAAAAAAAAAGATCCGGGACCGGAGTTTAATTAGTTGGTTTGATTGATGAGGTTACCWTGTTTATGGTGAGACTTTGTTATATATACTTTAATACAGATTAAACTAATAGGTTAATCTGTAAAATTGATTTCATCAACCCCTGCACCCCCCTCCACAAAAAAAGAAAAAAAAATCCGACAATTAGCTGGTTTGATTGTTTGGTTTTCGTGTATGGTGAGACTTTGTAAATATAAKCGTTAATGGAGATCTTAGGCTTAATAATAGAAATAAAAAGAAAAAAGAAAAACTCTGCATAAAAGTCTGATCAAATTCAAATAGACTCTCCTGTTTTATACTTTCTCAATATATATATAATGAAAAATAYATATATCGCATTTTATCAAAAAACAAAACAAACAAACAAACAAGCTTATAAGTTATAACAAATTGCCTTTGTCTTTTTTATAAGCCAGTTTAGTTTTTTTTAGCACGTATAAAGCTCCCAAAATTTTCAAAAACAGTTTTTAGGCATGTTTTTAAGTTATTTAGTATATATAAAGCCATTTTTGTTTACATTTTTAGCATGAATATAAATTTACTATGATACCTTCAGCTAAATTGCATTGTTTTATATACTAAGAATGAATTCCATTAAAAAATTTTAAAATTTTTCTATTTTTTTTTTTTTTTTTTTACATTATACCGCTAACCGCTAATTTCTAATTAGCTCTAGCTATTTTTTCAACTTATACCTATTAAAGATTATAATCTGTATATCAAAAAATATATACAAAGTTTCGATCACTATTCACTAGAACCAATTTGATCAAACCTAGGAAGTCAGGATAATGAAATTYCCTCCAAAACGTATTATCACCTGGGAATGTCAGTATATTTGAAATTAATKATAATATGGAGGTTAAAAAAACATTAACYTATTAATTGAGCCTACAGCTATCGTAAAAATAATACGTTGACAAATTACTAGCTCTAGTTTTAAGAAAACAAAACAAATTTAACAAAAAAAAATTAGAAAAATTTTTATTAATAAGTGCCTGAAAAACTTTTTTAAAATTCTATATATGTAATTCTTTTAAACATCTTTTTGTTCTTGTATGAAATTAATTGTTTACTGAACGTATGTAAAAAAAAAAGCGGATTGACTACTTTCTACCAGTTGATAAATTTTAAATTTTTTAATTCTATTAGGGCTTGAAGAATTGTAATTTCTGGACGTATTTAGTAGGCATAGAGCTATTAGCAAGCTAGGAAAGATCTAGTCATTTCAATAAAAATTCTTATTTTAATTTTTATATMTATGTATATATCTCTCTCTCTTTTCTTATAATATTAGAAACATAATACATTATTATAAAACAAATTAATTTGCACATGCATGCACGTAAAAAAAGTTCCCTTGATGCATTATATATTAATTTTTGAAAATTAATTTGATATCGAAAAACACCATATTGATTTTTTATAGAAATATAACCACATCAGCAATTCTCGAATATATTTATCATGTGTAATTAGTTATATACGATCATTAAAACCACTGACATTCAATTAAATTATATAATATCCACAATTAAATTTTAGTCGGCCGGTGAGCTAGCTGTAAAATATTTCAGGGATTTCTCGCAACTTCGGCAAATAATAAATTCGCTATAAAACAACATTCCACCAAATTTCAGAGGTCACTTAACTTATATACGTGCAGTTTACCATATATGCATGCATGAATTTATAAGAGGTATATATAGAGTATCAAGCCTGCATATATATATATACATAAATATATATATAATGCTCGAGTTCGGCCGGTTCAAATGGCCATATATAAGCAGTAACAATGGTAGGTTTTGTGGTGGTGTGGTTGGTCATATTCCTGCGGACAGATTGAATTCACATTAAAACTAGAAAGCTAATTTCACTGCAAAATACTCGGCAAGAGCGGCCGATTTTGTACGTCCATGTACCATTTTGGCCTTATATATATAGTTTGTTTAGTAGGGTACGTAGCTATAGCATATATATGGTTGCAAACAATTCAACATTCAAAAAGTAACCGTGTACTAGGGACCTATAGGGTGTAGTGTTCAGTGACGTTGTAGTCGTTGTTGTGGTAATTTGACGTTAGCATGTACACTCGAGTACATACTTCCAAGAAATTCGTTCATTGGTGAGATCTCATTTGTCAGGATTGTTGGAGCCAATTCATGTTGATGTGAGTTCCCAGTTGTGTGGTGAATTTGCAGTGCTCACACAGCCCATGGATGCTTACATGAGTCATGACACCACCATTTCCAGAACTACTTAATTTGGCTTTGCTGTTTGATATGGATTTTGTCCCGATCTAGAAAAACTGTACATGTGCAGTGTGCATACAGACTYGTACACGGTACAGATTTCTCACTTCTTTCAAAATATCAGTTTGAAAATAATGTGACTCGGCTGTCTCCTGTAGCCTAGAGTTTGACAGAAATCCAATTTGAGAAGAAGCTAACACGTATGTAGCTTACAACTTAGAAGTTAAAATTCTTTCCAATTCTGTGGTGTATCTATCTATAAACACGCATGAGAAACAGGCCATGGGTATATAGACATAGAAGTTGTCTAACAGAACCAAGCCCAAGCCCTGAGATCAGAGAGAAACCAACGCTTTGTTCAACGCTTTGTTCAACGCTTTGTTAGCTAATTGCAGCTACAGGATGCTTAGCATTTTAGTGGACGTTTCCTGAACAAAGAAGGAGACGAAAAGAAAACAACACGCCCAAAATGGAAATTGCTTCTTACTTGGAATGCGTGTGGGACATTTTCTTTGGGCCATAAATTGCAACGAGCGAGACGTATTTCCAGAGTGAGGAACAGAMATTGAAGAAMTTGAAATAAAATGCCCTTTTGGAATGAKCATTGAGGAAACCCTTTGGAAATCTGATTAATGGAGTATGTTGGCTCCTCATTATTGTATCCACCTTTCGCTTCCTGAAATTTTCAATTTGGGTCACCTTACTTTGACCCATTTGCACGGCAATTAAATGTAATGCAAGTCGATTGTTCTTTTGGTTTTTTAATGCAGACTAAAATCACTAAACAACAAGATACTTACCACAGCCTGTTCAAATAATAATGAACCACGGTCATGACCAATCAGAGTACACAATCACGTCCAAAGTCATAACCCTGCCCACATGCACCAGCACCTTAACTCAATTCCACAAGTTGAGCTGATCTGTTTTTTCAATTCTCAAGACATTATTGCCAATTTTGTTGGAACTGATGGCCAGGGGTTCGATATACACGAACTCCACATTTTGTGGAGAAGTCGGCCAGGTTTTTGCAAAAACTATTTAAACAGACTTATTTCCCAACAATTGAACTCATCAATAACCATTCAAACTGTTTTCTTCTCTTTCGTTGTCGCTTAACCTGGCCTAGTGCTCTTCGACGCATACCTTCAACTTTCATTAAACCTTCGGTGCTTTAGCTCCTTCCATAGAAGCTATAACCAGGGCTACAATGCTGGTAGTTGGTGTCGTTGGATACTTACTCACTGGACCATGGTCTATCCATAGTTGCTTTCCAAACTTCTGTTGCTTATCCATACACACATTCCACATTGCCAACTTTTTATTTCCATCGTTCATATCTTCAAAATTCACAAATGATATTGCCATTATTGGCTTCACGTTGGTTCCAGTCTGATCCCTGTCTTTTTAACTAATGCATGGAGACAGCATCTAATTATACTATTTGTTGGTTTGGTTTTCTTTGGGTGGTTTCTCATACTTCTAATGTCGATCTGGAACGTCGATATTTCACATGTTGTGTGGAATTCATCTTCAATATTCTTTGCTTCTGTGTGTCCTTCGCTGCAATCATTCGAGACTTGGAACATCTCTTTGGTTTTTCTTCTGTTGGTTCTTCACATCTAGTTGGAGATTTTGTTTTCTTGGAAAACTTACTATTCAAATCAAGTCAATTTTTACTGCTGTTGAGGCCTGTTTGGTAACAATACTGAGAAAATAAGCACTTCTTGGTCTTGATATTTGAGACCTTGGAACAGTCTCTTTTATCTTGATTAAGTTGAACATAATTTTCTCTGAGTTTACATGTAGGCAAACATTAAGGTCTCTTTCAATTTGAACTTTCAAGTGGATTCAAGTTTATTATTTGTCAGTGATGGCACTGGTTGCCATCCTGTTTGTTGATATTTGATGGTCGTTAGTTTTATGGTTTAGTTTGGTGTTGGTGGCTTTGAAATTTTGTTTGTCATGCCAACTYATGAATGCTTAGACGACCCRGGTCTTTTGATAGATTTGATGATATTCATCTGATCCCGTTAAATTATTTATAGAATCATCTTATTGTACTTTTACTTCACCTTTGTATACTAGCAATCCCTTATTATGAAAAATCATTTCTTTGAGAGAAAAAATCCCAGTGTTGTTCAGTARTTTAAAGTAAAATAATGCGTWAATTTATGATAGTCTATATATACCTRTTAGTGCTCAACAGGGATCGAATATGCTGAAGAAGTAAAGGGTAAGAACAAACTTTCGATCTAAAGCGTGAATATTCAATGTCGTGGCTTACAAATTACAGCGATCTACCATGTTACRAATGCGCTTAAATCAACCCAACACAGAAGACGATTGACAAACACAWGTTCCATTATCAGAATTATCTCACAAATAAGACCGGCCCATGACGAGCTACTTAAATAGACGAGGTTAACCCAAGTTTCAATCGCAAGAACATTTACTGAACGCTCCTGTAGAAAAACTTGATATATGAACTTAAATACCTGCCTTCCTGGTTATGGCAAATTACAGCCTCTTGATARCAAAGCAATCATAGTGTTCTTGGAGTAGTGAGTTGAGAGGGTTTTGAATAACTCCACTTCAACAGAAGGAAGCCAAAATAATGACTGTTAACCAAAATGCTTGATCAGAAAAAGGAAAAGAAACATAAATTTCTTCTATCCTGAGTCTTTATTAGCAATTCTGGATATACCAATCATGGAAAGATGAAAGGAGTCACAAATTAGCCAGTAAAAGAATCAGTTCTTATATCAACAGGTTAATATCTTTTCTTCCATTAATGGATGTAATCTCATATGCTTGGCAATTGCAGGACGTAAGGTTTTGCCAGCATGCAACCAAGACCTTTAGTGATGTTCATTGACTGATATGGAACCTGTTGACAGAAGTAATACATACTAGATATGACGTGGTTTGGATGAATTAATTGTATTTGATGTTTGCTGAGAATTAGAATTGCCTTGAACTTTGCAAAATTAGAGTACTTTTGACAAGCAAATCTTTTGGTGATTCTAGAGGTTTCATTGTTGGGAATTTCAAATCAAGCTGATCTAAATTTGTAGTTGGCGAACATGACAGAGACGAGAGTCATATGTGTTAGTGATTTGATTGATGCCTGGTGGACAGTAAATATTAAATAGTAAATATTAAATAGTAAATAGTAAATAGTAAATAGTGTACAAGAAAGTTCAGAAGAATACCAACTCAGGGCGTCGGAATAGTTTAATTTTCACCAAATGTTCCGACACATCCGACAGAGATAACAACAAAGATAGGTCATCACCACGGCCAATCGTGTTGCTTCTCCACGATTACATATTACTCCACTGCAGGCATCCATTCTATATGAGAATTCAAAGACACAATCAAACAGCCATATTCAATTCAAAGCCTTATCAAGTTGTCACTTCTGGAAAACTTTCATTTTTTACGTCCATCAGTTTCCCAATTCTTTTCTAGCAAACAACACCCATCAACCATCAATTACCGGCATAAAATGGCAACTAACAACCCTGAAGATTTGAATGTGGATTTACATAAAGTGGAAGATAAATATTTCCTAGATCTGTCAAACTATAGTGATGATCCCACATATTACAACGATTACAATTTCAAGAAAACAGATGTTGCTAGAGAAGGAAGAAGTTCACAAATTTACAACAAAAAGACCCTTGCTAGACTAGTTGGTGGATGTATAGTGTTAAACAAGACCTATGACAAAGTGTTAATGATCTCATCTTCTAAACACAAGTCAAAGTGGGTGTTTCCAAAAGGTGGTATCGAACTGGATGAATTGAAGAATTTCAAACTGACTGCAAGAAGAGAAACTTGGGAAGAAGCCGGTGTCGTTGGGAAAATCTTGAGGAAGTTACCTGTTGTGGAAGACCATCGTTTCCAGAAACCAGCCAAAAAAGAGAGCTCAACATCGTCGTCATCTTCTTCATCATCAGTTGATTTGAGAAATGAAGATGGTGTCAAGATTCCTAGAAGTGAGTTTCATTTTTATGAGATGGAGATCACGGAATTGTGTGACAAGTGGCCAGAAGGTGGTTCTAGAGAAAGAAAATGGTGCAGTTATGAAGAGGCAAAACATGAATTACACAAGAGTAATAGACCCGAACTTTTGAGTTCTTTGAACAGTTCAAGAATAAAAAAGAATCGGGTTGTTGTGAAAATCGATGAGCATTCTAATCACATTCAAGATGCTCAACCTCAAACTGACAACTATTGAAACGTTAGGATTTGATTTCAAATCCGAACCCTTTCTTTATAACTCTTTTTTTATACAGTGCAACGTAATTTGCTCTATAAATTTTGTATCACTAAGGCCAAAAAATGATTACAATGAAATGATAATGATCCTACATTCTGATTTAATAGTGTCGGTCCGTAGTATTTTTCTTATTTCATCTAAGGTACACAGTACAAACATAATTGAATACYTATTGTCCACCCAAAAGGCCACTCATCATTTGTTGCAACATATTGTTTTGAGCAGCAATAACAGTCACATTGAAATAAAGTTGACCGATGGTATTCACTTTTTGCAAAAGAGGTTCTTCACTAGACAACTGGGGTCTGTATCTGTTAACCAAAACCCTGAAGTTTGTGGCATTTTCKGGAGATGCTCTTTCAACAATTGAAATCAATAGAGTTAAGAAATTGACCAATTTTGAACTGTCGTCATCTTCATCTAATATGGAAAGATGATCATCAACGTGTTTGAAGTTCAATGAAGAAGCTCTATCACTGTTCTTAACTTTAGCAATCAACTTGACTAAACCCATGTTGGCGAATTTCACATTGGCAAGAATCAAATATGGTAACACTATTCTTGCGGCTAATGAACCAAGACTTTCAACAGGACTCTTGACATAGGATTGGTAAATCAATTCAACTAAYAAATCAAGACTTTCGGTGTTGTTGTTTCCACTGAGGAATAAATAATGTTCACTTTGAGCCACTAGCTCAGCAGAACCACTGTAATATAATTTCTTAGCCARCACCAAGTTCAAATTTGTGAACCCAACTTCGTTTTCAGTCTTTTTCTGTGTAAATCTTGACACCTCTTTAGATAAATTAGACAAGTTTGGATCATCATTTGGAAGAACATTCAAGAAGTCAATAATCTTGACCAAATCTTGGTTTTTGAAATCAGAGACCGGTTTGGTATCTTTTTCAAACACTTCTAACATGTAGAGGAACAAATCGGATGCCTCATCGTATCTCTTAAACTCCATCAAAATCATCGAACTCTGGTAAAGTAATTCAATTGCGGCATTGTAGTTTTTGGCATGGATGTATCTGTTTGTGATTGATCTGATGGTTTGCTGTGCTTCGTAATATGATCCATGAGAAATTCTAATGAGAGATTGTAGATAGAAATGAGTGGTGTCAGTATTTAATGCATGCTTGACATCAATCGAGAATGGCAAAATAGAATTGACACATACCTTTCTTTGAATCTGGCAAGAGATTTTTGTAACTTTGCTTGAACTGCGCTCATTTGAAGTGAAYTTGTTTAATAATTGGATATATAGGTGGTATATTGTAGTATGTAGAAAAAAAACTAGAACAGATATCTGTGTGAAACACTAGCAAAGGTATAGAAGAAAAWGGCCACATGGATCAGAAAATTAAAGCTCGATCGTTGAACATGCGCAGCGACAGCACTCGATTTTTTCCAGAAAACCGTATACGATGATGACCTCTGAGAAAGACTTGATTGTGATAATCCTATTTAGCAAATTCTTCCAAAAACTTCGTCAAACATTCTGCACTAACATAGCTTAATTTCATCCAGGTAATATCCGGAAACCCAAAAAACTTGATCATATGGTTCTTGGATGCAGGTCCATACATTGAGCTTTTGATTATGACCRTTGGGGGTACTTGTTTTCCAAGAAATGTRWTCCGTGTGCTTCGATTTGACTCTTCAAAATCTGGGAGCCACCAATTGATTCTTTTAACCGATAATCCACATAACTGTATCATTTTGAGGTTTTTGAAAGGTCTGTTATATAAGAGATCGTTGCGAAAAACGAAGTTTGCATCTGTACCAAAGATAACGATGGCAACGAGTGTATCTCTGTTCACAGCTAGTAATTGAGCAATCATCTCTCCACAATGAATCATAGCGTGATTTTCATGGACTTTGCTTGATGTTTCGTATTTGAATTTTGCATTATCATCCATTTGACCTTCTGTTAACAGTGTATTTTCGAAATATTTTAGGGTAAGTGTTCTCATCTTTGTTCTAGCAAATATTATAGGCTTTTTGCCTGTAGCAACCACTTTGAAATATTTCAATTGTCCAGGACTCAAACTCAAGTTCCAATCATGGGTTTTGTTTAACAGGAATCTCAGTTTCTTGGTGTCAATTATTAAAACCAATTTTACCACCGATTTTGGTAAATTCTCAAAACATTGCTTGATGATCAACAAATTGCAAGCATAAAACCTCACAATTCTTAATACCATAAACTGTGACATGAAATATCCCATACTTATACTATCTGACTTATGGGAAATGCGGTGGTAAGCTTCTTTGAAAGACCAATGATGTATTTTAACTTGGTGATTGTCGTCACATTGACCTAGATGGAGGATATGACATTCCCGGAAAACTTCAGAGTTTGATTCAAGCACACCTAAAATTGAGTTTTTCGAAGAACCACACAATTGACCTGACGATATGGTATTTGGACAGTATCTGATTTTCAAAGGACAAAGCCTAAACAACGTTGGATATACTCTTCTGTAAATTGCCTTGCATGTCAAGAGGAATGAGATTCTGTCAGCTGGAATCAAATGAGAGAAAATTTGGTCCATCAATTCCTTTGGGAGTTTGTCAATCATATTGTTGTGTTGTGGTGGAAGTACACAGTTGTATACTGAATTCAAATGAACTCAGGATTCAAGTGAATCAGTTGTACATATTCAACAAACATCTAACATGTCCAATAACTACGTACATCCATCATGAAGACTGATCTTCATGATTTGGGAGTAGTATACCAGCATGTGATCTGAGTGATCTGAGTGATCTGAGTGATCTGAGTGATCTGACAAGTATAACAAAAGGGACGTAGACTGCGGCTTTTTTCATAGAATTTCACGTACTGCCACACTGCCACACTGCGCCACTGMCAGGTGTTCCCAACAAGCGGCGCAGCAAAGATGGTTGTTTTGGTTTCGTTGCTGTTTTGGGAGGAAGTTTGATCTCAGCATCGTTTAGTAGTGAGTGAGCTTGATCCAGAGTTCCAACTTGTTCTTTTACCCAAAGGGCGTACCTCTCCTTCAACAAGTACTTGCCCTCCTACATCAATCCCTCTTTCTTCAATTAATCAATCATAGACAAACAAACATATCACCATGCCTGAATCAAGTATAGTACCTTCCCTCCAATTGATCAATGAGGATAAAGAATTCAACCAACACCTTTTGCCATATATGGCCAAGTTTTATGACTCTTCTGATGACAAGGGTTTAAACTACCACATTGTTTCTGTTTTTGGTTCTCAATCAACAGGTAAGTCCACTTTGCTAAACAAGTTATTTGGTACCAAATTCGATGTGATGGATGAAACCAAAAGACAGCAGACGACTAAAGGTATTTGGCTCTCACATGCTAATGTGATTGCTTCTGCTGAATCTGAAGAACCACATCAAAATGAACACAACATATACGTTTTGGATGTTGAAGGTGTGGATGGTCGTGAGAAGGCCGAAGATAAGGATTTTGAAAGAAAATCAGCTTTATTTGCATTGGCTACATCAGAAGTTTTAATTATTAATATCTGGGAACATCAAGTTGGTTTATACCAGGGTGCTAATATGGAGTTGTTGAAAACAGTTTTTGAAGTGAATCTGTCATTGTTCAGTTCCAACAGACAAAAATGTTTATTGCTATTTGTTATTAGAGATTTCACCGGTGTTACCCCATTGAGCAATTTAAGTAACAGTTTAACCACCGATTTGAACAAAGTTTGGGAGGGCTTGAACAAGCCTGAAGGCTGTGAAGAGTTAGACTTGACAGATTTTTTTGATCTGAAGTTTGAATCCATTGCCCACAAACATTTTCAACCTGAGAAATTTGAGCTTGACATTAAATCTTTAGGTGACAAGTTTTATGATGAAACAACTTTATTGAATACAAAATACCATCGTGGAATTCCAGTTGATGCATGGACGTTATACTCACAACAAATTTGGGAACAGATCGAGTTAAATAAAGATTTGGATTTACCAACACAGCAAATTCTTGTTGCCAGATTCAGATGTGATGAGATTTCTGAACAAGCTTACATTGCCTTTGAGAAAGAGTTCCGTACAATTGATTTTTCTACTATCCAAGAGCCAGAGAAAATTGCTGAAATATTCCAGAAATTGAGAACAGAGACATTGAAGGACTATGATGAGCAAGCTTCTCGTTACATGAACTCTGTGTACCTAGAGAGAAAATCCACACTTCAAGAGAAAGTCGATCTTTTGTTGAAAGAAGTTCATAACAAACAGTTGGACAAATTGAGCAAAAAAGCATTGTCAGAATTTACTGAGCATATCACCAAGGCAAAAAAGGCTAGAACCAAATTATCATTTCCAGAGCTGTTACAAGAGTCTTCCAAAATCGCCGAGAACAATTTTATCAAAAGTGCCACCGTTTTCCACATCGCTGAAGCTTTTAATTACAATCCTGCTTTGAGTAAGTTACAATTTGCCATTGTTGAAACCTCTGAACAATTAAAGTCCAAAGAAAAGGCAAACTTGGTTGCAAGAATCACCAAAAGATTTCAGAATACCTTCAAGGAGCAAATTTTTGATAGTTTGAGCAGCCCTATGCCTGACACTTGGGACATCATTCTTAATGATTTTGAGGTCAAGAAAGTGGCTATGTTTGCACCTTTCAAGAGAGATGATGGAACATACAACTTCAAGTTAGGTCTTTCTGAGAAGGAGAATCAAGATACAGCTTTCCAATTAGAGAAAACTTTTTGGCTGAAATTCAGAGATATCATTCATGATTTCATCTCCGAAGATACAGTTTCTAGAATTCTGAGAAACAAGTTTGAGGATCTTTTCAAGTATGATGAAGAAGGAACACCTAAGATTTGGAAGAGCGCTGCTGATGTTGATGTTCAGTACAACAAAGCTAAGGTGGAGACATTTGCGTTATTGCCATTGTTTGCAACTGCTGCCTTGAAGAGTACAGGAGAAGAGATTGTTCCAASTGTTGATATTTCCCATGAAGATGAGCTTGATGGTTACGATGAGTTTGAAGATGACGAATATGCCGATCCTCATATTTTTGCCCACTTGCTTACCAACAAAGAACAAAACAACATTTTCAAAAAACTGAAGAGAGAAACTGATGCTATTTATGTTGATGCAAAGAGATCAATTGTTACCAGCACCACGCAGATTCCTCTCTACATTTACGTTATTATTGCCGTTCTTGGATGGAATGAGTTCATGGCCATCTTGAGAAACCCACTGTTATTTGTGTTATCTATTATCACTGTCACTGGTGTTTATTTTGCCTACAATGCTGAAATGCTAGGACCAATGTTGAGTATTGCATTTGCTATGCTCGAACAAACAAAGAAGGTTGCTAAAGAGAAACTAAAGGACATGCTCCTTGACGATGATGTTAGAGTTCCTCCTAGTAGAGCTAGTACACAGGCCACGTTAGTTAACGAATCTATTGAGCTTGATGAATTGAGACAACTTTCGAACTCAAGTACGATTGCTGTTGAGGAGTGATCAATCGTWTTCTTTATTTCGTGAGTGCTTTCATTATTTCTTTTTGTTTTGTTAAAATTGCATATAGTTTTTATTTTYAAATTTACACTTTTCCTAAAATTACAATTGTCCACTATTTATATACAAGTGTAACATTTTTTTGCTACTATACTGAAAATTTCATTTGTGTYTGTGCTTGTCGGTGTTTAAATTTATTTTTGTAAGCGTTTCGAATTCAAAAAAAAAGAAGTGGAAATTCCCTCCCCCACCAGGACTCGAACCTGGAGCCTTTTGGTTCGTAGCCAAACGCGATAACCATTACGCTATGAGGGAAATTTCTGTCTGAATTGGTAGCCCATTCAAAATAGTATGCCCGTACTGCGCCACATCACGTGACATCCTTTTAGTTTTTTTTAATATTATTGATTTTTTTCAAAAGGTAGACACTTTATTTTGGTTTGGTTGTGTTCCTGCAGAAGTTTTGCTGTATTTAGGTTGTCAAAAGGTAAGGAAAGTCAGGGTTTGGTGGTGATAAATTGCTGTTTGTGGAGTGAGTGGATGAATTTGARRAATGAAGCTGTTCTCAAACCTTCCAAATTTGAAGTATGCACAGTTAAAGAACATATTTTTGGGACCGAAAATAAAGAAAGTCTTAAAATAGTCAACAAAACAACATTTTATCAAATGGTTCTACGTCAGAGATCATCAAGTATGTTTGAAAAACATATATCCATTCACTATTTTGTGTGCAAGATCATAAATCAATGGGCAAAAACTGGTTGGAAAAATTTTCAGCCCCGCGCACGACCTGCTCATCCGAAACTTGCAAGAGAGAATCAAATCAACACATCATCTCCTTAAATCAACCCGTTGTGGTCTGACCCTCTTGTGACATATTCAGCCAATCAAAGGTCTCTTCCTCATACAACACCCCTAGGAAGTGTCATACATCAGCTTATTGGTTTCTYATTTCATTGCATTCTGTATCATTATAATCATTAATTTTGCATCGAATCAAAAACTAAAAAACAAAAAAAACATATCTAAAAACCGTGCTTTTCAAAAACAAGTTCAAGGAGGTCAACAAAAACACACAAATCAATCAATATATATCGATATCAATCCASATATACGATTACTGAAGCATCTATCAAATCATAACRTCATACTTGCATATTAAAACCAAAAATATTATCAAATGGACTCACAAATTCAACAAGCAGTGGAAATCGCCTCCAGTGCCACCAATGATGAGAACCTTAAACAGCAAGCATTTCAATTTATAGACGAGATTAAGAGTTCAAACGATGGTTGGCAACATTGTATCAATCTGTTAACATCCAATGATTCAATTTCTCCAAATGTGAAGTTTTTCATTTTCCAAGTGTTAAACGACAGAATGCCAAGCTTAACCAATGAGCAAAAAATAGCATTGAAAGATTATTTGTTCAACTACTTGAAGAAACTWATTGCTGCATCTCAAGTTGAACCATCATTCTTAAGGAATGCACTTGCCAAAACATTCAGTTCTGTCTTTGTCCATGCCACATTGGTTTGTTATCCTACATTGCTCACGGATATGCTCGCACTAGCGAGATCCACCACCCCATTCAACGAACTTGCGACAGACTACTATTTAAGGACATTGATGATGATTCATCAAGATATTGGTGATCAGATGGTGTTGAGAGATCAAGAACGGATAACCAGAGACAACCTTTTGAAAGATGCCATAAGAGACAATGATATGGTTGAGATGACCACAGTTTGGAAGGAGGCACTACAACATTTCACCAACGTTGCTCCATCAAGCAAGTTAGCTCCAGATATTATTAACAACATTATTCAATGTATCGGTTCCTATGTGTCTTGGATCGAAATCAATTTGATYTTGACCCAGGATTATCTCTCCATCTTATACCAGTTTTTGGGCAACTCCCATAACAACGAGCTCAGGATCGCCACGGCAGGTACCTTCAATGAGATTTTACACAAGAAAATGGCCCCTGTGAAGAAATTAGAGCTCATTAACTTCCTCAACTTGGGATTGATCTTTACTCAAATGGGTGTTAAAGGATTAGATTTTGATGTTTCTATTGCCTTTGCCAAATTATTGAACAAGGTTGGTATTGAGTTAGTCCTTGTGTTGGACTCAAGTTCCAATGCTGATCTGGCCAATGTTGATTTCAAGAACATGACAACARGTAAGATTTTGGAGCTATTACCATTGATCTTTGATTTCTTGGAAAATGAATACGATGATATCGCACTTGAAGTGTTCCCTTTCATTGGAGAATTTTTGTTGTTTTTGAAGAAGAACATCGTGAATGAAGAGATCGATTTCTCTGCCATCAATAACGACGAATTGTTAACCACTTTGTTAAAGAAAATGATCCTCAAGATGAAGTATGATGAAAGTGATGATGGTGACGATGAAGATACAATCGAACAATTTAGTGAAGTGAGAGGTAAATTGGCTTCTTTCCAGGATTCCATCATGGTTTTGAACGAGACATTGGCATTGGAAGTTATGATTGACTGCATCAATGATTTCTTGTTCTCTCCGAATGCAGCAGCAAGTGGATGGAGAACAATTGAATTGGGATTATATCAATTGAACCACTACAGTGAGGTTTTGAGAAACAATGTTATGAACTTGCCAAAGACYATGATCAATAACTCAAGACCTTACTTTGTTTTCAATGAGATGTTGTGCAAAGTTATAGATAGCTCAACTTCCATTTTGATTAGTCATCCATTAATTCAGTTGTTATTCTTTGAATTGGTTTTGAAACATTACAAGTTCTTCAACAATAGTCATATCCAAGTGGAAGGCGTCAACAAGGACGAGATTTTACTCAAAGTACTCAAGATTTTTGTGTCAAACTTTGGTGTGTTCAGTGATAATGATAAAGTTAAAGATAGATCTTGGTACTTGTTCTATAGATTTATAAAATTGACCAAGCCTAATGTTGACGATTTCATTACTAAGGAGTTAATTAACAGTTTGTCACCACTTTTAACTTTCAATTTCTCTAACATCAATGTGAAGTCACAACAATTGACCAATGAAATTGACTTGAATGCTGTGGAAGATGATTCTGGATTTGACCAACAATTATATTTATTCGAATCCATTGGTTTGCTTATCACAATGGTCAAGAACCCACAAGAGAAAATCGATATGTTTGAGTCTGCATTACAACCATTGTTTTCAAACCTAGAATCATGCATTGGACAAATTTCTAGTGGATTAAACATTACCACTGTGATTCAAGTCCACCACTCTCTCAGTTCAGTGGGAACAATTTTGAAAGGTTTTGAAGGTTTACCACCACAAGAGTTTGATGCCAAATTCATCTCAGTTTTGCAACAAGTGTCACAAGTTGTTTTAATCACTTTGGAAAGCTTCATTGATTTCAATATTGTCAGAGAAGCCTCTCAATTCTGCATAGTTCGTTTGTTCATTTTATTGTCCAAATTGCCAAACCAAGATCAACAAGACATTACAAGAGACGTTTTATCCAARTTCATTGCCACTATTATGAATAACTTTGATAAACTAAAGATGACTGAGCTTGTGGACTTGTTGAACTTTGTATCTCAGATTTGTCACAATGGTTACAATTCTCAAAGTATCTACATCATGTTGAACTCATTGTTGACTCCATTGATCGGTAAGGTTATTGCCCGTATTGAAAGAGAATCAGCCAGTGCTACAGATGACTTCCAAAAGAGAGATGTGTTGGACCTTCAACGTAGTTTCATTGCATTTTTGATTGCTCTCTCAAATGATCATTTGAACTCACTATGGTTGACTGCTGAAAATAAAGAAACCYTGACCAATATCATTAACTTGATGTTGAGTTATATCTACGCGTATCACCAACAACAATCTTCAGGAGTCAGTGACGGTAACGGTAAAGTTGATTTAAACTTGGTGAAGATCTCCATTGGTGAATTGAACGCTCTTGTACAAGGCTTGGGTTCAGGTAAAGTCATTGATCCTGAAGATACATTCAAGAACGATAATGCAGTCTTTGAATCCTTTGAATCTGTTTTGATCAACAACAGTATCATGGTGAGTTTGCAATTATGCTTCCAATGTGACGCCAGTATGTTGAAAGATGCTCAATTCAGAAACTCCATCTTGTTAGAGATTGCCCGTTTGTTCAAAGCCATCGCTTACGCTGGATACCCATTGCCTGATAGCAACAACGGAGTGCTGAAACAAAAAGGAGCAAGCAACGGTCATAATGCTAATGGCGGTGGAGCTGGATTCAAGTTCAATACTATGATGTGTGAAGCTATTTCAAACTTGTTGGTGAACAATTTAGGGTTCCCTGTTGAGTTGAGTCGTGAGTTTGTGGAACAGTTGGTTAAGACTACCGATAGACAGTTTTCCAAGTATTTGATTACTTTGATTGAGAAATATAAGCAATAGTARATAGTGTTAATGACAATTGCGTGAAAGTTTGGTTAATGTAAATCCCCCACCCCACTTTTTTCCATGTTTTGAAAAAAATCTTYTTTTAATGTATAAAGATCTGTTTAATTTATAGGTATTAACAAAAAAAATTGAGTAATATCGTTCTTGTATAGTACCTGGATTATGGGCATGAATCCCGCTGAAATTCGGCCCCAAGCTATGAGATATAGCCTTTATAGGAAGTTCGACCGAATTTCATATATAATTTTTACCGGAGTGGTTCTGGAATCAGATGACAGATATGCAGTGGAAGCTGTTTATCATGAAGATAGAACCTTCTGAGATTATCGGCCTGATATGGCCTGGAATTGCCTGTACAGGGTAGAGCTTCTGGAGATAAAGGTACGCCGCCAAAGCCACCGGGACGCAGCGTTTGATTGTTGCACGGTAGGCCAGACAATTCATGGACAATCTCGCACTTTATCAGAGTGAGACAGCACAGACAACTCACGTACTGGGGAGAATTGTACGTGGTGCAGCACAACAAACAACAGCAGCTCGTTTGCACGCACACGACCCCCCATATTCCATTGTGTCGTGCAAATCAAATCGATTGTTGCACACGTACTGGCTTACAGCACGGACTGGCTTACAGCACGTACACAGAAAGGGATATCACTGATCTCTCACTTCTCGTCTTCATCAATTCCACCTTCTCCTCCTGTCTCCCTCTTTTTGCCCCTTATAATCCATCCCCCAAACACCTTCCAAACCACCCAGAACACCCCCTCATCAATCACCATTTAACATCTTATCTTAACCATCACCACTATCAACATGAATATAGTGGCCGAATCGCTCGAGGTGGCCTCTACCACAATGTCTAAACGCCTGACCTCAAACTCCTCAACCACGTCGACCTCTTCAACAACTTCATCACGCATGTCAACATCTTCTTCAACAGCCGACAACAACAACAATTCATACAATTACAACAATTCCGTTGARAAGTCTCTTGAATCTTCATCTTGTTCTTCGTCTCCTCCTCCAATGAACAACAACGAGTCAACTTCAACCCTGATATCATCGCCACAGGTTCAAGCGAATTTCATCCCTGATGGCCAAGGGCAAACTTCTGAAACGAACACCGAATCACAACCACAACCACAACCTTCAAATCAGCCTTCCCTTGCAAGTTCATCAAAGCTTAAAAGAGCCAATAGCTCATCTTCCTCATTTGAAGACAGGGAGAAAGTGAGATCAAGATTGGGAAATTTAGGAAATTTTTTCAATAAGGATTCCATACCCCTTGGGAATGCTAATGGGAATGGAGACACCAATGGTTCAAATAACTCCAGTAACGGCAGTTATACAGCTTCATCATCCAGCACTACATTTAATARCMMCAATAATAATAATGGAAGCGGTAATGGTCAAATGAGATCGTTGAGATCGAGTGCGTCAGCTCCTGCGAGCGGGCGAGGTGTGCAATTTGGTTCAGGCAAACTTTCAAATCATGCCAACATTTACAACAGTAACAACGAGCTACTATCTCCATTTGATCAATCATCATTATATTTCCGTTTTCACAAGTCCATTCAAGGTGAAATCAATTGCAAGTTGATTTCCACTGRTGAAGCATGCCATTTTCTAATATCACATTATACGACTGAATTACCTGAAGTGGAGACTATGTTTCCTTGGTTACATGGCGTTCACAAAAATAACCTTGCTCAAATCAGATTCCTGTCCAATCTGACTTTTGGTATGCCACAGAATGGTTCGGATTCAGAAGATGAAAGCTCGATGCATATTCCTACCCCTTCCAATGTTAGAGGCTTGATGGTTGTCAGATCAAGTAATACAAATGGTGATGTTTCCTCCGCTTATGAAAACATCATCACTGAGACAGTTGGTCTGGTGAAAGGTACAGTTTCTTCTGATGATATTCTCGTTTCTGCTAATGGTATCCGCAATATGAGCTTATACTTATCCAATTCTCTAGACGAGAGAATCTTGGAGAGTTTCTCAATGGATTCAATTTTGAGAGATGTGTTTATAACAAAAGTGATTCCAATTTTCAAAGACTTAGATCCTCAATTTGGCGTCTCATTGAGAAATTTCCATATCCAAGTGGCAAAAATGAGTAATATCTCCGATATCTTAGTTTATTGTTTCAATCATGATCATCGTGAGTGTATGTCTCTTGGTACGAGTAGTGATAATGCAGACCTGATTGATAAGCAATGTAAGTGTATCCCGCTGGCGAGATTAATTCACATTGCTCAATTACAGTACATGTTTGAACACCCTGAATTGAACCAAGATGCCTCTAGTGGCTCATCATCTTCCACACTACAGCTAAATAAGAATGATAAGTTTTACAACACGTTCATTGTCGAAGATTCCAATCTTGATTTGTTTTCCAAGAATAATTTACTGTCCATTCCAATATTAGACCCAAATTCATCCATTAAGAACACTGGTGATTTATGCTCCGAATATGATTTGAAAGTGTTTAACAATTGGGATTGCAATTACTTGTACAGAGAAAAGTTGGAAATTTCCAAAATGTCATCTGCCACCCATGTCATATCAAATGTTTGGTTCGGTAACACTACTGATTTCGAATGCCTACAGATTCAATTAAGCAATAATAATGACCAATATACGCCGATTGATGCTCCCCCACCGGGCAAGATGAATAATGACCCACCTTTGCACTGTGACCCAAATAACAGTATTGTCAACTTTACTAAAGACGAATTTGCCGATAAGACAGCAAAGGAACTGGACTCTAGATTGATCACGTTCCCTAGATCCAACTGGAAGATTTTCATTCATTGCATAGAGGGTGTCCGCTTCCCAATGTTATCTGAGTTGTCCACATTGTTTGAAGCTGCCGACGAGCTGAATCAAATTTATCTGGAGTTCCCACCTTCGGGTTCTGTTTGCATGTCTGATTTGAATGAGGATGATATCCTATCAATTATCAATGTTTGCAAACTCTGCAACTACAAGTGCTCTCCTGAGAAGACCGGATTGTTTTACTGTTCTGACGGTTACACCGAAACTGCATTGCTAGGGTTGTGCTTTATCATGTACGCTGAAAACCTGTCTGTCGATGAAGCTATCATTAAGTTACATGTTGACTATGGTCGTCCATTTTTCATTTTTAAGTCAGATTACACATTATTACAACAATTACAACCAGTGATGAATCATTTCTCACCTTTGAACTTGGATCCAAATTTTGAGAGGTTTGAACTTGAAACAGATACTTTCCCAATTAAGAGAATCCTATTGACTCCAAAATCTTCCATCATAGGCCTGAGATCTTTGAATATGTCGTCCATGGCAAACAAAGATCCTTCCACGAATTCAAGTAACTCCAAGGCCGATGAGTCCGAATCATTTGTTACCCCAACTGGTCATCACATCGTTCAATTAAGAGAAGGTGCAACACATGCCCCTATGGAAGATGCCGATAATGATATCTCGTTGGAAACCGAACATACAAATTCACCAAAGGATTGTTGCAAAGAGGTTCAAGGATCGCTTCCTTCTAGAGTTTTGCCACATTTATACTTGGGCTCATTGAATCATGCTTGTTCATTACCACTTTTGAAAGCACTTGGAATCACCCATATCGTCAGTGTCGGTGAACGTGTTCCATGGGTCGACGAAGTTCTGGCCAAAYTGAACACCACAGAATCCGGTTGTGAGGTGTTGAATATAGAGCCAAACCAGGAGACACTGTCTGGTGATCTTTGCCAGATTAGTGAGGTGATGAGAATCTCGAATATCAATGATGATGGTGTTGGAACCTTGACTACTACGATTAACGATGCTCTGGCTTTCATTGACCGTTGTTATAAGGCTGGTGGTAAAGTGTTGGTTCATTGCCAAGTTGGTGTTTCAAGATCTGCCACTGTGTGTATCGCTGAAGTGATGAAGCGTCTGAATGTCACTTTGCCTCGTGCGTACCTGTTTGTTCGTGTGCGTAGATTGAATGTTATCATCCAGCCAAATTTGAAGTTGATGTATGAGTTGTTCAAGTGGGAAGAATCATTCGTTAAGTCTAAGATTCAAGCATATCAATCTGCACATGGCACTCCTACAACTGTCGCCAGATACTCGTTTTCAAATGCTCCTAGACACAGCAGTTTGAGCTCTGCTCAATCATTGGTTAGTAATGGTTCAACTTTGTTCTCGTACAATGGAAGTCAAAGATCATCTATGTCAACTAGTTTTTCTTCTGCAAGCTTTAGAGATTCTAGAAACAGTTTCAACAATTCCAAATTCAAGTGTTTCCAACGACAAGCGATCAATTCAATGGCTGATGGCAACAACTATAGCAGTTTTCAAAATGCTAATGCCGTTGCTGAAGAAGCTGCCATTGAAGAGGATGACGAAGACGATAACATTCAAGATAATATCGATGATGTCTTTATTAACTCTGATTCTTCTGATACTGAGTCAACTCAAAGTGCTGCTGTTGGACCATCATCAAAYTGCACTTCTGCCACTACTCCTAATTCTTCCACAAAGTTCAAAAACATCTCATTTGGCCCAGGCACAACCACAAATACCAACAACAACATTGCTACTCAAATCATGATGAACAATCAAAGTTTCCCAACTGGAACCACACTGGAAGAAACCACTGTTAGTCCAAAGTCTTCCATTGATTTAGGAACAGGTAATAATTTACCAGTTGGAATAAACATCGTCAGCAATTCAAAGGGTTTCTTAAGAGAAGTGGATTGGTGTATCTTGTGCAGAGAAATTTTCAACCTGAACAGAGCCTATATCAAACCAGCTGCTTGATGGACTTTCGTTAACTTGCTTCCGGAAACAGATATACAACAGGAGTTTACTTTATTTTACAATAGATCACCAGCAAAACAATCACAGTCACACGCCATTACACAAATTTATTTATCATTATTATCATCACCATCGCATCAAGTCATATTTTCATTTTTCCATTTTACGTCTCGTCATCGGTCTTATACTATACCCATTTTACGTTTCATTATGATCCCACTATTTTTTGCATCTATCTTACGCATTTCAGACCTCTTACGAT
The DNA here is from genome assembly GCA_001599995.1 of Ambrosiozyma monospora. Lineage (NCBI taxonomy): Eukaryota > Fungi > Ascomycota > Pichiomycetes > Pichiales > Pichiaceae > Ambrosiozyma > Ambrosiozyma monospora. The sequence goes on from BCIP01000027.1 coordinate 298,093, forward strand.
TCCCATACAACCAACCTCACTAGCTTACATACTCAATTGGTGACTTTAATCTAGGTTTATTTCCAATAATATCCCGTTAATGAATTCACTTCATTTCTGCTCTTTTGTCTCCGGTTTGCYTTGYCGCTACTATAATTATTACGTACATCATTGAGTGGTTTACAACTTTTCATTGAATCCTCGCTTTGTTTCATTACTTTTCAGTTCATTTCATTTTTTCACTTTTATTTCTTTATGCATTACGTTACTGGTCCTATTGCTTTCAATACGTCTATTCACCCATTTTTTTTTTCTTTCTCTCCATTCCTTTGTTATCTGTCTCGCCTGGAGCTGATCTTCCGCAACATTTCTCTTTTCTTTCCCCTGCACTTACCTTTGCTTTAATTTTGTTTCAACAGGTTAAAACACGATTTTTCATATCGCCAACTTTCAATTTTTCTTTTCAATTTCTCGAGTATATTTTTCCTTTCCAGTTTTGTTTCCACTTTCTAGAGTTTTTTTTTTTGCTCATCCTCATACGAATATCCCCATTTTTAACGTATATACGTTCCACTTTTATCTTCTCCCTTTCCACTTTGTTTATATCTTTTAACGTACCTATACGTGCTTCTTTAACTCTCAATATTGCCTCTTGTCTCTCTTTTTAGTTGACTACTTGTTACCTTTTGTTTTGATTTTCTTTCTCTCTCTCTTGCATTTTTATTCCAACGTTCCTCTTGGTTTTGCTTTTCTAAGAATTCAAATCATTATATCCATGACCAATTGAAAAAACCCAAAAGAGTCATTAAAAATTTTCTTTCAACGTATCAACTTTCGGCATGCGTATACGCTGTTTATCATCACGTATATATACATGTTGATTATCCGCTTGCTTTTCTCTTTTGATGAATTTTCTTTATATGTTGTTATATCACGTATACTGCTTTGTTCGTTTATACACTTTAAGCCATTCTTTTTTGTTCCTGGTTTTCTTGCTTTTCTAGTAGTTTGTTTTTGTAAGTGATGGTCTGTTCTTTTATATCATAAATATTGTTAATGAAAATTTGGTTATATTAGCTGGTGCCAATTTCCTTCTTCTTACCCAACTACATCCGTGCACCAGAGGGATTTACGTACCAATCAGGACCGGGGACTGGACCGACTGGACTTGGTATTTGATACCAACGTAAAGACCTCCTACTAGACGGCAAAAGGTTTTATTCAGTACCTGCAATACATACATCGCCTAAGGTAATGACAAATCGTTGGAGCTACTCAGAGTCACGACACCAAACACCACCAAGACGAATATGACTGCTTCGAGAAACAACAAGAATAACAACAATACAACGAAATCTAGAAAGAGAATCAGACCATCATTTGTTTGCACCAATTGTCGGAGAAAGAAAATCAAATGCGATAAACAATCACCGTGTCATAATTGTGTGAGAGCAAAACTTGAAAGTACTTGCCAATATTCCACTCCTTCGTTGGAGCATTTGTTCCAGGGTGATGACCGGGCAAATGATGGAATGCAAACTGGTTCAGCTAATGATGATGCCCTGAATTCACAGTCTGTGAGCTCACTAATACCCAGYACTGGCCTATCTGCCCCACTTCCTGATCAACCACAACCACAAGAGCAGCGGCAGGAAGCTGGAATGATTACTCCTACAACAACTATACATTCTGAAATGGAAGAAATGAGAGCTAAGATCATCAGTTTGGAGAATTTGTTAAAGCAAAGAACTAATGTGAGTGCAATTAGTCCGATGGAGAGTATAAGTTCAATATCGTCGTCAATGGGGAACATCAACATCTCTAATAATTCACAACCCCAAAGACCGAAGAAACAGAAATTGGAAGGAATACTGAACTGGAAATTGGATTCCTTGAAACGTTACAAGATATCTCAAAAACCGGGAAAAACCGCATATTTTGGTCCATTCTCCACTTATGCCAGCATTGGCTCCAAGACTAGTGCTACTACGTTTATGATCTTCAAAAACTTTTTGGAGAGTGAAAGAACTGCTTATAAGGATATACATGGGAAGGCACCTTATATGCCTATGATCCTCAATGCTCGTGTTGAGAAAAAAGAAGTGCTGGAGAAGATAGAGAACAGTGTTTTGCCCCATTGTAATGCCATGTATAGTAGGATTAGCTATTTCCGATCCAACTTGAATGACTTACTATATAATGGGTTTGTTGATATGCCATATGTCATGGAGAGGTTTAATAGTTTTTTCCAGAAGACACCAACTTACAGTTTCACTTTCGTTAGACCTAAAAAAGACTATGAATATGCTGAGTTAGCTTTGATTTTCGCTGTTGTCTATTCCACTTTCCCATTCACTAATATGGATCCTGATGTTTCGTCGTCTATTCAGCTGCCTCAAGAGACTAAAGAAACAATAATACAACTATGCACTGACTGCTACTCAATTTCGAAACCACAAAGAAAACACACCTTTTCCGCTCTTTTGACTTTGGTTATTCTTAAAGATATATTCTTCACTCATTCTGACACGGGGTCTGATGCCATGGATGAAAGTAAATCTTATGGAGTTGTTCGTGAAACAATTGATTTGGCTTATCGTCTTGGACTTCATAGAGATCCAACAACAGTGCAAGAATTCATTCTTCCTCCTAAACGGGCAGGCGGATCAATTTACCATYTGCCTCCATTGAACTCAAGAGCTCTTTGGGCATATTTGAAGATGCATGATGCTTCTTATTCGATTTACATTGGAATGCCACTGTTAATTAGTGATGTCTTCTCGGATTCAAGTTTGCCTCCTATTGTGGGTAATAACATGTTTGCCGAATTCACTAATTTAGAAAGAGAGACATCGGTGCTGATGAATTCTGTTTCACCTATATCGTTGAATGATTTGTTGAAGATGAGAGAGAAATATTTGAAGTTGAATTCATCTTTTGAAACATTTGATGAGCTTATAGCTCCGAGAGATACCATACTTTCCATGCCTGAATTGTCTGCCATTGCACATAAATTAGGCTTGAAGTTGAAACTATTCAGAATTCTTGGAACTTTTAATTCGTATTTGACTAATGCTTTCACCGACACAGGAAAATATCCAACTAGTCAGCTGACACCTGAAAACCTTAGGTTATTGAAAGAGTATGCMTGCCACTTTCATTATGAGTTTACCAAAATAACTGCAGTCATTTGGACATTTTTGAAAGTTCTCTGTGATGGCAATACAGTTTTTGGAGATTCAAATAGCTTCTATTGTGTTTATCTTAAAGGTGATATACTACCTGTGTTGTCAAATTGCTTTTGTGTTGGTATGTCTCATAACCTTTTTGGATGGTTCAATCAAGTTTTCAAGAAAGATGATCCTCAACACGCTCAATACTTTTACAGCCCAAGTGGAATGGGAGAAGAGCCACATCAACCATTGGAACAGTTGAACTCATTGGAGTATGGGGAAATCGAAACCTCAATGTCCGAAAAAGTCTCCTCAAATTCCCAAGACACAATAGGATTGAGGTTAGATGCTTTATTCAGACGTCCTCGTCAACTCATTTCCTTCTTAAAAGAAGTGCATGAATCAGGTTGCAAATCCTCTATTTTTTCTGACAATTACGGATACTTTTGTCTTTTGAAACTTATTGCTATTTTTTGCTGTTTTCTAGATTCCATGGTCAAAGTGAATGATTCGGGGAAGTCAATAGGCACAGGAAATCTGGCCGAAGTGATAGATGAAACAAGAAAGAAGATCAATGAGACAATGAAATTGGGAATCAACGATTTCGGATTCAACTTACAAGGTGAAGCCGTTGATAATTGGTTGAGTCTTCTGTTTGATGATGAAATACTTTCARCTTTTCTTCAAAGAACCGATAATGTTGGCAGTACCAACCAAACGGAAATAGTTACGGATGATAACCAGCCTGATAATATAATGAATCTCCTACCGAGYCCATTTAGCATCGGTAACCCACCTGCTTTTCTGGGTGATATTACTAGAAATAGTCCAAAAGGTGATCTTCAAGATGCCGAACTGACTAGTGCAATGATGGAGAATGATATCACCAGTTCTGAAACCGTTGGTGGTTCGTACCAGATGTTCTTTTGAACCTGGTTCGATCGTCTGTTTGAATTTGGACTTTCAACCTTTACCGCAACACACATTATATATTTTTGTACCTATCAATATATTTGTATTTTGAATGACAAATAACGAAAATAATTAACAGTTTGTAGTATTGCCCATCTCAAACTACGCGTTTCGGCCGTAAATTCCTTTTTCGTCCAGTTGATCATAATCTTACGGCCGTAAGAAAACCACAGTTTCCATTATGGAACAAAACCACAAAAACATATCAATCTTTCGATAACTTTTACACCATTTGGCTAGGTATCATCTAATACCATATCATATCACCCCTGGCTATAAGTTTCACCGTTCAAAGTCATTTGAAAATTTGAAAAACTGCCGGCGAATCCCCAAAAAAAACTTTGCCAAAGAAATGCGAGCCAATCATGATGGCGTGTTGTGTCAACGAAAAAGGAATCGTCCATCATATGTTTGCACCAACTGCAAACAGAGGAAGACCAAGTGTGACAAGAAATCCCCATGCGATAGTTGTACCAAAGCCGGTATTGCAGCCACTTGCAAGTTTTCAAGCTCATCTCAGGAAGGAAATAAAAGAAATGGATCAATCACCACCATTATCAATGCCACTGACAGAAACAAACGAGTGAAACATCAACAGCATGACGCTATTCAATCAACGAATACACCGAGTGCATCACCTRTGGAAATTGCTCAGGAAATGACATTACTGAAATCAAAGATTGATGAATTGGAAACTCTATTGAAAAGTCATCAAAGCAGTCCTCACTCCACTCCATACAGCAATTCATCAAATGGGCAGTCGCCATATCCACAATCACTACTKGATATAAAATTGGACTCATTGAATACAAACTTGCTTGCAAAGAAACCTGGAAGATCATCATATTATGGAGCATTTACCAGTACATCCAGTTGTGCSTCAAACCTTTCCATGAGAGCCATGCTTGTGTTTGCAAATTTTTTTGACAAAGAAAGAAATGCATACAAAAAGGTCCACGGGAGATCTCCCCATATACCATCCTTGATTAATGCAACTGTTGATGATGCTGAATTTACCAGAAGAATAGAWGCTAAGATTGCTCCAATTACTGATGTTCTGATTGAAAGAGCCTCATATTTTGGCAACCGACTCAATGATCTACTATATGATGGATTCGTCGATATGCCTCATGTTTTTGACTTAATTCATACCTTTTTCATTCGAAACGAGCTYAGTGGCCATTACAATTTTAAACCCCCATCATATAGATCTACTTATGCTGATTTGTCCATGATCTTTGCCATTGTTTCATTGACTTTTTCATTCTGTGACACTGATCCATCTTTACCACAATCATTATTTTTGTCACCCGAAATCAAATCATCCATCATCAAGGCATCCACTGACGCTTTATCGTTATCAGAATTTCAGCGGAGGACCTCATACTCAGCATTACTAAGTTTAATTTTCTTGAAAGACTACTTCCTTTTCTATTCAGAATCAGAAACCGACAGCATGGATAGGGCAAAGAGTTCTATGATGGTCACAATAATTATGGATTTGGGGTTCCGTACAGGTGCCCACAGGGATCCAGATTCAATCAAAAACATTGTCTATCGAAAAGAATCGGAAAATTCAGCTTACACATTTCCTCCATTGAATTCAAAAACACTTTGGGCGTATTTGGAACAACTTGACGCATTATCATCGGTTTTCACAGGAACTCCGTTTAGAGTTAACAGTACATTTGCGGATACACATATGCCCATATTTACAGGATGTCATGTAAGCAAAGCTTTCACTAACTTGCTAAGAGAAACATCATCATTGGTAAATTCGGTTAATCCTCTATCATTGCGTGATGTGTTATCGCTGAGAGAGAAGTATGTGAATTTGAATTGCTTAACGGAAAGTCTTGATAGTTTGATAAGACCGAGAGATTTGATTCTTCAACGCTCCAACTTAACCACAATCGCACATCAGGTGAACTTGAAACTGAAAATATTTGGGGTGCTCCAACTGCTAGATTCTTACCTTCTCAATATTTTAACAGATGAACAAAAATACCCTTCTAATCACTTGACTTTGGAGAACCGTGATTTTTTGAAACAAATTAGCAGAAAAACAGAATTTGATTTTACTCAGTTGAGTATCACGATCTGGAAATTTTGGAAGGATTTAAGCGATGGTGTCACTGTGTTTGGTAAAGACAACAACTTTTACATCATTTATTTCCAACAGACGTTACTTCCTGTTCTCCGTCAGAGTATATCAATGTTTGCGATAGGAGCGTGCTATCATATGATGGCTTCAGTTACACCACTTTTCTCAAGACAGATTTCGGATTATTACAGAGAAAGCGAAAAGAGCGGTGAATACAAGTTTGAAATAGTATCATTRAATTCACTCAACATTCGTGATACCGAATCATCTTTGATCAAAGATTTGCTTTCTGCTCACAATGACACATTTAGTGAGAACAAACCGAATCTATTCCGTTTTCCCAAACAGCTTTGTGCTTTCTTCTGTGAGATTCATAGGGCTGCTTCGAAAAGTGTAACATTCTCCAATAACTATGGATATTTTTGCTTGTTGAAGCTATTATCAATTTTTGCATGCTTTACGGATTCAATGTGTAAAGTGCATTCTATTAAGTCCAATGATACTGGGAAGACTTGCAAGGAGATCATAAACAGCACCAAACAGAAAGTTGAAGAGACTATGAAAGTTGGGATGGTGGATTTAGGATTCAGTTTGGAAGGTAGTGATCAAAGTATACAAAATTGGTTGAATAGTGTTTTTACTGAAGAGGTGTTCTCCACCATTTTCGGTGATACAATTTTCAATATGAYTAAGGAAGACGGTTCGAACCCTACTAGCTTGAATTTTTGATTAAATATAAATGTACTTAATTTGCAGTTTTTTTTAACGTATCGATCCCCATGCAACAACCGATCGAAAGTCAAACAAGCCGAATTTATACGACCTAAACCATTTCATGATACACTTGGAACCAGCTGTAACAATTATAATCCTTTTGAATTCACTTTGAACTGAAACATGCATATTTAAAATCCAACATATAAAGCAGTCTTATGCTCCGGGTCATACAAATAGTTTGGAGACCGCTCATCATCAGGATCATCTGTGTAAACAATTCCAATTGAATGCAACTTGGAAAGCTCTTTTTCAACTTGCAAGTTCTCTTCTTCAGTCTCAGGATATCTCAGACCCTTCAACTCTTCCAACACCAGATACGGGCCAAGAACATATACCGATAATTGAATTCAGCCACATCGAGCACCTTCTTTTCTTTCGCCTCCCCAAAACCGATGATTCTAGGAACATGGATGAAATTCTCAGAATCACTTGAGAGGTTTTGATTATGTTTCCAGATATGCTCATAGATCAGAATTTCATTCTTTGCCGGTTCCCTGTATTCTTTCAACTCTAGATCTTGGCATTCTGTGACAAATATGAGTTCGTTTCTGATTAGCCATTCTCKAACCCAAATTAGACCTAAAACTTTCAACACAACTCGAGTCTCATCAGTTGGGTGAAAGTCCTTGTTAACTTGGAAATCAAGAACTTTCTTGCAGACACTGTAATCCATTGAGAGTACCGTATTGCTATTTTCACAAAAACTCTCTTGTATCACACGGCAAGGATTGCACAAAGATAGAGGTAGATGTGGCTTTGAGTTATTRTGAACTGAAGTTTTTGGACAACCACCAACTTGGAGCCTAGTGTTTAGTCTTAGTCTTAGTCTTAGCTTATCTATATCTATATRCAACAGTARTATGTATGTATCCAGATAATGGCAGTCGTGCGCAGACAAATTGCGGTTTTCGAGGATGGTTGTTGGGGACAGAGGGCAGTGGATATAYAGCAATGGATTTCCATTTCTTGGGAAACTGTCWTGGAAGATGTTTGTGTGATCCAGCACCTGTAGCAAAGGAGAAGGGATGGTCAGAGCAATCTTGAAGAGTATCACCTTATAAGCTGTTACCTAATACCTGGAACAATTGTCCTTAAGGACCTTAAGGACCTTAACATACAAACATACGTCTCAACTTCTCAATTTCTCAAAATTTCAGTCCGAAGTTCGAACAGCGAATTCGAATTTTCCTCATCCAGCTGAGTTCTAACTTCTTTATCGAAAAGACTTCTTATTTTATCAGCTGGTTATTCAACTTCTACACAGATAGCATAGCTAAACAACAAACACACACACAAACACACTCGTTGCAACACCACAAACTAAATCAAACAGAATGGGAAAATACCAAAAGATTGCCATCTTGGGATTGTTAATCTCTCCATTCATTCTCTTACCTTTGTTGCCAAAGGAGACGGTCGTTTCAACACAGGATAAGATTGCCAAAAATATGCCACATGTGAACAGTTTGATCAACTATTTCGTTTCAGAGAATCCATCCGATGATTTATACGTGAACCCTAACGTTGAATCTATCATGAGACTTTACAAGAATGGTTACAACCATAGAGGTGCAGTTGAACCTGCTGGTGAGATTAGATATGGTCACAGTTTACCAATGAGTGCTGAAGAAATCAAGAAGAATGATGCTGTCAAGAAGAAGATGGACGACGAAGAGAGAGCCAAGAAAGAGGCAGAGGAAAAGAAAAAGAAAGAGGAGGAAGAGGCACAAAGAAAAAAAGAGGAGGAGGAGAGACAAAGAATTGAAGAAGAAGAGAGAAAGAAGAAAGAGGAAGAAGAGCAAAGATTGAAGAAAGAGAAAGAAGAACAAGAAAGAAAAGAAAAGGCTGAAAAGGAGAAAGCCGAAGCTGAAGCTGCTGCCAAAGAAAAAGAGTTGGCTGAAGAGAAAAAGAAGTTAGAAGCTGAAAAGGCTAAGTTTGAAGCTGAAAAGGCTGCTGCTGCTGCTGCCGAAGCTGATGCTGCTCCAGCTGCTGAAGCCAAAGCTGCTATTTAAGTGAAGTATCATGTCGATGCTAATGATATTTAGTAGTTGATTCTCCACTCTGTGAGATCTGTTTTGAACTTCCTCTCATGGTGTCCGTTTTTTTTCTCCCGTCTTATTTATAGCTTCCTGGTTTTGCTCTATGGTTTTATGTGTACCGTCTCCGGGATCAAAGTTGCAAATTGAGACATCTCTTTGTTTTCTCTTTTTGGTACATTGTTTGTATTCTTTTGATATATTCTTTTGGGTTTTTAACTGTTGCTTTTAGTTTATTTTTACGTGTTTTTTTCTGTTGCATAGTTACTTTTGGAAAATTTATTATTGACCTGTGTTAGCTCATTAACAAGACGKACCGTGTTGTCTTGTACTTACTGCCGTAGTACCKACAGGCGTACTGGTTACTAACGAATTGCCAATTACATCACGATTCACAAAGTACAGTGTCCGTYCCATTTCCACACGACCTCAACCATCAACTTTTGCAACATAAAAATTTAAAACAAATATTACAACGTGTAAAAAGCTTGAAGCGAGTTCCGTCAAAAACCACAAAAATTGAGACTTGAAAGAGGCTTGAACCAATCCAAGTGCCCAACATCCACAGCATACACCTCCCACTCAACGTTCCTAAATGTCACTTTCTAATACTCATTATAGGCTTCAAAAGTTCAAAATGGGTTATTATGAGATAACATTGATTAGGTTTTGAAAAAGATTCATTTTGCTTTACCAAATTGACCACAACGGCAATCATCTCTTACACAACCCCGTCAAATTTTGAATCAAAATATTCAATGATCATAAAGGTAATTGTACCAGACCCTAGAACTGTTATTCTGATCCCAGAATGGCTCAGTATCACCATCAATCCATCCGAGAAGCGTTTGAAACACCAACTCAACAAAACGACAGAGAAAAATCGTTCGRACTCACAATGTGCTCAGTGACGTTTAGTTTAATTATCTATCATTCCAAGGTGAACTATAAGGGTGATCAAGTACGTTTAGGTGTTAGTGAAKGTTGTGGTGTCCTAAAAGAGCAAAAGACCTTGACAGAATAATTTGGTACTTAGTTTTGTCATTACCTTCTTATATGTTGGGTTTACACTGTACGTCGACATATTGCTGCATGCATGCTCTATCTTCGATATCAWTTATTTGTTGGATTGTCAACTCTTTTCCATAATGGTAGTTGAATAGATGCCGATGAGTCATGATGACAAATATTGACGTACATCTTCAACTAATCAAGATATCAGGTTACTGTCTTGGTGTTAGCGGTGCAAATTTCGCTTCTCGGTTTTCGGACTTCGTACACCAATATTTTCAGTATTTGATCACATACAATCCCCATTATTATCCTTATCAATGCTCAAGATTCCATTATATTCTTCCTGAAATGTCATGAACATCAAAACACTCAATGTCAATGTTCATCAGGTGAAAAATTGATTAACACGATTTATGGTCAGCTTTTACTGGTGTGCCAGCCAGCATTAACTGATTTGGGACAATTCAAACATCTGATCAGCAGCTAAATATTAGTTTGCTTAGGATTGGGAACCTATCAAAATTTTATATTGATCCGTTTAATAATTTCCAGGAAACTTCGGTTTTCAATCAATTGTGAGTGTGGCCACATATTTACACCTCGAGTCGAACAAATTTGGATGCTAGCTCGTGATCATAAATAAACMTGCAAATTTAACGATGATTAATAATATCAACTAACAGACTACACTAATTATGCTGATTGATTATAAATACATCGTTTCAAGGATGGGATATAAATACAAGCATGTTTCTAATGCACAGTTTGAGTTAAACCATCTAATTTTTGAATCACCTGAAACCTATTCATTGCAATACCATCCCACATTTTTCCAATAGTATCACTGCTCATTGCAAGCAATCGACTCAACTACAACCAAAATCATCATGAACTCAAGTGAAAAAGTAAGAAACTTAATCCCGATAGAGAAARGAAACAAATGGGTTGTGTTCACCATCTGCTTAGTGTCCTTAGGTTTGGACAATTTGAACGTATCAGGAGGCATAAGTTCAACAATCAGCATTCAAAAAGCATTCAACACCACATCAACTAACTCAACATGGGTCATCTCATCCTATGCGTTAACCTTGGGTTCATTCATTTTGATTTTTGGAAAATTGGCTGATATTTTAGGACCCCATAATATATTCTTATTTGGTACCTGCATCATGTCTTTGTTTTCATTGATCTGTGCGGTCATTGACAACTCTATCATTGCATTGATCGTTTTTAGAGCCTTACAAGGTATTGGTGGCTCAACATTGGTTCCTTCTTGCGTTGCACTTACTGCTGCTTATTTCGGTCAYGATCTTGAACTTATGAAGTTGGCCAACAAGTGTTTTTTGTTTGCTTTGACTGGTTCGTTTGGTGGAGGTATGCTAATTGGCGGTGCGTTTGCTTTGACTAATCTTGGTTACAAGTCATTTTTCTACTTTGTGTTTGCCTTATCCTTTACTTGTTCCGTTTTGTTGTTCTTCCTTATCATTCCTGTTTCTAAGCATGATCAAACACGATTGAGAGATTTGAACTACGGTGGTGTTCTTATTTTGGTTGTCGGCCTGCTATTGATTATCTTAGGTTTGACTGAAGGTGGCCACAATTGGAGACAACCAGCTGCCTATGTTACTCTCCCTGTTGGATTMTTGTTAGTTTTGTCAGTGTTTCTCTTTGAAACTGTTTATATCAGACGTTACAGAATTAAACATGATAATGGAAGTACTATTGATGTTGAAAATGGACCAATGACAATTGCAGGGTCTCCACTCACCAAAGTTGAAAGCAAAATTGAAGCATTACCAATRAGCTACAGTGAATCTAAGGACATCGRAACTCCTGGTGATAGCCCAAATGACTCCGAATTGTCCACTGATTGGAGACTAACCATGAATTATTTGTTCCCTCCTGAATGTGCAAAGATTCCGAACTTCTTCATATTTTTGTTGTTGATAATTGCATACTACATAATGCTCACTGTGAACCTAACTGGGTTATTYCAATACCATCAATTTGTCGAGCACAACAGTCCTATTATAGCTGCATTAAAGATTTTCAGCATTCCAGTTGGTCTATTCATTAGTGTCGTGTTATACAAAGAATCTYTTGTTGTGAAACTAGGRACTAAGTGGTATATGATCTTTTGTGGTTCTTTGGCTTTAGGGTCATCCATCTGGTTCAGTAGGGTTAATTTCAGAGACCCAAACAGCTTTTACAAATACGAGATGGTGAGTTTGGCAATAAACGGATTTTCAGTGAACTATTTCTTCAACGTTTTCTTAAACTCTGTTATGGCTAGTACTCCAATGCATTTGCAAGGATCCGTTGCTGGTATTTATTTCACTGCTGGAGAAGTTGGAATTTCCATTGGCGATGCCATTTTCACTTCTGTTGTGGGAGAGTTGAGTGTTGCTGTTACTCTTGAGGAGAAGGAAGCACTTCATAAGAGAATGATCAATGGGTTATATGTAAGCGTTGCTGCTTGTGCCATTGTATTCCTTGTTTCTCTGTTTACAGCGGATACAGATAGTACTAAAGCTAGAGCCGAGGCTAAGGAGAAAGCCAACAAATAAAYGGATTCTGATGGGTCTACTTTTGAAGATGCCGGCAAGTAGATCTCTATTTATGTACACCTAGCTCTATATTTTCAAAGTATAAATTTTATCCAATTATACTATAATTCAATTTACATCTGTGATTTTTCGTATTGGCCCAACAATATCTCAATAGCTAGTACTCAGTTTGAGTCGTTGGACAATTCTCGGTTCTCGGACTTGAAATTTCAATCACGCACAACTCATGAGCTGACAATTTTTGAGAGCTGGCGAATTCATCTCGACTACAATTAAAAACATCATATAAAATCATTAAGTTYATTAACCGAACAAAATTCATCAGCAACATCATCACTTCCGACAACTATTTCATAGATGGATATGAGAAATACTGATTATCTGTATTAGAAATCAAAAAGAATTAAATCAAGTTTGTCGAGATTGAATTACCGCTGSATGTGCCATTATCCAACTTTTACTGCTCGGTCTTCAAAAGATATATGTAATTCACCGGCCCAGTTCAACTCGGGTTTGAATCCTCCTATGAACCAATATATCAACCTGAAACTATGATTTGAATAATGAGCTCAACAAATTCAAAGCCGTGAACCCCWTTGCTTGCTTATAAATCCAGGGATGACATATAAAATCAAGTGTACTTCCTCTTGTTGAAATTCAAACAACATATCAGATATAAATGGATTAACAGATCACGTATATTTCATTGTCCAACCCTATCATTCCAGMGTTTCCGGCTTAATATTCACCATGAATTCRATCGAAAAGATTAGAAACTTGATTCCAATCGAGAAAAGAAACAAATGGGTGGTGTTCACTATCTGTTTGCTAGCATTGAGTTTAGACAACTTATGTGTTTCAGGAGGTGTCACAACAACAGTCAACRTTCAAGAAGCTTTCCACACAACATCAACAAACGCTACATGGATAATTTCAGCGTACGCCTTAACATTAGGCTCATTCATTTTGATTTTTGGCAAATTGGCTGATATTTTAGGAGCTCACAATGTTTTCTTGTTTGGTTCTTGTATCATGTCTTTATTTTCATTGATTTGTGCTGTTATTGATGACTCTATCATTGCGTTGATTGTGTTCAGAGCATTACAAGGTATTGGTGGTTCAGCTTTGGTTCCGTCTTCCATTGCACTCACTGCCGGTTACTTTGGACATGATCTTGAACTGATGAAAAGAGCAAATAAATGGTTGGTGCTGGCTCTAACCGGCTCTTTTGGAGGAGGTATGCTAATTGGTGGTGCTTTTGCGTTGACTGATATTGGATACAAGTCATTCTTTTATTTTGTTTTTGCTCTGGCAACTTTCTGTTCCATCATATTGTTCTTCACTATTATTCCGGTTCCGCGTCATAACCAAGTCCATTTGAAAGATCTTAACTATGGTGGTGTTATTGTGTTGGTCGGTGGTTTACTTTTAGTTATCCTAGGTCTTACAGAAGGTGGTCACAAATGGAGACAACCCGCTGCTTATATCACTTTGCCTGCTGGTTTCTTGCTGGTCTTGTCTGTTGTTTTGTTTGAGGTGGTTTACATAAAACGGTTCAGAGTCAAACATGGAAACAAGAAGCTTGTTGATGCTGAACGTCAGGATGATCCCACAACAATTCCAGTGACTCTTATCATTAAACTTGGAAGCCATGTTACAGCAACTCCAATGGGGAATTCCAGTTCCAGTGAAACCAACATTGACCATGTTATTGTCGAAGATCCAGCTGATCTAAATTATAATTCTGATTGGAGATTAACCATGGATTACCTGTTTCCTCCAGAATGTGCAAAAATTCCTAACTTTTTTGTGTTTTTGTTCTTGATTATCACATATTACATTGCACTTTGTGTGAACATGACTGGACTATTCCAGTATCATCAATTTGTGGAACACAACTCTTCCATTATCTCAGCATTGAAAATTTTCAGTATGGCGATTGGTATCCTATTTGGTGTCCTCTCATATCATGACTCCATTCTTGTCAAGCTTGGAACTAAGTGGTTTATGGTATTTTGTGGTACCTTGGCATTGGGATCCTCCATTTGGTTCAGCAGAATTGATTTCAGAAAGGAAAACAGTTTCTATAAATACGAGATGGTGAGCATTGCATTGAACGGGTTTGCAATCAACTATTACTTTGATGTTTTCTTGAACTCTGTAATGGCTAGCACTCCAATGCATTTACAAGGTTCTGTTGCTGGGATCTATTTTACTGCTGGACAAGTTGGGGTTTCTCTTGGTGATGCCATTTTCACTTCTGTTGTCGGTGAGTTGGGTGCCGCTGCTACGTTTGAAGAGAAAGTAGAACTCCATAAGAAGATTATCAATGGGCTATATGTGAGTGTTGCTGCTTGTGCCATTTCCTTTATTGGGTCATTATTCACTGTTGATACAGATAGTGTTAAAGCCAGAGAAAAAGCTAAAGAAAAAGCCAATGATTCCAAAGTTGACGATATCGAAAAACAAAATTAACGGTTGTCAGCTATATATTTTCTGAATTGGTATACACTAGATATAAAGATCTATAAATTGGTAATTCAATATTAGAATTCGATCTYTCGTAGGTGAATATATAAAGCTTAATATTAWTATRATTTTACTTTCCTATTGAGCATGTTGTTAATCAGTAGTACTGGTCCCTGGGTAAAAAAATTCTTGAAGATGAGTACATCGAGACAACAATGGAACTATTCTTTATTCTGTCTAGTACCTAGGTCTTATACCCTAAAATATCTCGACCCTTGCATAATTACTGGATTGATCCATTTCACTCAACCAAACAGATGAKTGAATACAAAGCGGTAATTTGCAATTWCTGACCATTAATTCAAGAATCAAGATTTGACACAATTAAAARGCTGAGTCCATCAACAATGGAAACAATTTGAGCYTCAGTCAATCAAGATCATATTAGCCAGAAGAAAGAGGCTAGTCTGGTGTTGTTGAAAKATCGATCATGGATGACCTTTGTTTGATGCTAGTTCTTTGAAATCGAATTAGATGAGAGGTCATGAGTATATGTTTGCAATTTATTGCAGCCATTCTCAATGTAGTATGCGTGTTTGCACTAATTTGATTTTGGGTATTCGGGTGTTTATTTGTCCTATTAAGCTGAAAGAGAAAGGTCGGCAATATCCATGCATCCTGACTTATCACCTATTATGCTGCAATTATGGCTTGTGATCACGAATGCCGGCATGGTAAACTTTATGAATTCAGGTGGGATTATGCAATATTACCCCGGTTCTTAGAGTTAAACCTCGCGTTAAAGACGTCTGTTTCAGCGAACTTGACTTCTCGACCATTGCTTATAGGTATACATTAACAAGTTTCCATCAAATTATTCATCAACTGTTGAAGATTTCAAGTGGTTCAGTTCCAAGACAAGTCTGAAAGACTCTCAGTATATGCCAATCATGAGACCAGTCACCAAATTGAATATTGACGAGAGTGATTTGTGACGATATGTAACGTCTGATTTTCAACAGCTGGCCACAGATCAGACAATTTACAACCCTCATATTAGCTGCAAAACATRTAGCCAACTCCGGCATCCAACTACCCAATCGACTTTAATARTATTTCAATTAAAACATCGGGTTTCGTTTAACTCGGTAGAGGTGCCATCGGACTTTGAAAGTTATTGTTGATTTGAAAACTTAACTCATAATGATTAATACTACATACCTATAAGATGCATCAAAGAGAGGTTGGTTGCTTATAAATACAAAAATGCAAGGATAGGACTATAAAWACTAGCTGYTTGACTCCATCATTKCTGGATCAACATCTTGGAGCTCAGCTACAGTAATGCCAATCATAAAGCCAATTAATCAAGATACTCGAATTTATCATGAAGACAATTGAAAAACTAAGAATTTTGATCCCCATCGAGAAAAGAAACAAATGGGTTGTTTTCACCATCTGCTTAGTGTCGTTAGGTTTGGACAACTTGAACGTTTCAGGAGGTATCACATCAACAATCAGCATCCAAGAAGCATTCAACACAACATCAACTAACTCAACATGGGTTATCTCAGCATATGCATTAACATTAGGTTCTTTCATTTTGATTTTTGGCAAACTCTCTGATATCCTGGGAGCCCATAACGTGTTCTTGTTCGGTTCTTGTATTATGACACTGTTTTCATTGATCTGTGCGGTCATTGACAACTCTATCATTGCATTGATCGTTTTTAGAGCCTTACAAGGTATTGGTGGTTCTGCTTTGGTTCCTTCCTCTGTTGCGCTTACTGCTGCCTATTTTGGTCATGATATGAAACTTATGAGAYTGGCSAATAAGTGCTTCTTGTTTGCTCTAACTGGTTCATTTGGTGCTGGTATGCTAATTGGTGGTGGGTTTGCATTGACTGATCTTGGTTACAAGTCCTTCTTCTACTTTTCGTTTGGACTATCATTCGTTTGTTCCATTGTTTTGTTTTTCACTATTATTCCTGTTCCTAGTCATGATCAGACCAGTTTGAAAGACTTGAATTATGGCGGTGTTCTTGTGTTGGTTGGAGGTTTACTATTAATGATTCTGGGTTYAACTGAAGGTGGCCACARATGGAGACAACCCGTTGCATATGCCACTTTACYTATTGRATTCATGATGGTATTGTCAGTCTTTTTGTTTGAAACTGTTTATATTAGAAGTTATAAGATCAAGCATGCAAAGAAGATTCCTATTGACGATCAAAAAGATTCCAAATCCATTGATGCTTCTCCACTCAACAAGATAGGAGATCAAGTGAAAGAAGTTGCGATGGACAATTCCGCTTCCAGTGAATCTAATGAAAACGATACACCAGCTGTTACAAGTTCAGATTGGAGACTCACAATGAATTAYTTATTTCCACCAGAATGCGGTAAGATCCCTAACTTTTTCGTGTTCTTGTTCTTGATTATCCCATTTTACATCATTCTTACTGTGAACTTGACTGGATTATTTCAATATCATCAGTTTGTCGAACATAACAGCTCCATCATCTCAGCATTGAAGATTTTCAGTATGCCTGTTGGAATCGTTATTGGCATTTTCTCGTTCAGAGAATCTTTTGTTGTCAAATTTGGGACTAAGTGGTWTATGATATTTTGTGGTGTCTTGGCTTTAGGATCATCCATATGGTTCAGTAGAGTCGATTTCAGAAAGGACAACAGTTTCTATAAGTACGAAATGGTGAGTTTGGCGATAAGTGGGTTCTCTGTAAATTACWATTTCAACGTTTTTTTGAACTCAGTAATGGCTAACACACCAATGCATTTGCAAGGATCTATTGCTGGAATTTACTTCACTGCTGGCCAAGTTGGTGTTTCGATTGGTGATGCCATTTTTACTTCCGTTGTGGGTGAGTTGAGTGTTGCCGTTACCCAAGATGAAAGGGAAACACTTCATAAGAGAATTATTAATGGTCTGTATGTTAGTGTTGCTGCYTGTGCCATTATATTCCTTGTTTCTTTGTTTACAAAGGATACAGATAGTATCAAGGCCAAAGAGATTGCTGAGAAATCTGGCTCTAATGGGTCCAACTTTGAAGATGTAGAGAAACAGGTCTGATTGCTGTAATCTTTTTAGAAGACCTAACTGATTATGGCCAATCATTGCATACAGATATTAACATCAATTATATGAACGTAAAGTATAATATTCATCGATCTTAATTGCTTTAATGTTGGCATGACTCACGCTTTACAACATATATATATACGTACAATTGTAAATAGACCATTACATAGCTTGTAGGTTAACGGAATCCACGCACATATATATATGAATATAGTAACTAAATATACGACAATTAGCCAAATATAATTATAATGATAGATTGTAAATTGATATACTTGTAAGTTGTTGGGATATATACACATGCAGTGATCAATATGTAGTCTTGTAACTGTCTAGGCCGTCTGGCCGCCGCACGTATAAAAAAACATCGAGAAAATTCAGTTTCGTGTACAGAATTAACAGAATTAACTGTGCCCAGAACTGTGAAACTTCGATTAAAAAGTACTCCTTAAATTAGTATACAGTGCCCACATTACCTCTACTAGAATATCATCGATTCTTATAGAAAGTTGAAAAGAACTCACAAAACCACAACATATGCGAATCCAATTACAAATCCAATGGAATTCGTTAACAACTGAGAGTGTGAATTCCACTACATTTGTAAGCCGTTAAGCAAACCCGTTTACAGGGCGCGCTGGGGCCCGCTATTAAGCCGGATATTGTGCTAAATCCGACCAAAWCTCACAAATTCGACCCTGATRCCCTCATGTCAAAATTACAATGGGAGTTATTCACAGTATTTACGTGTCTCATTGGAGGACATGAACAGTGATTTATGAGATATGCAACTTCCAGTGGCGTGTATAAATAAGGACCAGTCTGCCCTCAATCCAAGTCGCAATGGTTGCATGCATCAGCTTTCAACTACTTCTGGTTGAAATAACTTTTTCAATCATCACACAGATACAATTCATCAACATTGTCAACAAATACACATCATGGAAGCACTTAGAAAATTGAGAACCGTGATCCCAATTGAAAAGAGAAACAAATGGCTAGTATTTTCCATATGTTTGATGGCATTAAGTTTAGATAACTTGAGTGTTTCAGGTGGTATCACATCGACAGTGAGTGTTCAGGAAGCATTCAACACAACATCAACAAATGCAACGTGGGTCATCTCAGCTTATGCCTTAACATTAGGTTCCTTCATCTTGATCTTTGGCAAATTGGCCGACATATTGGGCGCTGATAACATATTCTTGTTTGGGACTTGTATCATGTCCTTATTCGCTTTGATTTGTGCAGTCATTGAAAAATCCGTCATTGCTTTGATTGTCTTCAGAGCATTCCAAGGTATCGGTGCTTCTGCTTTGGTTCCTTCTGGTATTGCCCTTACTGCTGGTTATTTTGCCCATGATTTCAACGTGATGCAAAGAGCAAATCGTCTCTTGTCTATTGCTTTGACTGGTGCTTTTGGTATCGGTACTTTGATCGGTGGTGCCTTTGCTTTGACTAACATTGGATACAAAGCCTTTTTCTACTTTGTTTTTGCATTGTCATTCTTATGTGCTATCACTTTAACTTTCACTATCATTCCTGTTCCTCGTCACAGTCAATTGCATTTGAGTGATTTGAACTATGGTGGTGTCTTCATCTTGGTTGCTGGCTTACTTTTGATCATCTTGGGATTGACTGAAGGTGGTCATAAATGGAGACAGGCTGCTGCTTATGTTACCTTGCCTATTGGTTTCTTGTTGGTTATTTCTGTGTTCTTGTTCGAGACTGTTTATATCAGAGGTTACAGAGTCAAGCATGCCAATGAGATGCCTATGGATGRCGGTGTTGCTGCKTTGAAAGATGCTGAAGCCCCAACAACCTCTGAAGTGTCAATTAACCAYTCTTCCTCAAGTGAGGCCAACATTGATTCCATTGMAAAAYCAACAGCAGATGAAACTTCCCCAGAACCAAAGAAAAAAGTCGACTGGAGATTAACAATGGACTACTTATTCCCACCAGAATGTTTAAAGATTCCAAACTTCTTAGTGTTCTTATGYTTGGTCATTACTTTCTTCATCGACTTTACCGTCTTGCTAACTGCATTATTCCAATACCATCAATTCATCGAACACAACACATCCATCATCTCATCTTTGAAAGTGTTCAGTATGTCAGTTGGTGTCATCTTAGGTGCCACAACATTCAGATACCCATATGTGGTCAAAGTTGGTACCAAGGCATACATGATCACCGCCTGTGCCGTGGCTTTAGGAACAGCCATCTGGGTAACCAGAGTTGATTTCACGAAACATAACAGTTACTACAAGTTTGAAATAATCCCTTTGGCATTGAATGGTTTTGCAATCAATTATTTCTTTGGAGTTTTCTTGAATTCCGTGATGGCTAGTACTCCAATGCATTTGCAAGGTTCTGTCGCTGGTATCTATTTTACTGTGGGTCAAGTTGGTGTTGCTCTTGGTGATGCCATTTTCACTTCTGTTGTCGGTGAGTTGGGTGTTGCTGTGACTTTTGAAGAGAAGAAAGCACTTCATAAGAATATMGTCAATGGTCTGTATGTTGGTGTTGCTGCTTGTGCCATTGCTTTCATTGCTTCTTTGTTCACTGTTGATACCGATAGTGCCAGAGCTAAAGCAAAAGCAGCTAAGATGGCTGAGAACTCCAGCTCTGAAAGTTCAAATTCTGAAGACTTGGAAAAACAGGTAGCCGATTTGGAGAAACCTTCAACAAATATTAACTGATTGACCATGGTTGGATACACYTGAATTGAAATACGATTCCTGTTTTTAATTTTTCTTCTATTTTGCATTTCTCATTTCTTAGGTTCATTTTATACCTCACTTTAGACATATTCTATATACAACTATTGTAATATTTTAATACCATTTATACAAATTAACTTATGGCGTTCTTATCAATATTAAAATTTGTTTGATCACTAAGTTGAACGAGCTTCKTCTTCGAAGTTCAATGTTTGAACATGGTATTAATGATGACTTTTCATTGGATGTCTGCTTAATTATGTTTCAAGGTAGTATATTTGAAACATTGTAGTTGGGTTCAGTAATTCTATCATCTTTGAAAGTTRAATTCAATGTGGTAAAATGCAGCAAAGYGACACTCACATTCACGGAGAACTCAAGATATTGGTTTCCCAGCGATATCAGTAACTTTCAAAACCCACTCTAATCCAACAATTCCATTTTCATCACCMGGGGTCAATATAACTCCATTTCCACTCTTATAAAACCTCAGAGTTTGTTTACCGGTATCATCTTTCTCTTTCTGATTCAACAAYTTCTTAACATCAAGATATATCAAAACCTGTGATGACTTTCTCATCCCACTAATCACCTTTTCTTTCTCCTTAAACTCATCATTCTTCTCAACACTTCCAACTATACTACCATTTTTGTAGCTTTTGGATTCACTAAATGCATCAGCACCTTCTCCGCCTGATCTTTTCTCATGCCATCCACTCTGTCTTCTCTCGACCAGCCAATCAGGCAACCCAGCAGCAAAATGAACATGATTTCGACGCATCTTACTCAACCCACCACTTTTCTTAATCAAGTCCCAGTTCTGATAACTCGTCCCATGGATTATCTCCACTGGCCATATTTCGGCTTTATYTAAAGGCAATTCAACCAAATCATAAGAATCAGTCACCGTCTTAATAGAATGGCCTTGCAATGCGCATATGTAATAGTTCTGCAATTGTTCAGCATCATACGTTGTCACTTCTTTGTTCTCGGGTTCTTGGGTATCAGGCGTTTGAGATCGAAGAACGATCTTGAATCTCTTCTTATCGTTGCTTGAAACTATTTGAAATATTTCTTCTGGTGTGGCATGATTCGATTTTAAAAGTTKATTTGAAAGAACTTCTTGAARWTGAATAAATCCTTGAGAATCAATTTTGAGACCTTGTTTTATGGCTTGATGTCGTAGAAGTTTGGATAGCGCTTTGGAAATCGTTATTTCTCTTTTCTTCGGGTTTGCTGGACGTTGATTATGTTTCTTGTAACTGTTGCCATTGCCATTGCCATTGCCATTGTGTGATTTTTTTGTGGACTTCTGTTTAGTTGTGTTTCGGGATTGCTGATTTGACATGTTGTCGGATGATTAAAATAACGAGATACACAATAATTGAGCAGATTTGAGATTTTTAAAAGTCGAAATGGGTAACAGATTCTCCTCATTAGCCATCAGTGATCAGCTGTCGTGAGATGCCTCAAAATTCTCAAAATTCTCAAAATTCAAATTTCGGCCGTGTTGAACCTCTCGATCGATAGTTTCATAAATGCCGGTGTAAGGATGTCCGATAAAATACCGCATGCATGCATGAGTAAATCTCGATTCACAATTTCAACTATTGTATAATAATTCCAAAGAGTACGAATCAGCAGCTTGATGACACTCCAGTGATACCACAAACACACAACTTTRAACATCACACATGACCAAAACCCCCAAAACACGAGCCTGTGATAAATGCAGATCCCGCAAAATCAAATGTGTTTCTATTTCACCAACAGAATGCAAAGCATGTTTGAAAGATAAAGTGAAATGTACATTCAAGCCAACAAGTACGAAGATGAAATCAACAAAGTCAGAATCGAGAAAATCTGATAGCAAGAATGGTGCCTCTGGAAAACGGTTGATTTGGAAAAAATCAATGACTGTTGAATCGGGAACTCGACAGTTGGTTAATTTACCTCATCCTTCGTTTATACAGCAAAAGATGAATAATGTGTTTGTCAATGATGGGCYCAGTCATCAGAGGATATCCARATCTGARTCACCAAAGACATCAGTTATACAATTTGATGAATCGGTAACACCAGAGTCAAACAGTGTTACACCACAGCCGGCACAACAGCAAYCAGGACAACCACAATCACGAGATGAATCGAGTACTCAGTCACCACCGATGCTCGACGGAGTACTTATACGAACACTAATTGACCCAAAGTTTGTTGAAGACCTACCACCATCCAAAGCAGACGAATTCCATCAATTTTTCTTTGAAGAGTTAGGTTTTTTATCAGACATAATATTTTCTCCGAAATTCTTTGACAATTACAAAACCAAGAACTTCCWTCCAACGAAATGTYTAGCKTATATCATYTGGGCCATTGTRCTGGTAACTCGACAAGAGCTTGAGTTGGCTGAACRATACGCTAAGAAAAGTGAAGCACTGTTAAGAGAATTATTGGAGTCTTCTGAGCTTGGTTTGAAAATGTACAACTCAATAACCACGTGTCAGACATTTGCATTGATTGGGGACTACGCGTTTCGAAGAGGACGTACGTTGAAAAGTTCAATGATATTAGCTGAATGTATAAGGATTTGTCAGTTGAGAGAATACGATTCGTTAGACATGAAGCATCCATTTGGGCTGAGTGTTCACGAAGGAAACCGGGACAGTTTCCTGCAAGAAACTAAAGAYTATCCAAGCTGGGTKTTAYTAGARGAAMAAAGACGTACATTTTTCAGAATCTTTTGTTTTGACAAGTATTCAGGYCTAGGCCGAAACTTGAGACCAATYTTRGAACCAGAACTCATCAAAACCCGTGTCCCATCATCTCTAAACATAGAATACTTCCACCATGTCGGAGAAATGCATATTCCCGATGTCATCAATTACAAAGAATCCAATTGTCCYATGYTAATGGAAGGYGTGGAAGCGATAAGCCGAGGTGAGATCCTATACAACGTGAGTCCMTTYGGTATCCATGTCATMTTATTAACTGTGGTGCATGAGATTTTGTGCTGGACGCACGAGATCTGTTCTCCAGACGTGGAGATCAATGAACAGATGATTGYAWCTATGGTTTCSCACATGAACCAGTTTTATTTCAAGTTGGATTTCCTTGGGAATACRTTCACGGGATACTGTTGGGAGAACTTAAACTCGAACATGATCATGATTGGCATTGCCAAGATGCGGATCCTCCACACTGTGATTTCGATATTCACCAGARTCTTACAGAATTCACCACAGATGTTTGACTCAAATATGGATACGGTGTATTTTGAAGCTCAGACAAGTTGYACCCAGATCACACTGGATCTGATCAAGTTGCTGATCGATTGTGGGAAGTTGCCCGAGTTGTTAGTGAAAAATCCATTTTATCATATGACYACGCATCATGTTATCAAGTCYGTGATTCAGTTGGCTATTATATCGAATCAACCTAATTGTAAACATGTTGATAAGAGATACATYAGTGAGATGTTTGCTGAATTAAGTAAGATGGTGGCTACGTTTGAAGCTATGCAGGATAAAATTCATTTGTTGTCTCATTTGATCAATTTTTATAACTCAAAATTGAAGACTTTTGAATCTAATCCTTATGAGAGTATCTTTTTCCAGGATCAACTTCAAGTTTGATGTGAACTTTTCGGGATGTGTTCTATGAAACATGAATCATGATATTATGACTTTGCATCTAGGATTAGGTTTGTATATTATACACGGACTTTTAATTATAAACATTTCGCATACTAGCTGTAATGAATTGACGAAAAACACATACGTTTATCTGAAAATCAACTTCGTTACCCTTAGTTACCCTTCGTTAGCTTAGCCTTAGAGCTAGCTAATTTTCACCTTAACCCCAATTACTTTAAGATTACTTCTTCGCTGTCTAAAACGTCTCGAAGTTAACGCAACAAACTCACAAAAAGCTCTCATCATTCATGCAACATGAATTGACGATTTGCACTTCAACCGTGATCACTGGCAGATGAGATGATGACATATACATGATCGAGGCATCAAACCGCATAAACATGGTGATGAGTGCAGGCGTTCTCAATCTACGAATAGCTAGCTAGCTATTGCCGTCAATTCAATCACCACTGAAAAATTAACTTGATCCCCTCCTCATCTAGTAGTCATCGCCATCCCTCTTCCACCCTTTCCCAGCTTCAACCAATTCAATCCAATCATCAATATTCTTCTCTCATCTTCCAATCAACTATCAAATCATGCACTCTGCACTCACACCACCACCACCACCACCACATGCAAATTTTTAAATCTGATATATAAACGGTTTTAAAGATCGAAGAGGAGCACCTTCCGCAAAATCCCCCATCCCGAAATCATACGAACCAACACAGTGCCCATTTTACCGATCTGACACGCTTCAGCTTCGGCCGGTGACTTTCGATTGTTTGAAGAAAAAAGGAACATCAAATAAGCGGCTTTTGCATATATGCGGCGATTGAACTAAAAAAACTTTCAACGAGAAAAAAAATTGGCAAATTAGAGAGTTAGAGTTGGTGGTTATCTGTTGTGGTTTTTCCGAAGATGGTTTTTTTCAAGGAGTCCTGTGATTTGTGAGCTCTGGTAAGAGATCACGGAGTTGAGATTGGATACGTTGGACGTGGAGTGGGGATGGTGTGGAGATTGATGAGGAGAATGGAATGAAATGAATTACTGATGAGGTTCGATACCTACGCTGACTTGTTCATGGTGTATATATAGTGAAGTTCCAGCTCTAGAGAACCAATGAGTCCGTGCCACCATGAGAAGTCTCAGACACGAGGCTAGATGGATGATGGAGAACGCGTCTTCCACCAATTCTGAAAGATGTTCCCTTTCCCTACTACAAGTCTACCACCCAATCAAGTTGTTAATTTCTACGTCACAATTATGGAAATCACTCAAAAGTCATCTTTCATACACCCA
The DNA here is from genome assembly GCA_001599995.1 of Ambrosiozyma monospora. Taxonomy (NCBI): domain Eukaryota; kingdom Fungi; phylum Ascomycota; class Pichiomycetes; order Pichiales; family Pichiaceae; genus Ambrosiozyma; species Ambrosiozyma monospora. The sequence continues at coordinate 323,944 of BCIP01000027.1, forward strand.
CATGATACATCCTTAACCACCCAATTCCACCAACCAACCAAAGGTACCTAGATAAACATGAAAACAGGGCTATGCGGGTTGTCATACACGTCACATGCTAGATGCTAGATGGCACTGCCTGTACATCACATGCAAACTCTACAAAATCTAGCTATTTAACCAAGGAAGGTGGAAAGTGGAATTGACTCTACTCCGTGCTCCGCTGTTTACATTTCATTTTGGAATTCTTTAAAATTCGATAGCTCGATGGACTTGAGGATGGAAGATTTATACAGCCATCTCAGAGTTATATATATGGCATGTAGTCGTGTAACTATGCATTACATAGCCATATCTCAGGCAGGGAAGGCCTTAACAAAATTCATTCAGGGTATAAGTTAGGAGAAGTACGGGTTGAAACGTACGATTTGATACGGTTGTTGTTTATACAGCTCTGTTTGGTGGAAACAATTGGAGCTGTGGACGTGTCACTTCAAGGCTTTAACGTGATGATGCGATGTGGCCAATGACAGCTCCACAAGCTGTTGATGATGGACGATGGTGGTACGTAATTTTCACATTTTGACAGCCTGTGAGAGCAGTTTTTGAATATAACGTTACTTTATGTTTGCAGTGTATACTATATAGGTGTCTATCAAGTTTGACATATTCATACACGCGTATATAACCGTACCATACCGTACAACATCACCAACCTTGTATTCAAAATTCGATCATGACTAAGTAGATGCACATCAAATTGAGAACACAAACACAAACATCCAAATATTGAAATTTACTCCAGCATGCATACATGTGTCTAAAGTATTAACCGAGTCTCTACTGTTAAATAAGCTAGGTTCAGGTAAATTTATTTCGGGTGCACTTCTTCCTTCTTCTCTTGTTTTAACGATCTCGCTGTCTCGCTGTGGATTCTCGCTCGCCAAGATTCAGATAGGTGAATTTTGACACCCCATGTTTTTCCTCGATTGAGTATGTAAGACACCCCCTACTTATAGCCTAGTATGGCACAACATTGAGAGGGGTACATGTACCACAGACTATGATAGATAGCCATGTGTGGTGATGACTACTGATGTTGAACCCTGACATGGCCTGAGCTAGCTAGTAATCCAACAAGTTGAAATTGAGATGTTGAGATGTAAGAGATGTTGAGATGTTGAGATGGATATGTTGAATTTCAAAATGGAATTTCGATGAATAACAGAATTGGTTTAATAGCCACCCCAAACAGATCGAGGGTGGAGTTACTGGAAATTAAGTAGATGGAGTGGTGAAATCCACGACACGTAACAGCTTGCAGTACAGCCATTTGATCAAGTGCAAAAGGTGAAACACCTCTAATTCGAGCTTCAACCGCCTCTTGTATGAGGAACATGGTCTCGATTTGATAGTATCTCCTCCTTCTCTTCTTTGAATTTGCGTTATTTTATTTGAACGTTGCAATGTGTATATTCAGGCCATATATAGATAGATCCACATATATGTATAGCTAAGTTTGTGGTAGTTTGAATTTTAGTGGCCGTTGACAGAGTTAAGAGAGGAGCTCGTCTAGTCTATACAGTGTCGCGTATAGATGCCAGCCATAATCAAATTTATCCCTGCCTTGAAATTCTCAATTTTTTTTTTCAGTTTTTCATTCGTTACAACTTGGTAGTTGTTAGTTCGTCTATAATTGGCTGTGTGTAGGATTCAAACCTTCAATAACTAGAACTAGGTACTTCAGTTGATATGAATTATAATTCTACTACATATAGGCATTAATATCATTAATATCAGGCCGTGAATGTAGTAGTACGTAGTCTAGTAGTAAGCTTACCAAGACCAAGAGATGCTCTTCCCTCTTCACTCTTCACGTAGTTCACCAATAAAAATTAAACTACGGCGGAACAGAGAACACCGCCGCATCCGCTAAGCTAACAGGCCCAGTACTCCGAAGCCGGTCCTTACTGAGGCTTCCCGACTTGCTCCGTTTCCCCTCTACTGAGTCTGCTCCTTCTTACGTACTGAAAAATCTGATCTTATTGTCAAAGTGCAGTCAAAGCAGTCATACAGTCATACAGTCATCGATCTGACTTCATCCTCCCTATAAATCAACTCCATTTCCCCTGTTTTTTACTTGTCGTCTGTCCATTGCCTCTTAATCCTCCTTCTCACCTCTTTCCCCTTCCCTCTTCAACTTTGTCTTCATCCAATTCCTTCAATCTCAAGTTGTTTCCTCCTTGAAACCCACTCCCACACCACAAACAATCTCATCTCATCCTCATTCGTCATTGCTTGCTTGCTGCTTCGACTTCCCCCACTCCCAAACTCACACACTAAAAACCACAACACACAAACCATGTTTTCAAATCCAAGTATCCGTAACATGAGAGGCTCTGCTCTTAAGCAATTAGCCAGATTCCAATCCACAACAGCTACACAAAATGCCGCTTCTCACATCCACACACATACCATCAAGACACCAATCGGTGAACAAGCCAAACTTTCACATCCTCCTCATAACACAAGATTATCAGTCACTGGACCTGTTGAGTGTGACTTACAAGGTTTCCAGGTGTTGAACTCCCCATTATTCAACAAGGGTTCTGCTTTCACTTTGGAAGAAAGAGACGCTTTCAACTTACACGGTTTATTGCCTAAGGTGGTGAACACATTGGATGAACAAGTGGATAGAGCCTACCAGCAACTACATTTCCTGAAATCTCCATTGGCCAAGAACGATTTCTGTACCTCTATGAGACAACAGAACAAAGTTTTGTTTTACGAATTGGTGAGAAGACATATCCGTGAATTGTTGCCTATTATCTATACACCAACTGAAGGTGATGCCATTGCCGCCTACTCTCACAGATTTAGAAAACCTGAAGGTTGTTTCCTCGACATCACCGACCCAGATTCCATCGATGAAAGATTGTCTAAGTTTGGTGAGGCTAAGGATATCGATTACGTTGTCGTTTCCGATGGTGAGGGTATCTTGGGTATCGGTGATCAAGGTATGGGTGGTATCAGAATCTCCATCGCTAAGGCTGCTTTGATGACCTTGTGTGGTGGTTTGCATCCAGGTAGAGTCATTGCCGTTGGTTTGGATACCGGTACTAACAACAAGAACTTGTTGAATGATCCTTTGTATATGGGTAACAAGTTCCCTAGAGTGAGAGGTGAAGAATATGATATTTTCATGGAGAAGTTTATCACTTCATTGACCAAAAGATTCCCTCATGCCGTGTTACATTTTGAAGATTTCGGTGTTATCAATGGTAGACCAGTGTTGGAGAAGTATAGAAAAGTGTTGCCTTGCTTTAACGATGATATTCAAGGTACTGGTGCCGTTGTGATGGCTTCAATGACTGCTGCTCTGAAGATCACCAAGAGAGAATTGCTAGATTCTCAAGTTGTCATCTATGGTGCTGGTTCTGCTGGTTTGGGTATCGCTGATCAAATCGTGAATCACATGGTCACCAAAGGTGCCACTAAGGAAGAAGCTAGAGCTAAGATCCACTGTATGGACAGAAGAGGATTAATCTTGGATGACATGCACGACAAGTCTACACCAGCACAACAATCATACGCTGACTCTGCTGCAGAATGGGAAGGTATCGACACAAGAAGTCTAGTTGACGTCATCGAAAAAGTGAAACCAACCGTTTTAGTGGGTTGTTCCACACAAGCCGGTGCATTCACCGAAGAAGTGATCAAGACAATGTACAAGCACAACCCAAGACCAATTATCTTCCCACTATCGAACCCAACCAGATTACACGAATGTGTTCCTGAAGATGCTCTTAAATGGACAGACTTCAATGCTTTAGTCGCTACTGGATCCCCATTCAAACCAGTTGAAGGCCACGTCATTTCTGAAAACAACAACTGTTTCACATTCCCTGGTATCGGTCTTGGTGCAGTGTTATCCCGTGCCACTGTTATTTCCGACACGATGATTTCTGCCGCTGTTGATCAATTGGCTGCTGGATCACCAGGTATCGCCGACTATAAGAAGGGTTTGTTGGCTCCATTGGAAGTTATCGATGAGACCTCAGCTCAGGTTGCCACTGCTGTCATTTTGCAAGCTTTGAAAGAAGGTGTTGCTAAGGTGGAAGAAGAAGAGAGTCCTGCTGGTGGTAAAGTCTCTGTGCCTAGAGATTTCGATGGTTGTATGAAGTGGGTTAAGGAACAAATGTGGAAACCTGTGTATAGACCTATGATTAAGGTTGAACATGTGGATTCTATTCATACTCATCAGTATTGATTGAATTAATATCAAACCACTAACTTTCTTCTAACTCACTTTCTCTTTGTTGCATGCTGCTCATATCATCTCATGTACTCCATTTTTCTCTCAATTGCATTATATAAAATCCCCAATCAGTTTCCTATACCATCATCAACAGGAACTGAATCCCCAATCCAAAACTTGTATTTCCTTTGTTTTTTCATGGTGTTTTAATCACTGCTTTTCTCAGATCTCTGTGTTTTCTCTTCTTCATATTTTCCAAAAAAAAATCACTATCTTTTTTTTTGCGTGTTTCTTAATCTTCTTTAACTTGCTCTTTTTTCTTTCTTTCTTAATTGTTGTTTTGTCTTTAATAATAGATCTTTCTTCTTGTTTTCTTCTCGTTATACATGATCATCGATTGAATTGTAAATTGTCCTGGGACCTGTCTGTATACGCATATTCCTCCTCCTCAACGTATGGGTTCCGCAAAAGCATTGAAGACGTGGTTTTCGCTGATGAGCGAGCACGCACATTCAATAGTCCATATAGCCAATACATTATATACACACAAAACCTGCCAAACAGATAGTTAGTAGTAACTCTGAGTCCCATACAAAACAAATTTTTAGTAGCTCGTCCAAAAGCCGGTGTAAGATTGGATTTTTTAAACTTTTGCTACCTCCAAAAAAATTGGGAATCTGGAAATGTTAAGAGGAAAGACACATATTTATCTGGTTATACCCGTCCTTAGAACTTTTCAAAACTTTTACATTTGTAATCCAAGTATGTCATGGCTTGTTGTCTCTTGAATATATTAGTGCTATTGTGAGTGAGATGAAGGGTTGAGATTTTCCGATTAAGAATGTGTTGCTAGTTGTAACTTGGGGCCCCATATTGTAGCTCAGTTTATCATACAAAGAATCTGGTCGCGTTATCTTCGATATTTGAGAATTGAGTTCTGTTGAGTTCTGTGAGTTTGTTTCTGTGAGATCAGGGAGCGAGCGAGCGACTTTCGAGAGATTTTTTCTCATACATAGTGAGAAATTCCAATGTTGTGTGTTATAAAAATACCAAAAAACGTTCCAGAAGCTCTCAATTTTGCTACCCAATTATTTTCTGATGTCACATTAATCAAATGGTTGGTTGTTGAAGGAATGGAATAAACAAGATGTCAGTTTGCCATTGAAAGCTTTTGCTAGCTGTAACTTCGGGTACCATATTAAACCCTCACTCACCACTATAAAAATTGGGAGAAAAAATGTCAATATTGTGGACTTTACTTGTAGTTTGCTCAGCTAGACGAAATGCAAGTGCCATAAAGCGAGTCTCACCTTACTAAAAACAGAGTGCCGTCAGACTTGATGTTTGACTCAGGACTGCCCAAATTTCCTTACATGTTTTCACTTTATTCAAAGAAGAATTGTTGGTGGTGAGAGTCAGTTATGTATGGTACTCGAAGTTACCACTAACATTGAAAAATATGTAAGAAAAATTTGTCAATCCTGAGTCAAACATCGACAACCGAGGCCAAACACTGTCTGATCTTTCCTCAAGACAAACTGCTTACCTTACTGTCACACCACAACTTCGAAAATTGATTCAAAAACTTATAGAGCAATATACCGAGTTGTCTAGAATTCTATTTTGAGCAAATTAGACACAACCGCAATTGAGATTCGGTACGTTTCCAACACAGCTATAGTGCTTGAACATTTACCAATCAGACATAAAAAATTACAGACAAGATGGCCACACATACTGTCCAGAGTCCATTTGTCACACCAGCTCACATTTCTCACTTTACCTTCTATGAATCACCAACCTTAAAATGTTATCACCAAGACCAGTCAATGAGTTGGACCCTGACCATGACCCAATTGAGATATTTACTACATTTGATTTAATTCGTTGCTACATCCATTGCATTCACTGTTTGCCTCCTTGTGAGTTTCAGTGGAGTGATTTGGATACGTTTGCTAAGTTGTTTGAAYTTTTAGAACAAGTTTGGATATGGCTTCTATTATTTGGACTMAGAGAAACCTGATCAAGCCATGATTSGAAGAATTTTTGGAAAATWTTGTGAAAGCTAGAGCTCGTTATATCATGATGCAATTGGCCAACATGTCTGAGCTGGGGACAGGCAATTAAGGATTYGTGATGCATAGGGTACCATTTTCGTCAGAGTCTCTTGCTTTCCATACACCTGATTGGAGTGAGACATATAAGGCGGTKGAGTTGAAGARTCCTCTGTTTGATGACGATATCTCTTGGTTTTTAAATGATGAGACGACAGTTCCATTGAATGAAACATATGTTCCCCATTTGAAAAGGAAGGCTGGCGCTGAAGACGATGAGACTGATGCTGAGAGTTGTTTCAAGACTCTTCGTCAATTGGTTCAGCAGACATTAAGCTCTGGTCTTACCATGGTTGATTTGGTGGGGACGTTACATTATTATCCCGTTGCCTTGTCATTTGACTCATTGTCTAGTTCCGATTCTGAGAAAGTGGTTCATTGTGATATCAAGAAGATTCCTGCTTTCGAGTATGACATTGATTCTGATAGTACGGGTAATGGAAGAGTCGGCAGAAGTTGGGTCCTTTCGTTCCATGCAAATTTGTACTGGAATTGTTTGAATAAAGGGAAAAAACTCACTTCTAAGGAATTTGATAGATACACTGACATTTTATTGGGTTTTGAAAATGTTGATGAGTATTATGCTGATAACACTATCACCACCTGTGCCAGTGCCATACAGAACTATCATCTTTGCCACCCGATGCAAGATTCATACGGTATGCACCAGAGCAAACTTTTCTCCCTCTCATTAGACAGTTTTTATAATCCTTTTGAGCAACATAGAAAGGATACTGGTTTGGAATTGCCCGACCTTCAGCAATCAGTGGTTGTGAAATCCTTGGACTATCTAAGCTACGATTATTGGATCAGCAGGGAAATTGAACGCGGTGACATTGTTCCAACTTGGGCCGAATCCATTGGTCATTTCAAGATGAAATCAAAGCATACAAGATGATTTGGGAACACAATCAATCATGTGACCCGGATCAGGTCATCAACGTTCCCAGATTCTATTTCTCTGGTGAAACAACCAAGGAAAACATGAACAGAATTCGTGCGGATAATGGAGAAGCTAGGATTGTCTGTGGCCATATATTGTCTTGGAGAATTTAATGATTGTCGTGTTTTCAAAAACGATGGATTTGATCAAGTTTGGCCTAAGTGGTTTAAAAAGAGGGTTCGTTTGGAACTTAAGAAGTTGAAGAGACTTGGTATCGTTTACCAAGATGCTGGACATTATGAGAATTTCTTGTATGATGAGAGGAGTGATGTGGTTTTCGTTATTGATTTTCAGTATGTGAAGTTTATCAATGTTCGTTCTTAATAGTTTTGCTTTCAGGTCTATATATTCTTGTAGTAGTTCATCTTAACTTT
>BCIP01000028.1:0-323176 GCA_001599995.1 Ambrosiozyma monospora
TAGACAGTACCCTTGAAACTGTTTTGGTTCTTATCGATGTTGTTGATGGTAACATCAGTGATACCAGAAGCAGTGGAGATAACTGAGTAGGATTGATATCCAGATTCGTAGAATTCTTCCTTAGTGATGGCATCCTTGGAGTTAAGTTCATAGTCGTAGAAGGTGGCTCTGAAACCGCTGCTCAACTTGATGTCCTTGAAGTCACAAGCAGATGGAGTGACAACTGGAACTGTTGAAGATGGAACAGTGGATATCTCAGATGAGGATGAAACTGATGAAGATGGAACAGTTGAAGTTGGAACTGGAGAAGATGAAGACTTGACAACGGAAGAGGATTCAGAAGATGGAACTGATGAAACTTCGGATGAGGATGGAACAGATGAGACTTCAGATGAAGAGGGAGTTGGAGAGGTCACTGGAGTAGAAGATGACTTGATAACAGAAGATGATTCAATAGAACTTGAAGAGGACTTAACAACTGATGAAGATGCAACAGAAGACTCAGAAGACCATGATGATTCATAAGATGAAGAGAAAGCAGATGAGGACTCAGAAGACCATGATGATTCATAAGATGAAGATGAAGCAGATGAAAATTCTGAAGATGATTCAATACTGAAAGGAATAGTTTCACAAGAAGTAACAACGGAAACGGATCCAGATCCTCCATTGCCACCGTCACCAGCACAGATAAGTGGAGCATCTGATTGGCCATCACCACCACAGTTGATCAAGTAATCATAAGACTTGTTGTAAGAAGTACTAGTAGAGTCCTTCCAATCGTATTGAATTTGGAATTGGGAAATACAGTTGCTGGAATCAACGTTGAGATCAAAAGTCCAAGACCAAGAGTTTGGATTTTTAATGTTGTAAACCTTGCTGTTAATAGAGTATAGATTAATTTGACCGCCGTTTGGAGAGTTCAAACCAATAATTTTCAATTCTTGTAAGTCATCTAAGCATAAACCAGTATCAGCAGAGAAGTCCAAAGTAACTTCGTAAACACCGGAGCTCTTGTAAGTGAACTTGGTGAATTCAATGTTAGCAGCTGGGTAGTTACCATTTTTAGCCTTGGAAGAGAAGTCACCACTACACTTGGAACTGATTGAGCCAGAACCACCATTTGGAACAGTAACGGTGGAGGTGTAACAGGTAGTGTAGACAGTCTTGGAAGTTGGAACAGTGGTAATTGCGGAACTAGATGAAGACTTACTGGTAGTTGGAACGGTAGAAGTCTCAGATGGAACAGTGGAAGTTTCAGAAGGAACGGAACTTGGGTTGGAAGTAGAAGCAACAGCTGAAGAACTAGTGAATGGAACAGAGGAAGTAGTAACAACAGCAGAAGATGATGGGAAAGTGGAAGTAGAGTCTGAACAAGTACATCTCTTGTTCCAACATTGGGTGTTGTAATCGTATGCAGTAACAACATGAGTGTAACCATCACCGTAACAACCATGGAAAGTAATCACAGTTTGACCACAGAAAGACAATGCAGCAGAAGATGATGAACTTGGGGTAGGAGTAAGTGGTGGAACACTCCAAACTGGATCGTAACTAGACGAACCCCACCACCAATGACGTTTTTGCTTAGCATTCTTATCATAAATCTCATGGGTAGTACCTTCAACCTCAGCATAGACCTTTGTACAAGAGTCATGTTTGGTGAAATCACTAATCTGAGCACTGTAACCAAGAACACCGTCAGTGTTGTAACCAGCCAAAGTCACTGGGATGTTGTAAGTAGTGCTATCTGTTTCAGTGGAAGCTGTGAATGCCTCTGCTTTACCAGCACATTCGGAGTCAGTAGTTGAAGCGACCTCATTGGCACCATACCAAGGCATGGCATCAACGGCCGACATCAATGACCAAACAATCAATAGTTGAACGTTCGCCTTCATAGTGAATGGAGAATAGGAACGTGTATGTGTATGTGTGTGTGTCGAGCGAACGTGAGATACAGAACGGAAGTAAACTTTTGAAATCTGAGTTGATGGAATTGAACCGAAAGGGTGGGAATTAGCCTGTTTATAAACTAATTTGAATCTCTAACGATGGACTTCATCCAGCGGTGTAAGTGACTATTCGAATAGGCCCTGTTGAGTTATAGAATCAACTCCGTGATAAATTAGCTCAATTCCAAGATGCAAACAGGAAAAAAACGCCCAGGCTGCAAGACATAATGAGATCAACTGTAACCTAAAAGTAGAAGCTTTTCAAGTACCGAAACCAAAAAGAATGGCCGCCATCTGAACTCAGATGGAAATATGGCTATTGCAAGGGCATCAATAGTTTGTGAATTAAAAGTAGTGATCGAAGTGGTGAATTCCATGTTGAGAAGGGATGGAGGTCGAAGTCCAGGCACCTGTGCAATGTTGAAAGCCCATTCCCGTTTTGGAAACCTTTAGACCCAAAGTCTATATTCTGAGTTCTCTGGATCTCAAACCCCAGAGGAGGCTTTCTATAGTAGAGCTTCAACAATCTATACAATCTTTTCAGAAAGTAGCAGCAGCTGTGTGTAACCCAGTGATCACATGGTATATAGACAATTCCAAAGGTGAACCATCGACGGTCATGGTCTGATGTTGGCAGGGAAACACCTAAAGGGCAATAATGGATAAACCATAAATCTCTTAGTAACTGTGGACGTTTTCATTCCAACATTCCATAGCTTAGCTCAAAACGTGAATATTCATGAGCCCGATCCAGAACAAGTAATAAGCCATGATTTGTTGGAACTAGAACAATATTCAATATGGGATGCAAAATAAGCCACAAATTAGTGATGAAACCTTAGATTGACCATGAATAATATCTTCGAGCTGGGGTTGAACGCGTAGATGGAAGTGACACGTAAAAAGTCTAAAAAGACCTTGTCTTTGAAAGTTTTCAATGGTGCTGTGATGTTGGCCATAACATATGGAACATGTATAGAGGTCCCACGACACCGTTGACCGAGAAAAAAGAAATGATGTTGAGCTGTTGCTTTTTGTCCCTTCGACGTTTCAATTGTGGATGATGAAAGGTCTGCAAGTCCACATATTGTTTCAACTGTACGGACAACTTAGAAGCTGGAATGTGGATTGGGGTCGTGCCGGATATGAAATTGCTAGTAGATTGCAATGGATAGTGATTGATTCAACATGCAATAATATTGGGTGACACACGTTGGGGATTGTTGATCTTTGGGGGTAAGCCTTATACGAGGGTTACTGTTACGTCGGATGATAATTTGATAATTTTTGCAGTCACTTGGAACTTTGCCCTGATTTGCCAACGTGGACGGCTCGAAATTCAGATCGATCGCGTCAAAATCAAGACTTGCAAGATTTCAAGAGTCAATCACCAGTTAGCTACAACTATCTATATACTATAACTGCCCCCCCCTTTTCCGGCTATGCCGTTAAGTCAGAATGTAAATTGGAATATCAAATCGCCTTTGCTCCTGTTAAGCTTTAACGTGAACTCAAAAATAAATGTACGTGGAACTCTGATGCTGTTTCTGGAAATCAGAGAGAGCGGCTTCTCGGTATTCAGAGTTCTCACCTGCAGATGCGGAGGGGGCCTCCTGAAAAATACCGGTCCGGACCGCATTGAAACAAGCAATTCGATACATTCATCTACAACTTCAATCAATATTGTTAAAAGTTGTTGCATGGTTTCGTTTGAATAAATCAATTATGGAGTAGGTAGGTAGAATACGACAGATCTGGTTTTTCCTAAGAAGTTAGCGGCATGTTCAAAGAGGTTCAATTGTCCATGCACAATATGGCGAAGAAAACAATCGAAAAAATGTTCTCGTCTATTTGTAATTGTGGGTTATTCCTTCATCAGTAATTATAGCTTACCATGTCGAATCTAATTTTGTAGGGATCATTTTATAGTACGTGCATCTTAACGTTAATTCGAAAGAAGACGATATTTCCCAAGCATGCAAATTTAAGCTTAGCAAATGGTATGACTCTCGGTTTCTAAAATGAACTAACTGCAAAATAACCCCCGTCTTGGAAGTGCATTTTTACTTCAATCGGCATGTTTGGACCTAATTTGGAAAGTGGATGGCTCACGGCCTATATATAACCTTTAGTAGTTAGAAAGTGGTACCCCTTCGATCCCAGGATTATGATTCATATCATCAATTGTATGTATACCAGGTAGGCGAGCTAGTGTTCTAGTGTATAATAGAGATATCGTAAGTTGGGAATTTCAATTAGAAACTATGCTAAAACCTAATAGAAAATCTTCATTTCTCATAATGATTCGTCGCTAGCTCTCGTTTTTTTTTTCTTGAAATTCTTTTTCAACAGCTGCAAAGAACCTGTGGAAACGATGGCAACGCAACCGACCAGATGGTTGATCATTCCTTTGAACTTTAAACGTTTTCAACCCTTTAAACGATTTGATTCTCCCTTTACACGTTTGGTCGTAGCCTGGCTGACCAGATGCGCAGGATATTTCAAAATATATTACGAGGCAGCCTCAAGTATTGTGTGCCCATGTAGGCCGGTGGTACGAGAAAGTGATCAATTCCGTATGTCTCGGGTGTCCCAAAGTCCAATTTTTCCAAAATCAACCGCATGTAAATAAAAATTAATATTTTGTAAGCTAGCGATATTTTATAGAGGGTGTAGAGAGAATATTCTCTTTCTACGTCAGAAATATTATAGAAAAGCTAGATTAATTGTAAACACGGATGAAAGTTCCACAAATGAAAACCAACTGAAGTTTCTCCAAGCGTGTTCTATGGCCGGTATACGTGTATATAGTTTTGATCGTCAAGATGCTTTGCAAAAATTCGCCAACTCAAAGAAAATATGGGGTGCTCAGCTCTCACAAGGTTACTTACGTGTATATATTAATTAGCTGACCCGGCCTCTTCAAGGTCTCTCAAATAAAAAAAAGTACAAATTTGAGCCCACGAAGCTCATATCGATATTAACAAATCAAGTAATCATCAGGAATGTTGATTTGTGCCTGAAACAATATGACAGTTAACGTTCTGATAAATGAATTACAAATCTGCAACATCTCAACTCATGTGTGCAGGACCGCTGCATAATCGATGCTGTACGTACGTCCACCGTCAGGAAGGTGCACTACGTGTACATCCAGCCATTTTCCAATTCTAATGATCTTGGGTCGTTACCAATGCCTAATTTGAATTCTTGATCCATATTATATGCAGTGTGCACCTGATGTGAACTCCCTCTTCAATTAATTATTTCCAAATTGAGCAAGAGTGGATGATTTGAAATTTTGAATCAACGTGGTGTTTTTAATATCCCTGCCAAATTCCATCGTACGCCCTAGAAATTCAACTTAAATTGAAGTGGATGGCAAGTTGCCGGTGGCCAGCAGCCAGTGGCAGTACTAGCCGGTGCGCTCAAATATTTTATAACTGTGTAGACGATTTAATCAGGATTCAAAATGGTGCGTTTTCTTGTTTCTGCTGTTTCTGGATCTGGGGCTGAATAGTTTACTTCATGATTTTAAAATTTCTGATGTTGTATGATTTTTTCATCAGTTTCGATCCGAACTTCCTCCAGTGAAAATATAAAAATCCACTTTTTCTTCGTATCTCTCTGTGTACAACTCTGCCAATTAATATTAAGCTGGTCAAGCTCTATGCTATCATTACTATGTCATATTCCAAGCTAAAGACATGGGAGCTACAATTCACTCTTGAAATTCCCAAAAGGAAATAGAACGTTTTGGATTTTTTCTTTACTTCAGAAAACGAATTATGGGTCAACTGTACATTTTGTCAGGGAGTCGCATCATCTCGCATGTGACCTAGCTGCATTGTGCTGGTCCAGGCTGTGTTCTTTTAATCTCGGCCGGCATTTCGCATTTTGTGAAATTTCACCGTCATCGGTCAAAACTACTTCTTTTTCATATCCTACTACAGCTGATTGAGTTCCAAACTTTCATGTTGAATTGACAAGTAACCGTATGTATGTAGTTGTTTGTCTTTAAAGAAACCCCTAGGTCTCTGATTGTTTTCCACTCGGTTCATATTGTGCTGGACAATTGACATTTTTTAACATACGTTTGACGTGCGCAGGACATGGAAGGCCGATAACTTACAATTGACCCAGCAATTGGCTATAAATATCGTGGTTCACACTCAAATTCCAGAATTGCTTTAAAGAAAAAAGCATGGCTTTGAAACAAGCCTGATAGTATGGACAATCCAGCTTAAGGTCATGATGGAAGCTTGAACAAGCTCCTTAAAAATTAGATCCATTCCTGAGAAGTTGGTTGCTTCTAAGTTAGATTTGCCTGGATCATGGCCGAAGATCGACGACGTTTGAAGAATTCAAACTCATGGACTTTAATCCAGTTCATGTTAGTCTGTAACCATTAACGACTGTCAAGCAATTGCAGGCAGATGCCTGTATGTTAAGCTCATCTACTACAGCAATCTAGAGTGAATTGAATCCATGACTGGTGTACTAAATTTCAAGTTATAGTTTCCCTCAATATATCATCATGTTGACACAGAACAATTAGAAAATTGATCTCTAGTAGATATATAAATCAACAGATCATCACAAATAAAAAGGCCCTTCAAATTGTATATAAGCTGTAATTAACCTGTGCGTACATGCAATATGAATCATGATAGAAATATTTTGTGTACCTCATCAGTACATGCAGCCGATCAGAATTTGCATATAATCAAGTAATTTTTTCTTACCGTATTCAAACAAGAATGAGTATATACAGAGTCAAGTAGTATATCAGGAATTAGTGATTTGTATGTAACCTGTACCTGTCACATACCCCGGGTCTTTGTATATCGAACTAGATGGGGCCTGGATCAACGGCCTGATGCAAGATTTGTTTCACGCAGGTATATTTTTGAATCACTAATTAGTTACCGAAATTTTCATCTGTGGACTAGGGAAATTTAAATACAGTAGAGTTTTTTAAAATGGAATTCATTTTCTTAAGAATTATTCTATTTTAGGAAATATAGATCGATTCAACATATATTTGAATATAAATTCTTCTAGAAAACCATCAACCAGCTGGAATTTTTTATTTTTATACATCTAGAACTTGCAAGTTGTAACACATGGATCGATGAAATTTAATATGTAACTTTTTTTGGTCCCCCTTTAAACAAAACATGAATAAGGATAAATTTATAATTGTAACTTCTAGATAAATTTAATTTATTCTTATAGCCATGACGCACTGGCCCCTATATAAAATTTCAATATATAGGCAATTTTTTTCTCAGGATTCAGGGGTCTGTGCCTGCATGTGATTTAAATGTTGATTTGTTGTTGGGCGCTGGTCAGGATTCCCATGTGTACGCACATGCATGGATAAAATGATTACTTTTTGTTGAACATTCTTCTCAATATATATATAATTCTCTAACCGAAACTTAAATCTTGTTTATATTTTAATCAAAATTCCGATTTTCAATAATATATCCTATATTTCTATAATTTATTGTATGACCATATAAATAAATTGTATCGTGCTTGCACGTACTATATTCTGAAGAAAGGTACCCATATGCTGAGTTTCCTTCCTTCTTCATGGCTACCTTGAGCTAAGCGAGTACTCTATAAAGGATAGGTTCCAGATCGTCTTCAATTGCGCCCAAGCCTTTGCTTTACATTTCTGCATATAGCTACGGTCTGCTAAATCTAACGATTTGCAAACATTCCGGCCCGCTTGTGAATTGTCGTGACCGTGACATGTGTCTAGGCTCCATATGCAAATAAATCACTAAAGCTAGATTTTAGTGCATACAGCCACTAATTTGAGTGTTGATCCCTTGATTGTGATACCAATTACGTGACGGGTACACATGTGGCACCTGACAGCATTAATTCCTGCAAATATTGGAGATCTGATGGTAAGCTCGTCCAGGTGCTCCTGAAACAGAGAATATTCAACGCTTCTTTCAAGCGCTACTACTTTATATATAGTCCTAGACACACACATTCCCAATTTGATAAAGAAATATGACTACTCATAAACTACCGGCAATCCAGTAATGGTACAGTCACTGCCCCTGTCACTTCGCCATTTGTGACATATCATTTTTTTTTGATCAAAATCAATCCTTTTTAGAATTGGGAATCCTCGTGTCTAGGACTATATATAGCTGTTTTTTTGCCAATAAATGCATGATTGTGCAAGCAGGTCAAATTATAGACATCACAACATGTGAATTAGATGATCATATATGGACCTGGAATTTGGATTAATTATATCATGACAGTTTATTATCGAGTATAGATCATTAGTAATTACAGGTGTGGAATATTGACTAGAACTATAGTTAGCTCTGATTAAATAATAATCAAATCCCGATTCTGGGTACGCATGTACGCATTTTGACATATCCATGTGACCTAGTCACCTATATAAAAAATGAATTGAATTTACCCCATATATTGGCCTATAGCTTTTTTTTCTAATATACTAGACATTTTTTATTCAAACTTTATACTGGAATTTGTGTGCTTGAAAGAGACTGATTACGTAAACCAAGAATACGCGGTGCAAAGGTGTAAAAGATTGAGTGTGAGAATTGACACATTGAAGAAGACAGCTATTTTGTGAGAGACTTTTGACTTGATGTGTACGAAGATTTCTTTTGTAGAAAAAAAAAATCATAGAAAAACATCAAATAAAGAGATTAAAGACGTCATTATACTCAAAACTTTATATACAAGGAAGGTATAAAAACTCCATTGACGGGAGGGAAGTAGAAAAACCTAATGAGCTAGGTTAAAAACTTACTTTATTTTAAAAAGGGAAAAAATATAGGGAAAACGGGTCATAAAAAATAACAAGTAGAAAGTTGGACATGGAGCAAAACAAAGAAAAAGAGAAAGTCCAAATATAGAGAAGAAAAGGGGAAAACAAAAGGTGATAGCATCAGCTTAACCAACTACCACATTCTGCCCTCTGCCGAGCCACTTCACGTTGCACGTCGTCGTCCAGGACAGACCCATCAGTCCTGTTGTGACAAATCGCAAACTGTTTAGTCATCAATTTGCTTAGTGATAAGAGGAATTTGTTGAATCTGAACAGTTGTATTGGTGTGAGGTCAGCATTGCAAATCAAGAAATCTGAATTCTTATCCTCCACCGAAAGACCCGTGGCTCTGGACCAAATTAGCTTTGCACCAACGCAGTCAAATAACGTGTGTTGAACACCATGTTCACCAAAGCACTCAGTAGCTATGTGACATTTGAGTATATACAAATTCGTTAATGGTGTCTATATCATCTTTTTTTTTTACCAAAAAAGTAAGAGCTCTTATTAGACATTAGTGAAAAGAAAATAAATTAATCTCAATTATTTCTGTACCCGATCAAGAACATGCACTGAAAGTTTATGTGCTTTTTTATTGTACATATTGATTTTCATGTGAGATTATATATCAAGTTAACTGTATTTTTTTCTGATTATAGACTGATCTATATAATGTAGGCCTCTGATAATATGATTTACCAGTTTCGATTTGCAATCAATTCCAATTTCCATATATAATAATTTAAAATCATATTTTTTTGGTCACATTTTTAATTAATTTATATTTCAGAAAAATTAAAAAATGATCGAGCCCAATTTTTTGATTGGTTGAAGCTTTTTCCTTCACGTGTATGCCATTTTTAATTAATTTTTTCTTTCCAATTTATGAATGAAAGAAGAAAAAATGTTTATATTTGAATTCCAATTTGAAATTTAAAACATCGAATAGATCGATATATATCCATAAATTTGTAAATTGAAAAAGTTTTTTTTTTTTGTTTTATATCAAATGTTTCTGGATGCAGGCTTTTTTCTTTAAATTTATTTTTTAGTTTTCATTAAATATGTATAGTGTATGCAAAATGTACACGAATTTGTTAAATTTGTAGAAATTTTTAAAATAAAAACAAAAAGTAAAATTATTGAATTAAAAGGTGCGATTTTCCAATTGTAAATTGATTTTAGAGACTAAGTTTGTAAATTCAAGTTTCAAAGTTATATTTTTTTTTACCTAATTAAGTTCAAAATTATATTAATAAATTATAAAACAGGAGAGTCTATTTGAATTCGATTAGACTTTCAGGTATAAATGTATGTTATATATAAAAATAGTAGGAGGATCATCGAATTTAATGATCCCTTTAACAGTAATTAGTTAATTGTTATAGGGTATTGGTAGTATTGAACCACTTTTTTTACCACTTTCTTCAATTGCGTCGCTGTCACATTAACTGGAATGTCTATATGAAACTTTGGCGATGGGGAAAATTGATGTGCACTTATTTTTATTAATATCTCCAAGTAAATGTTGATTTTAACATAATGTTGTGGTGGCATTATATATATAGTAAAGTTAACACAAAATCATATATAAATGCAAATTATTTTCAAAATCTAAATCTTTCAAATTATACAGATCTTTGTATGTAAATTTGTATAAAATTGTAAAAATTAATGTCAAATAATATTGTAATATAAAAAATGTAAAAATGTAATTAAAATGTAGAAAAGTAAAAACCTGCATTGTCAAAAAGTCACAATATATAAAAAAAAGAATTTAAATTATTGTTTTTTAACTGAAAATTATATATATTCTAAGGTCGGGAAGATAATAAATTTAAAAAATTATAAATCAAGCGATATACATCTAAAAAATGTAGAACACATGGCCAAAAAAAAAATTATTAGAAAATATTACATGCATTAAATCAATTATGTAAAAATATAAGAAAATTCCAATTATTATAAATTAATTGCCTCTTTTAAAGGAAAACAAATTTGTTTTTCCTATATGACCCCAAACATGACATATGTATAATTTTTTATTCTTCTCTATAGGAATATACCAAACGATTTAGTATCGTATTTCATCGATGATTGATTTTATAGTTTAAATTATAATGAAAAATTGAAATTTTATATACGTTAAAAAGCTGAAATTTTATATATAGGTTAAAAAACAAAAAATTATAAAAAAGTGAAAGTGTAAAAATGTAAAAATGTAAAAACATGTAGAGGTGTAAAAACATGTAGAAGTGTAAAAACAAGTAAAAATGTAAAAAATTTTAAAAGTGTTTAAAATTGTGTAAAAGTGAATTGAAATGTTAAAAAATGTTTCATTTTTTGTAAGCGCCTCTATATAATGCACCTAATGTAAAAATTCATTAGAAAATTTATAACATACTAAAAGTTAAAACTTCAAAATTTCTATTTAATTATTAATTAGCTATATATAGAAGACAATTAAGTAAAATAAATTTAAATAGGGAAATTTCTTTTCTATATATATATATATCCTGCTAATTAGATATGACATATATCACCTAAAAATTTATTTAATTAACCAGAGTATAGATCCAAAAACAGAAAATCGCATACCCGTACATTTTTTGAAATAGCTAGATCTACTCTTGATAGGCAAATTCAAACTATTAATTAGCAATTTAGAATGACGTGATAATTCAGCCATACCTTTTGATATTTCTTTGGTATGAATGAAATTTATTGAGTCTTTTGAAACAAAAAAACAGCATTGTTGAAAATTAACCAATTTTTTCTAATTCAATTATATGCTTTTGTTTTAAAATTTTATATATGGGTTTAACAGGAAAGATGTTCATGTCTGTGGTTCGTAAAGCTTAAGAAAAATATATATGATTTTAAATCCGGTAATATATATAATTTTATCGAAATATTTATAACAGCTAGATCATTGAAAATTAGATTTTCGAAAAACAATGTAAAGTACTAGTGAGCGCGGTCGTTTAATTTCTGGCAAGCTGGTGAATTTACTCACCAATATTCCTTGATAGAGCTATGGCTTCAGCTGATCTACATCTTGGATTGTGTACTATATTTTGTATTGAATCATCGCATAGTGGTATCAGTTTGGTTTTGTAATTATGAAATGGTACGTATGTGGGAAGAGTATAGATAATATATTTCGAAGTTTGCGAGACATGGGAATATACAATTACCCGCTGCTGTTCGAATGTGTAGGAGTTTAATTTATCTGTATACTTTGATTAATACCGTATATAGAGAAAAAGATAAATAAATAAATAGTGGATAGTAAGACGGATACACATCAACACCATAACAGAAGAGTGTAGACATTGAATGGGGTGGGTGCTTCAAAACCATGCATAATCATTGACCATAATAAAGAAGTTGTGTTCATTTGTAATTGTAGTCAGAACTTATTTGAACATTCTAACAGGGTACTCATCGTTATACATACCGTGTTCTGATTCTTCCAATAATCTTATCTTGTAATTGTAATTCACAGAAGGAGCAGTGATTGGCTCACCATTCTTTCCTAGCAATTCACCATTGATGACATCTTTGCTTACAGTGGCCAGAACTTCGTTCAACTTAACTTCTTCATTGTTCACAACTGTCAATTGCTTGACACCTTCATCACCTTTCAATAATCTAGGGTTGGTCTTATTACCCAATTGCAACAAACCACCAATCTTGGCTTGGTTGAAAGTAGAGATTTGTGGGTATTTTCTTCTGGTTTCTCTTTTGAAATAATCATTTCCAATGATATCATCGGCTTGCAATGATCTTGGGTCTTTGTAAGTCTCCTTATTTGATGCTGGAGCTGGTGTTCTGTAGTATGGCACATATGGGTTACCTGTAGATCTGTTTGGAACCAACACCAACAACTGTCTTATCTTCTCCCAGATACCTGTGGAACCTGTTGTATATTTCTTCCAAACTGGAACTGGACCTCCGCTCATTTTTTGATAATGTTGATTGAAAAAAGAATGTGGGTTGATGGTTGAATTACTTGATTTGATAGTATGGGGTTTCTGAGATGGGTTATCTTTCATCTTGATTTTAGTAGAGTGAGGGGTAAGAGTATTTGATGGTGCACGGGCTTTGTGGAAATTATTTAAATTCATTGATCGACGGGTCAATATATCGACGCTAAGCGGCTCA
Source organism: Ambrosiozyma monospora (assembly GCA_001599995.1). NCBI lineage: Eukaryota > Fungi > Ascomycota > Pichiomycetes > Pichiales > Pichiaceae > Ambrosiozyma > Ambrosiozyma monospora. The sequence goes on from BCIP01000028.1 coordinate 12,955, forward strand.
CCCAACATTTTTCTGGAACCGTAACTCCGACCGAGTGCCCGTCATACAAAAACCGTATGATGTAGGCATGTGATTGATCATGAACATTGATGATAGTTACGTTGTTCGAACCCCACTTAGGATAAACAACACAATCAAACATCAGTTTTCCCATTTTCAAACATACCCACAAAAAACAAACACTCCTTATTATCATCTCACAACTAAGAAAATGCCGATGAGATTAAGAGGTTGGAGACCCACTAGATCCCAGGACCTTATTGAATTGCCCGACGATTATGATTCAGAAGCAGAGAGAATTGATCTCAACGACTTCGATGACGAAGAAGATGAAACAACATCCTCAGAAGAACAGGGAGATGATGAAAGTGAATATGAACTTGAGTTTACCAGTTCTGATGGTGACCAATTTGAAATCCCGCAGGTTGACATCCAAGAAATGATCGCATTGGCTAACGAATTGTTACGAGACAACAACGACAGTAATAACAACAACAACGCACATAATAATGATAACGATACTGGAGAAGCAGACCGTTCTGTGAGTATCAGGTTTCCAGTGATGCGTAACCAGAGGAATTTGGAATTGGCAAGAGCAATAATAGAAGAGCATGAACGACTCAACAGAGTAAACAACAATGGAAACGGAACAGCAGCAGACACGTTAGTGGCAGGTTATCATGGGAACTTAGAACTTCACCGTCAACTAGCAAACAACCTCAACAGAAATAACATTAACAACAATAACAATAACAGAAGACCAAGAGAAGGTAATGGAAATGGTGACAATAGACCATTTTGGATGAAACTTGTGGACTCGATCACAATCACATTATTTCCTTTGGTTCTAATGAGAATAATCAGATGTGTTCTAAGTATTTCTTCATTCTCACTTGATGTGATGCAAGATACTTTTGACTTCATTGATTTCATGCAAGAAGCTATACCAAACGCTACTCAAACTGTCGTTGAAACCACCGAAGGAGCCGCCGCTGAGGTGGTTAGTGGAATCGTTACTAATGGTAGTATCGCTACTAATGATACCTTGGCTAATGCTGCTGGTACAGCGGCACAGACAGCTACATCATCTTTAATCATGAAGTTTGGAATGATTATCATGGAAGAGTTGCCGAATTTGAATAACAATATCAAGATAGCCTTGACGTTGACTACATTTTACTTATACACTACTGGGTTTGGATTGTTTATGATCACTTCTTTTGCCTTTTTGATTCTTTGTCTGGTGTTTTCACTTGGCAAAAGATGGCATTCCGTGGAACGGTTTGTCGTTTCTATTATCATGGATGGAGAGGAGTGCATTTGATCCGTGTTTCTTTAATTTGATTTCCAATTTTTGCCACTCTGTGTTTGGCTCATTTACATTTAGCTCCTTTACACATGCATTTCACATCTTACAATTTACTTCTTTGCTTCCTTTTTAAACATTTTTTTTTTATACGACTTATACTGGTTCTATATTACATAATTATTGGCTGTTCGATATTCAAATTAATCGTAACTCTATTTTTTGAAAACGTCCTCTTTTTGAATAATCGTGGTTAATAGCCTATAGGATTTGCCTCTTTAAAATTGTAAACGCGCGACTGCGAGCAACAGATGTTTGAACTTTGAACCTCGTTTTTTTCATCAACACGTACAGAATTGAAAGATTGGAAGATGCTTAAAGAAGGCCAAAACACTCAAGCTCAACCGAAATCATAACAACAACAAATAAACACTATATCACCTTATTTTAGACCAAGGTAAACAGACACAACACCCAATCCAATGCCTCCCAAAAGATCAGCCGAACCTGAAACACCGGCCGTGTCCGAACCAGCATCCAAAAAGCAAACACCAGAACCAAGTTCAAAAAATGGGAACAACTCCAACAACAACAACACCACAAATGGAAATGGCCAACAACAGACGAAGATGCCAGCATCTGTGCTTCAGAGAAGAAGGGAAGGAAGACAAAGACAAAAGGAGAACATTCAAAACATATTAGATGAAGCAGGTATTAGGAAAACCGATCAAGAAAACAACTTTAAATTTTCTTCTATTCCAATAATTCAATTGATTAACCAAAAGAATTATTTCACCGATTATTTGAAGAAAGATGAACAGTTGAGAATGGTGCGTAAAGTGAAAGATAAAGCAACTGAACAAAAACAAGCCAAGAAACAAGCGGATGTTGAAAGAAAACAGGCGTCTCAAGATATCCTTACGAAATTGAAGAATGGTAATGGCCATGGCCATGGTCATGGCTTTGGCTCATCTACTAGTCTTAGTGGGATGGCATCATCTGGAACCAGTGTCAATCCCTCGAATTATAATTCTGTCAATAACTCTGAGTTTGAAGATGACGATGCTGATGAGATGGATCCAGCCGATCGACAAACGATAGTTTTACATCCTGGGTCAATGAACATCAGAGTTGGGTTGTCTACTGATGTTGATCCGAAGAGTGTCTTGAATGTCATTTCCCATAGATTAACGGAGACCACACCTAGACAACAATACACAAAGACTGTTGATCCTGCTAGAGAACCAGTTGACTCAGAAGATGGAAAGAGGGTGAAGTTAAGTGATCCAGCTTATGCACAGGGTAAGAAAGTAATTACTTCGAGTTTCAAAGAACGGATGAGGTATTATAAGAGAAGAATCTTGCCTAATTCAAATGAGACTTGTTTGAATTTCAATTTGAAGACACAACCTGAATTGATACAGGATCATGATGATATCCATAAAGTTGAATTTTTGAATTCTGAGTCCGAACAATTGAAAAGAAAGAAATATGTCGTTGGTGAACAAGTACTACGATTGGAAGATCCAGACAATTGGTTGATCCGGTCTCCTTTCATGAATGGTAACTTCAATGATCTAGATCAATCATACAATTCCAAACATGAGGTTCTGGGAGACATCGAATTGATTCTATCACACATCCTAAAGAAAGAATTTGATATCTCAACGAAGAAACAAGTAGGCAACTATAACTGTGTCTTGGTGGTGTCTAACTTATACGACAAGAACTACGTTGAAACAATGATTGACTTCCTACTCAAAGTGATGGGCTTCCATCAAATATCAATCATCCAAGAAGGTTTAGCGGCCACATTTGGCTCAGGTGTTTCCTCCGGTTGTATCGTTGACATTGGTGCTTGTTCCACCAAGATCTGTTGTTTGGAAGAAGGTGCCATTTTGCCTAACTCGCAAGTGGAGTTAAGTTATGGAGCCAATGATGTGACTCGATTCTTGGTTAAGAATTTGGTTAATCAACAGTTCCCATATACGGAATTTAACTTGAATGATTTGAATGATTGGAAGATGGCCAATGCTTTGAAAGAACAAATTATTACCTTCAATGATGCTAATGTTGCCATTCAGTTGTTTAAATTTGAGTGTCGTAAGCCAGGTGTTCCTTCAAAGAAATATGAGTTTAAGTCATTTGACGATGTGATGGTTTCTCCAATGGCTTTATTCTATCCTCATGTTTTCGTTGACCAACAGTTGGATGAACATGCCAAATCGATTTTATTGGGTAAAATCTCACCAAATAAACCAATACGTGACAAAAGATTGTTTACAAACATTGGTAAATATGAAGGTTTCCAGAACGATAACCCTGAGTCATTATTACAACAATTTCAAGAGAACGGAGAATTGATCTCCAATATGGATAAAGTTTCCGATATAATGGATTACTTGGTGCTGAATCCAACACCTACGAAATGGCCCGAATCGGAGAAAGACAATACCCAGAAACAATTGAAAGATAAAACCACGTTGAAATTGAGAAAGAACATGACACCATTAGACAAAGCCATCATTGAATCAATCACGATGGCTGGATTCACTGATCAGTCCAGAGCAGACAAATTGTATTCGAACATCTTGTTAATCGGAGGAGGATGTAAGATTGAAGGTCTGGATGAGATCCTATTGGACAGATTATACTTCAACAGACCACAATTGTTAGGTTGTAACAAGTTGGAAGAGTTATGCAAGCAAGTGATTGATTGGAAGAGTCAATTTGAAAAAAGAAGAGACGAGGCTTACAATAAACAACAGTTACAATTGAAAGAAAACGGGGGTGTTAAACCGGAAGGGTTCGTTGCAGTTGATAAGACAGCTGAGTTTGAATTGAGCAAAGAACAAGAACAGGAGTTAAGTATGATTGCTAATGCTTCAACTACTTCTAGTACTGCCATTAAGATACTGAGTAGTTCAAAGGAAATCGATCCTGGTACGTTGGGTTGGAAAGGTGGGTCTGTTTTTGCTAGATTGAAGATCGTGGAAGAGTTGTGGATTAATGAAGATGATTGGGATAGGTTAGGTTCAAGAACACTCAATTATATCAGTTTGTTCAATTATTGAATGTTTCGTTTTGGATATTTCACGTTGGTTTATTTTCTCTATCTCATTATCTTTTTCTATGTTTGTTTGTATGTTATCCGTGCTCTTTTTTTGTTTCAGTTTTGTAATATTGTAATTGTATGAATCCATTATCCAAATTATCCAAGATTTATGAAGAATTGAGTTTTAACGGAGATCAGGTGCATGTGCCATCACCATCACCGCCATGGCCCATGGGGTAGAAGATAGAAATTCTCACGATACACGGAGTTTTGGGTGGTTATAAGAAGATATGGGGATCATGGGGATCAGTAACACAGTTGATTTGATAGAGGGTGGTGATTGTAAGGCCCGCGCTGCTTTTGTCCGACCAGTAACGCTCTGGTCCGGCGTAGGGGAAAGTGATTTGTGTGAGAGTGCTAAGGGTGGGTAAGGTGATTGGCGGACTACTCTGCCACTAGGCATACTACCTACGTACTGTATCTATACCCGTACACCAGTTATGGTATGTGTAGTTTCTAGTTACATGGGCATACGTTTACAAACCTTGACCCTAGTAATCATGATTGAAACAAGGCAGAAAGGGAGACGGGGATTGCAACAGGAACTGGGAAACAAGCGAGATGATTGGTCCAGTAGTAGGTGTGTATTGGGAAATAGGGGTTGTGATTCAGGGGTGTTCAAACTGCTCAGTACAGTCAGTTCAGTCAGTTCACAGTGTGCGGTCGAGCGTACTACTTCTCATACTGTCCCCTTAGTTAAGGATGTGAACAGTCCGCGAGTGCGAACACAGCGACGTGATGGCCAGATGCTCTACCATACTCAATATTGACTGGCTGTCAACTCCCTACCCCATCCTATTTCAACCTCAACTTGCCCTGCTTTTCCCCCAATCTTCTTTTCAACTTATCGACACCCCTACCCTCTTGCCCCCACGAATTAACCCCAATTCTTTCATAACTACCCAATTCTTCATCCCACAATGTACAAGAGAGCTTTTTCAACAACTAGAGCCATCAGATCATATGCTGATACCATCCCAAACTTGAAGATCAACAAGGACACTAAGGTTATCTTCCAAGGTTTCACCGGTAGACAAGCTACTTTCCACGCTAAGACCGCTTTAGAATATGGTACTCAAATCGTCGGTGGTACCAACCCAAAGAAAGCTGGTCAAACCCATTTGGATAAGCCTGTCTTTGCCACTGTTGCTGAAGCCATGAAGGAAACAGGTGCCACTGCTACTGGTATCTTTGTCCCACCTCCAATTGCTGCTTCTGCTGTCGAAGAAGCCATTGCTGCTGAAATCCCATTGGCTGTCTGTATCACTGAAGGTATCCCACAAGCTGATATGTTGAGAATTTCCCAAATTTTGAGAACTCAATCAAAGACTAGATTAGTTGGTCCAAACTGTCCAGGTATCATTGCTCCAGATCAATGTAAGATTGGTATCATGCCTCAGTCCATTCACAAGAAGGGTAAGATTGGTATTGTTTCGAGATCCGGTACTTTGACTTATGAAGCTGTTGCTCAAACCACCAAGGTTGGTTTAGGTCAAACTTTGGTTATCGGTATGGGTGGTGATCCATGTCCAGGTACCAATTTCATTGATGCTTTGACTTTGTTTGTCAATGACCCAGAAACTGAAGGTATCATTATGATTGGTGAAATTGGTGGTGAAGCTGAAGAAGAAGCTGCTGAATTCTTGAAGCAAAATAACTTGACCAGAGATGTTCCAAAGCCTGTTGTTTCATTCATTGCTGGTGTTACTGCTCCACCAGGTAGAAGAATGGGTCACGCTGGTGCCTTGATTTCCGGTGGTAAGGGTACTGCTCAATCTAAGATTGAAGCTTTGACTAAGGCTAATGTCGCTGTTGTCCCATCTCCAGGTATGTTGGGTGATGCTTTGTACAAGCAATTCGTTGACAGAAAGTTGTTGTAAGTTTTTATCAATTGTTAAAAGCTCTCTTTTGGTTTTATTTTTATCTTTTGAAAACTGGAAACAACAAAAAAACAAAAAAATTAACTTGGATGTTTTGAATTGAAAGATTTGGATCAAACTGGGCCTATTCTGGAATAGACTCGAGAGGGATTGCTTTTAGATTTCCTTGGTTTTTCCAATGTCTTTGCTTTTCTTTACTTCTTTCTTCAACTCAACGTCTCTTTCTTTCTCTCTTTACATATCATATCATATCATACATATCTCTACCTCATTTTTTAACGATCTTTAGACGACAATTTTTTGAAAAAAAAGTACTAAAAATATAAAATTACAGATTCACTATTTTGATTACACGACAACAGTAAACTAAGTGAATCATTTCGACTGTGATAAAACGTGTAGTTACAATAGATCAGGTTCTATCAATAATTCTTCCAGTAGCCCTGAAAAAAACGTTACCTATACACCGTTAACACCAAAAATCAAACCACCTTCAGCCTCCAGCAACCCCGACCATGCAGTATAACCTACCGTCTACGTACGTTACACAACCTCATCTACATTCGAACTCAACATCTATCTATCAATCAATATCACCACATAAATTGCAGTTGAGTTCAATTGACTGTCCAAAGTTCAAACCAAACCAACGCTTTTCCCCATGCTCCCCAATTCCCAATTCCCCACGTACGTATGTCCTTCTTATGAACACGTTGTCTGATCAGTGATCAGATAAATAATCTCGTGTCCGAGGGCGGATCCAAACGGAAGTATCGTACGTTATCTTGTGATTTTTAGCTGTATAGCGACGACGAGCGAAAGCTGCAGCCGGCGGAATGTTTTGTGGGGACGGTACGTTACACGTACGTGGTGAACGTGGCCGTGCAATTTGAAATTTGGTAGGAGGCCGGCAGCTATAGTCAGCTTGGGGCCGGCGAAATTCTGAAGGGTTGGGTTAGCCACGTTTGGTGTGGCGTGTGCTTGGGTGAGGTTTTTTGTTGAGATGATAGAATGATGATGATGATGATGATGATGATGATGATGATCTGGGTGATGCGGTTTGGTTTGGAAGGGTTTGTGGAAGATTTGGAATTGGTGATTATTATAACTACGTTTCCATTTAAAAATGCTGGTTTTTAATATTGTTGATGTTTAAAGGACATAGTATGGTGGTTTTTATTTTTGAATTCTGGTTTGAATTGTTGGAAGGTCCAAGGATTCATTCAATGTGAGCTGCAGGCCGTTTGGTTTTGTTCCGTTTGAATTAGACTTGGAAGGAAAGTGAAAACTCGAAGGGCAACATTTTTACAACAACAACAACATCCTTCCCCTTTCACCTTTTCTTTGTTTCATTCCAATCATCATTTACATCAATTGAAATTGCAGTTAACACAACAATGTCTTCAACTCCACGTGAATGGTTTTTGGACTCAATGGCCGTTGCTGTGAATGATTTGATCCAAGCACCACAAGCTGACGACAACTCAACAGTTACTTTACATCTTAACCCATTGTCAAAAATTGAATAGCTTAGAAATTCTCCTGTAGTTCAGAACTCATTGGAACAGTTGATCAAGCTTATCAAGGAAGCCAAAACGAATGATCTATTCATCCAACTCAAAAAAATAGATGCTCAAACGATGAATGAGCTAAGCATGGTGACAGAGTTGCTTGTTAACCGTGTTGTTTCAAAACGGGAAAGTTTCTCGATTGAAAAGTGGTATCTAGTGGTGTTTCAACTGTTTTGCACCTGTCAAACTTTTCGATAGAAGGAGACTTTCAATATGTTAAGATTATCAATCGAGAGGACTGCACGCTCACTGTGTCTCTTGCTTTCATGCAGAAACTTCGTCGGATCCAGTCATCCTGTAAGGCCACCAGAGATAGTGCTAACGAGATCCAATATTCATTCAAAAGGTTACCAGACGACAAATTCAAGAGGGGATGGAAAGAACTCCATCCTATTATCATTAATGGTTGGCAAAATCTCAGTTTAGAAAAACAATTGGATTACATCAGAAGCACAAAAGTTTCTGCCACTTTTACTATTATAATAAGATACAACGAATGAAAATATAAACCAATGAAAATCCCGTGCGATGAAATTCACCAAAGATATCATGGATCCGATCTTAGAATTTCTTATGTTTATTGGGTTGGACGATATCGTTATGGAGGCTGAACACTACCAACCTCCAGATATTACGACTAATTTGTTTCCTGACACTCTAACTTCTTCCGATTTGTTTGTCGGGAGATATCATGTGATTTCTGTTGATTCCATATCATGTTCCTGTACTAGTCCTTTACAGGTATTTCAGTTCGAGAAGGCTCTTACAGATACCATGATATCGTCTTTTATGTCAAATAGTCCATCTACTGCCGAAACCAACGCCCTTTATCAGATACTCAAGAATATGACGTCGTACAACCTTCGTTATGGTTTGTTAACCGATGCAACTAGAGTTTCTTATTTAAAAGTAGATGATTTGTCTTTGCAAGATGATTCTAAAAATACCTTCTTATGGTATCGTAATTTGGCGCTGGATGATCGGGATTCACCAATTGGATATGTTCTTGTGATGCTAATGCTTGAGAGATATGCCACATTTGAAAATAAGACCACTTTCGAAGCCATTGGTGAAGAAATGTCAGCAACAAAATCATTTTGGAATAAAGTCTTCGTCAAAGAGCAAGCCTAGGGTAATGCCCATGGTGATGTTAATAACAATAATGGTAACAACACTGGAGACAACACAGGAAACAACACTGGGAGCAATGACAATGATGATTATGAGATGGAGACAAGCGATTCAGAGATACAAGAAAACAGTGACAGAAGACACGCTATTGCATCAGATGTTGTTTCTAGACCTGCTACATCTGAATCATACACAACCATGAATGATTCAATAACATTATATCCGACCTACTTTTTCAAGCAAGCCCGTGAAAAAGACCACTTGACCACGGTTGCCACTTGGGATTATGAAGATTTTGTCACCTTCTACTCTCCTAAAATTCGCACACATGAATCCTAAATCAAAGAGGTTGTTGTGAAATCATTTTCCACAGAAGAAATCAAAGAGCTAATCAGACCAATATATCCGATACCAACTAGTGAATTGAAGTTTACACAGATTATTCTATCGAACGTTACCATAATGAAGTTAAGGCATACAAAGAAGTTGAAAAGTATAATGCTTCTCACCCTAATGATATTATTCACATCCCTAAATTAGTTGCATATGGTATCAATAAAACCAAAAAGGGTAATGGTCGAATTGATAAGCTTTACTATATTGCAGTGGAAAAACTTGATGCTCATCATCCTAGAACCAAGCAAGAATTAATTGATGGAATAAGAGAGCTGGAGTTGATCAAGAAGAGCGGTATTTGTCATGATGATGTCCACTCTGGTAACTACTTGCATGACAGTAAGAACTTCTATGTCATTGATTACGGAGAAGTTGAATTTAATGGCCCTGATAAGAGATATCGTGCAGCTATATAAAAGTTATACCTTCTTAAATGTTGAAGATAGTGAAAATGAGTTTTATGATTCTGATGGCAACTTGCTTGTAGTAGTAGTAGTAGTAGTAGTAGTAGTAGTAGTAGTAGTAGTAGTAGTAGTAGTAGTAGTAGTAGTAGTAGTAGTAGTAGTAGTAGTAGTAGTAGTAGTAGTAGATGAACAAATGATAGATATTCATTTAAATGACGAGTTTATACGTATATGATAAGATGAAATGATAAAAACAGACAGGACAACAACAAAAAAAACAACTAAACTGGGGATCAACAAACACTGTTGTAATATGGAATATGATAAAAAAAACAAAAAAAAAAGGATATATGCGTAGAAAGTAGTAGTAATTGAGTGATGATGAAAAAATGATAATAAATGGTGGAGAGGGGATGCATGGGGATGGGGGTAATAGTCCGATGTTTCTTCATTGATCTAATGGAATATGGAATGGGAATTTTAATGGTATATTGCTTTTTTTCTGGTTTTGTGTTTTATGAATGGACGTTTGGGAAAAAAAATGCAGTGGGATAATAAAAAAAGAGCTTGATAATGATAAAAAAAACGTTGGTATTTTTTTTTTGGTTTCGTGAATTTTGGGGAACCATATATGACAAATGACAGATAATGACGACGACAAGGGAGAAGTTCAAGAAAAGATAGGAAAAAAACAAAAAAAAGTGACACCTTAAAACAACATGATTGATTAGTGGAGAACATAGATGGGCAACATTAACAAAAACCACATCTTACAGAAGCAAAACAAAACAAAACACACCACGAACGAAACCAACAGAAACAGGAAACGGAACATGAACATGAACATGAACATGAACATGAACAGTAACGACGCTATTTCAACAAATTCAACTTAAACTTCTAAACTTTGTAACTCATCTCATCTTGAACCTCCTCCAGAGGAAAGACACTCAAGCTTCCATCTCAACCAACTCAACTCATTATGCAACTCGACAAACTTAGCCAATTCTTCACGATCACTGTCCTTAACCCAACCAACATCAATACGGTTGTACAACTCATCGTACTGCTTGAACTTCAATTGGTACCGCATGGCATAGTCAATCAAATCACTTGTTGTGTTCCCACCATTTCCGTGGACGTGGACATGGCCGTGGTTGGATGGTTCTTCTCTGCGACTGCTGCTATCTCTTTCTCTTTCTCTTTCTAATGGTGTGTGATTCTTAGCTGTGTCTCTTTCTCTTTCTCTGTAAATATCTCTTTCTCTGTCTCTTTCCTTTTCACGACGACCTCTAGATCTCTCTAAATCACGATCTCTAACATCTCTTGGATCCCTCTCACGGGTTCTCGACCGATCACCGTACTCTTCATCTCTTGATCTTTCTCTTGTGTCTCTTGTGTCTCTTGATCTATCAACAGAATCCTTGGACTTGGATCCAGTACGAACAGCAGACCGATCCCTTCCTCTTTCTATTTCTCTCTCGCGTCCACGACCAAGTTGTTCCCTTTCACGTTCCCTTTCCCTTTCACGAGACAAAGCTGATTCAACAGCACCTGTAATTGACCCAACTGGGGAAACAATTCCCGAAGGATTACCATACTCACTAGCACCACCACTAACCATACCTCTTGGAGTAGACTCACCAGAAGGCGAAGCACCACTGGCCCCACTGGCAGGAGTGGAGCCCGTGGTAGACAGAGCTCTTGGTCCCTTAGGCAAATTGATAGGTAGTTTAGGTGACAACACCTGAGCTTTAGTTTGACCTTGACCTTGAGATTGAGGTTTGTGATGGTTGTTGTTGATTGTAGAGTTTGATGAGGAGACGGATGAAGCCGATGAGATGGATGAGATGGTGGAGTGGGTCGAGGATGCAGATGATGTAGGTGCGGAATATGATGGTGATGTTGTTGAGTAACTGGTGGAATGTTTTGTGTTGTGGTTGATGGTGGTGGTGGATGATGAAGGAGAGCGGTTGGATGGTGTTGATGTTGATGATGCTGTCAAGAGTGGTGGTGATCTAAGTTGTTGTTTGGTAGGGTATTGTTTCTTGTTGATATTATGGGCGTGCTCGTAGTTGTTGTTGTTATCATGGCTGTGTGAATGAATATGTTGTTGTTGATGCTCATGTAAATCTTGAGTTGTTCTATGCGATTTGGAGGAAGATGTCTTAATATTGTTTGAGCGATCAGTATCAGAGATTCTAGCAGGTGGTAAGTCATCCTCATCTTCAGAATAAGAAGTCAGAGGTGAACTCTTTTTCGTGCCTGGATTCGAAAGGTTTGCAGAAGACGCAACGGATGACACCGAAGACGTTGATGTTGAAGAAGCTTCAGACACGGTTCTTCTTTTCTTTCTTGGTGGTGAAGCTTCATTTTCAGATAACTCGCGTTCGTTTCTCTGCTGTTGTTGTTGATATTGACGGTGATGCGATCTAGAAGTGGATGATGATTCGTCATTGTCTGACCCGGAGGCGTCAGCCGGATTTGAAGCTAGTTCATGTGATCTCTTCAGTCTCTTGAATTTATGGGTGGTGGTGGATGATGCAGATGATGATAAAGATCCAGATTGACTGGACAATTTGTTCTTGTTGTGGGATTCTGAAGAACTGTTGCTATTGCTGATTTTTTTGAGAACTGGAGCTGACGTCGTAGATTTCTGTTTCTTGGATATTGGCTTCAATTCAGGCCCACTAGAAGAAGAAGAAGATGATGATGAGGAAGCTACCACTTTTGTGGATTTCTTTGGCGATATAGTAGAATTTCTGATTTTCGAACTCGTGATAGGTTTCAACTCCGGAGTGGAAACAGTAGAAGGCGAAGATTTCTTTCTGGGAAGTGGCTTGAGTTGAGGGTAAGGAAGAGGTTTTAGTGCACCCGGAGTTGATTTTTTCAACGGTATACTTCTCACGGGAGATGGAGGTTTATTTTCTTTGATCTCAGGCTTGGATGATTTGGATGAGGATAATGATGAAGATTGAGAAGAATATGGGGGCTTACCTGACACTGATTGGGGCTCTACTGACCTCTCCCTCTTGACAGGAGACGCCTGGCGATGTTGTGAAGAGAGATGGTCAGGTTGATGATGATTCTGTTGAGTTTGATGCTGTTGTTGCTGTTTTATCACAGGTGAAGGTTCTTCGTCATACACCTTAGAGTCTAATTTCAGTTTGGAGGTATCATTAGATATCATCAAGCGCAGTGGATCGGAGTTAGAGTATCCCAACTTATCAAGGTATTCGTTGAATTCAGTCAAAGGTGTGGAATTCCTAAGCAACAATAAACTTTCCATATTCAATTTCTTAGTTCGCTGTATCGTTATATCATCATAAATACGTTTCATTTCAGTGAGTGGGACTTTGTTGAAGTGTCTTCTCAAAGAATCCAGGTCGACCTCTATTATTGAATTCTGAGACAAATATTCTAAAACTTGAACTTTAAGATGGAAATTCCTTATCACCTCATTGTCAGCTGTACTTATTGGAGAAGGTTTGAAGTTCAATATGTTGGCTCTGTAGTTCAAAGGTCCTAAACTGGCACATTTATTTTCTTGTTTGTCTTCCTGTTTTGCGTGGGAATCATGGTCCAAAGAGGCATATAAGTTGATTGCAGATTCGTTAGAATTAGTCAACTTGTAAGTTTTGTCATCAAGTTTGATTCCATCAACTCTGTTATTTTTCACAATGAGTTTGACACTTGGGCTTTGATTTGAATTTGACTGTGAGTAGTTTGATATGAGAGATAGTAATTGATCATTTGATAGCTTTAGTAGGAGACTAAGTTGATGTCGTTCAGCAGACCCAGACTTGACAGGCTTGTCCGAGTTGGCAAGATCAGGCAGCAAGTGAGATATGAGAGGTGGCATGATGTAGGAAACAGGAGTCTGAACAGGTGAGTAAGCAGACAGTGGTCCTATTGGGTGATGGGTGATATGTGGATGATGGGTAGTGAAGATGAAAAGGAGATTGAAGAGTGAAGAGTGAAGAGGGAAGACAGGGATTGTAGAATTAACTAGACACCAAAAACAGAAACAGGCCCTAATTACTTCACGGGAGACCGCTACAGAGGAGGTGCTAATAGTGGTGCTGGGTTCTAGCACTCTGTAGTCAGTTCACTCTGTTCACTGTTCACCCGTGCAATCGCACTCAAATCGATCCATCCGTGTACTGACTGTGCGAATTTACAGTGCGAAAAGTTGAAACAAATTTCTATTTGTTTGTGTGAGCTGTGGAAGGTACAACTCCACTGTGAACTTATACCGTATTCAGCAGCTGTATCACGCTCCACTCTTATACTAGGGCCGTGTTGATTCTACTACATTAATATAGACATCCCAATATCAGACAAATCGAACAAGTTAAATAAATTAAACACTGTCAACCTTATTCTGCCTAATGACTTCCAAGTTCCCAATATGAAGTTGTTTCATACTGGCAAAATCACATCACCCATAAACTATCGGCCGGTTGACGTTCTACGTACCGTACTTTAAATAGCCCTATATCCTACTGATCTCGCCATGTGCACCTTAACGTACCCATACCACATATACCAACGTACCACCCACAAAATGCCAAAATCGATCACTTAACGATCGAACAAAACACAAACACGCTTCAAACAATATGCCGATTCAGATTCATATTCATTCAGATTTGTGAATGAATGAATGTGTGACATCTGACAGCATGACATAAGCAATTAGGTAAGCACATACCGACGCGGGTGGGGGTGTGTTAAATTTATCGACGCTGTTCGACGCGGGTCGATTTTTTATATATCATCGACTCTCTGAGCCTCTCGCGGCGTATAAATGAGCCGCTTACATGGCGCCAACATGAATTTCTTATACCGCAGCGTATAGTATGTAAAGTTTAAGGTGACAAGAAGAGGTGAAGTGTTGCATGTAGTAGTTGTAACAGTTGTCTTGTAACATTGGCCCAAACAACTACATCTCTACACAACACTCCATAACAAACTTCAAATCACATAAGAAGAGCAATAACAACAACAATTCAACAATGGATCCATTTTACGACGTCTACGAAGATGGTCTCGAACAACTATCGCTGCTCAAAGCCACATCACCAACAAGTTTAGATTTCAACAACACCAAGACGGAAGTAGTTGAGATCATAAATGATTTATCCAATGCATTAGACGTGATCAAACAATCCAAGAGCAGAGCTTTGTTGGGTAATGGAAACGATACGTTCCCTGATATAGATAGTTTTGAAATCAATGAACGAGAAAGAAAATTGAACAATTTGAAAAATGATTTCAATACAATTTTGAAAACTTCAAATTTACCACCTGGTTATTACTCCGATAATCCATTTGATGATTCAAATGCTGTGCATAATGGGTCTAGTTCTTCTGTACATGCCAGTTCAGGAACTGGAGTAGGAACAACGACAACGGGGCCGGGACAACCACTAAGCCAGGGACAAGGACAAGGACAGCCGGTTGGTGGACATGCCAGAGATGAATTTTACCAACAGTATCAACAGCAACTCATTCAGCAACAAGACGATCTGATCTCGAATGAGTTGACCAGTTCTATTCAGAATTTACATAATCAGGCACTCACTATAGGCAATGAGTTGGATGATCAAAGAGATCTGTTGAATGAAGTGGATGATCATATGGATAGATTGAATTTTAAAGTTGTTAATACCGGTATGAAGAAGTTGAATAAGTTTATGGCTGAGAATAAAAAAGGTGGGGATTGTTGTATTATTGTGTTGGTGGTTATATTGATTGTCATTTTGGTGTTGTTGGTTATTCTTTGATTCGATCACTAATGATGATGATCTTTCTTTGTTGTTTTCTTTTCTTCTAATGTTTTGGTTTTCTTCTTCTCTTTTTCATGCTCATGATTGTATAGAGTCACTTTGTTTTCTGCTTTTCTTCTGTTCTTTGGTTACAAATTCACAAGTTCATTGTTTTACCCTGTTGCATATGATACCTACATCATTCTTTTTTCCCTCTCTCCCTCTTTCTACATAGTTCACATCGCCTTTTCAATTTCAATATACTAAAGCTCTAATCGATAATACTTTTGTTTCATAACTGACAAAAACTCTATACACAAATTCTCAAATTTGAATGATCAAACATCAACTTTCCAATCACCAGACTTTCCACCTTTCTTCTCAACAACCCGAACAGCATCAATAACCATCAACTTATCAACTGCCTTACACATATCATAAACAGTCAACAACCCAACACTCGCCCCAGTCATAGCCTCCATCTCCACCCCTGTCTTTCCATCACACTCCACCTTCACCTCAACACCAATCCTATTTTTCCCTTCATCAACGTCAAATTCAACATTGATCTTAGTTATGGATAATGGATGACATAATGGGATCAACTCCGAGGTTCGTTTCACGGCCATTATTGATGCGATTCGGGAAACGGAGATCACATCTCCTTTTTTGTTACCGTTGGTTTTGATCAGTTGGATCGCATGGGGGTTGCTGAATTGGATTTGACCGGTGGCTAGTGCTGTTCTATGAGTCGGTTGTTTTTTATGGATGTCAACCATTTGGGCTTCTCCTGTGGCTGTTAGGTGTGTTAGCTTTTTCTTGTTGGTTTCTGGGTTTAAGATGGTTTTGGTTTGTGTGAAGTAACGCTTGGCCGTGAGTATCGTAGTGGGGGCGGCTAATTAGAATAGCAAAGAAACTTGGCCATGCCAAAAGAGAAAGGCAATATCGAAGAAAAACGTTAGTATCTAGTGAATAATATAGCATAAGAGGTTCTGAAATATATTAACCACCAATTAAAATCATTGGACGATTAGGCATGTTTTCCAACTCTCCCAATCCAGCATGTTTCTCTTTCTTCAATTTGACAGCTTTACCGATTGTCTCTAACAATTCAGAATCAGAGGCACCTTCTCTCATCAAATCTCTCAAAGACACCTCTTCATTACCAAACAAGCAAACTTTCAAATTACCATCACTTGTGATTCTCAATCTTGTACAAGTAGAACAAAAATTCTCAGTCATGGAGGTGATAAACCCTATTTTGCCCTTGAAACCAGGGATCTGATAAACTTTGGCAGTATCACCCGGTTTATGTTTCAAACGGGCAATATCTGGATAAACGACCTGAATGTTACTCAGCATATCTTCATACGTGACCATCTTATCACCTGACCACTTGTTACCACCAAACGGCATATATTCGATAAACCTCACTTCCAAGGGATAATCTTCAGTCATCTGAACAAACGACAACACTTCCTCTTCGTTGACCCCACTCATCACAACAACATTCAACTTCACTTTCGGCAACCCTAACTTCAACGCAGTTTCCAAACTTTTCAAAACGGCACTTAACCCATTCCTTCTTGTAATCATTTGAAATTTCCCATCAACCAACGTATCCAAAGACAAATTCAACGCAGTCAACCCGTTCATTGCCAACTTGGGCAACTTCCGATGTAGCGCTAGTCCGTTTGACGTTATGCAAATCTCATCCAATCCTGGAATCCGGTGAAGTGAAGAGACAATGTCAACCAAATCCCTTCTCACGCTGGGTTCCCCGCCAGTGAGTCGTATCTTGCGAACTCCCTGGGATACAAAGAGTTTGGCGATTCGGATGATCTCTTCGGTGGTTAGCAAGTGTGTAGATGGTGATAGTTCAATGCCTTCTTCAGGCATGCAGTATAGACATCGTAGGTTGCATCTTTCGGTGATTGAAATTCGAAGGTAGTCGTGCTGTCTGTTGAAAGTGTCCGTTAAGTAATGTGATACGCTTTTGGGCTCGGATGGTTTGCTTGATGTGGATGGAAATGGTTTGTAATTTAGAGAATCAACTGATGGTAGTTCTGTCTCAAGTGGAAAAGATGATGATGAAATGCGTTCATGGTGCTGGGTTGATGAAGTTGGGTTCAACAGTGGTGTACCAATAGTGGAAAACTTACGTCTGATTGGAAAAACTTGTTTCAAGTTGGAGCAGGAGCTGAGTGTCCTTTGTGGTTTCAATTTAGTGAACATGACCATATGTTGTGCAATCTGATCTAGTCTTTCATAATGAATAATTCAAGTAAGTGAAAGACATGTATAACAGTTGGTAGACATGCAGGGTTCAACTTTTATATAGATCGGTCCTCAGTGGACGGATGACTCGATCATCACTGATAAGATCGAATAATTTGCTCGCTTCGAGTAATAGCTGATTCCATTCGGTGATCCCGAATAGCGGTCATTTCCAAATCGACGCAAATTCTAAAATTGTGAATCGACGGGTCGAGAAGCACACGTGACCACTGGTAAGCTCAAGCTACTGCATTATTCAGAAATAAACTGTGGCATACCGGTCGTACGGTGAATTGTGGGAACCGGATCCTGTATATACAAAACACCAAACAAAGATCAACGTGTTGCAGAAACCAGTCTTAAGACAATCACAGCTTCAATATATGTCAGGCATAGCTCCAATTGGTTCAAGAAATGGGAAACAGTCAACGACATCGATAGGACACCCCAGTCAAAAGGATACCTATATATCCTCATCAAAATCACAAGCTACAGCTACAGCAATGGCAACTTCAACAGCTACATCATTCCGTTATCAACTCGTGAGAAAGCCATCGAGGTTAGATGGTCTAGATACACAAGGTCAAAAGTTGGACATTAGAGCACATCAGCGAACTTATCAAGGTGCTTATGTGAGAACTTGTTTAGGTTGTCTTTCGTTCTCATTGCTTATCATGAAGTTGTTTTCTAAAGAGTTTATGCCTATTGGGTTAGTTTTCCAGATTTATTCCTTGTTGATTTGTATCATTGGTTATTTTAGATCAAAGAATTTGGACTTGTATTTTATCAATTTTAGTGATCCGGAATGGTTCAAGAATTATGATTGGGATTTGGATGGGGATGGTGAATTGGATAACAATTATTATTTCAAGACAAGTGGAAATTATGTTCTTTGGTTGACTGTAATAAGCGGTGCTTGTTATTTAGTTTTGTTCGTTTTGCTTTTACGTGTTTAATTAATGTGTTTAATACCCTTCTATACTTTCATTTCTTTTTACAATTTTCAATTTATGTCTACATTCTTTACGCTATATTCAATCTAATTCACGGAGAGATAAAATTAGACCTATATGGAAAATAAAGCACATGATCTTGGAGAATTGATTTTGAATTTTCAGATCCCCACAGTAGTATATAATAAACAATACAAAAACAGAAGAAATAACAGAAAACAGAAATAGAGAAAATAAAATTTTTATTAAACACCAAATGATACTCTCGGATCAAAAACACATGAATGAGAAGTAACAACTAAAGTATAGTATAAAGGAAGATGAAAGTGAAAAGCAATCAAACTTGTAACAGAGGATTGCTTTAAGCAAGGAAATGTCTGGGAAAATTGAGTATGTGTGTGAGGGAAGTAAATATCAGTAGAAAAGAGATGCATCTATTCTTCCTTGATACCACCAGCACCAGCGGTTTCAGCCTTTTCAATGGAAGCCTTGTCAGTCTTAGCAGAAGAAGCACCGTTAAGAGCAGATAAGAAACCTTCTGGAGCCTTGAATGGTCTCTTCAAATCACCGGTGGCCTTACTACCATACAAGTGAATCTTGACCAAGTTGGATTCCAAAGCACTCTTGACTGGAGAAATGGATTGCATAACCAATGGGTTAGCGTAACCCATGTAGAGGTGCATGAAACCCATCATAGCCAAACCGGTGAAAACACCCTTGATAGCTTGGTGAATTTGTTGCAAATCGTAATCCTTGACAGTGGTGGTGACCAACTTAGCTTCGGTTTCACCAGCCATGGCATTTGGTGGCTGAAGGTATTTCAAGGTGTTCAAATCGTTTTTGGCGATAATCGTTTGTCTAACAAATAAGTAGATGAGAAGGGTAAGAGTGGTACCGACACCGTAGGCGATTCTGACACCGAGTAAGATGTTTGGGTCTTCAAAATCAAGTTTTCTGGAAACTTGCATCATGACAAGCATGAGGACCAAGTTGGAGATAGCTGGACTGACCATTGTTAGGGTATATTTGTGATGAAAGAGGGACTTGTAGTTGGTGGTGAAGGGAGGTGTCTTCGTGAGCAGAAAGAAGAAGGCGATGATTGATGAAAGGTGAAAAATGGATGATCTGATAAGATGTTGTCGTGTAAATTTTGCTGTAGTGCGTACTACGTTGCCGTTGAGATTGACAGCACAGTTGAAAATACGTGGAGTCAGTCGCCATCAGAAAAACTTTCACGCTTTCACGCTTTCACTCTCGCCTCCGTGACCAACTCTATAATATTTCTGCGTGTGCCAGCCACCGCACGGCCAGTCAGTCTGACTGAGTCAGCTCTGAGCTGCACTAATTGGTCTCCAGATCGGGACATTTCTCCAATTTTTTGATATCAATTTGATATCGGCCGGAATTAAAATCTGACTCTGAGAATTGTTGGAAAATGAAGCTCTTACTTACATGTGTCATGAACGTTTCTCTAGAATGTTCTATGTTCTATGTTCTATGTCTTTACCAGTATACGTGATCACAACCACACATTTCCCCATTCCCGAACCAAATACATCAATTTTACAGTCTACAAAGTCATCTTGTCATCTTATATGCCAAAAGAAATTGATTGAATGTTATAAAATTTTTATATGAAGTAAAGTGTGAGAGAAAAAAAAATTAAAAAGAAAGTCATCATCAAATTATATTGCAAAAAGAAACACATGTGAAAAAAACGTTAATTGTCGAATCAGACAGGCTGAAGACAAGTGAAAAAATATGCCAACTGTGTACTCATTTGAAAGAAAGTGTATCAAACATGAAGTTGAATGAATGTATGGCGTCAGCTAGGTTGATCATTTGTCTTGCAACATGACCTTAATGTTACCATTAGATGGATCAGCAGAAGTTCTCATGGCATCATCGGCCTTTTCGAATGGGAAAACGTGTGTGACCAAAGCGTCAACATCAATAACCTTATCAGCAATCAATCTGATACATGGTGGCCAAGCATCATGGTATCTGTTAATGAACTTAACATCAATTTCAGCCAATGACAATTTCATGAATGGGAAGTTGTTAATATCACCCTTACCAACACCAATGACGGTCAAAGTACCGGCTCTTCTACAAACATAAGCACCAACAACAATACCAGCTTCAACACCAGTACATTCCAAAACACATGGTGGTTGTTCATATTCAGTTGGGCCAAACAACTTTCTGATCTCCTTAGCGTTTTCTTGGTTGGTCTTCTTCAAGTCAGATTGATAAGTGATGACACTTGGGAACATCTTCTTAGCGAACGCTAATCTTTCTTTTGAAATATCGTTGATAACTAATGGAGTGGCACCTGAAGCTTTAGCCAATGCCAATGTACACAAACCAATTGGACCAGCACCAATGATCAAAGCACCTTTACCAATAGTCAATTCAGATCTCTCAATACCATGGTAAGCAACAGCAACAGGTTCAACCAAAGCACCTTGAGCAAAAGTCATTGAATCTGGAATCTTGTGGATAAATCTAGTAGAATGGGTCTTGTATCTTTGCATGAAACCATCGTAAGGCCAAACAGAACTGAATTCAACTTCTTGACATAAGTTATAGTCACCTTGCATACACAAGTAACATTCACCACATGGCAATTGAGGTTCAATGGCGACTCTGTCACCAACCTTGTAGTCTGTAACACCTTCACCTAATTCAATGACTTCACCAGCAGCTTCGTGACCCATGACACATGGTCCTTCTAACAGCATATCACCGATTTGACCCATGTGCCAGTAATGCACATCGGAACCACAGATACCACAGGCCTTGACGTGAAGCAAAACTTCTCCCTTCTTTGGAGTACCGACTTTTCCATCAGTGACATAGATGTTGTGTTGTGGATCAACAGTCAAAGCTGGGTTTCCTTCCTTTGGTAAAGCGACCATTTTATGATGATTTGTAAATTTGTGTGAGTTGATTTAAGTAAGTTGATAGGAACTGGTTTTGGTAAACAGTTGAGATGTATATATTCAAGTTTGATAAATCAAATTGTGTGATTGTGATGGTTTCTAAGACTGAGACAGCCCTGGATGGCACAAGATTGCTAAAAGGAAAACACGAAGGTATTTATACGCCACCGGAGATGAGTGATATAAACTTTAGAAATCATAAAATGGCAATTGCTCCGTTCATCATCGAGACATTCCACCCCAGCTTTTCATTAAAATAGATCGAGTAGGCGGAGAAGTTTAAGCCAATAATCTTCTCTGATTGGTGGTAATCCGTGAATTTTTCGGCCATTCCATTGATTTCATCAGATGAATTTTTGTGGGGAAAGCAACATCAGCTGCCTAGATTTCCTAATCGGGAAGCGCTTCCTTGTGGTTAAGGGGAACTTATCCTATTGAGTGCGCAGATTCTGAAAAACGAGCTCGTGTTGTTTAAAAATTGGTCAAGTTTTATGATATCGCCATGCACTTAAATACCGCCAGCCTGTTAAAGGCATCAAACTTAATGATTAGCTAGCGTAGGTCGGGTAATGATTCTCATGTTAGACAATAGAATCAACGGAATAGCGTGTTAACTACAACGTATGGGTGGATCAGTTCATTTATATATATGATCTGGTGGGGACCATAGGGACACTCGAATTCAATTGTATCAGCTGTCAATTCGGGGTGTATTACTCATTTGAGAAATTGGCATATAGCATACGGACATTCATAAACATGGTTCAAAACAAAACAGCTATATAGCTAGTACTGTCTAGAAAAAAGTTAGTTAGAAGTTGGACTCTTCCGGCCTGCAGTTATTCAAGAGTGTTCCTGTACGTGAATCAATTACAGTAGCTGATATATTTCAATTTCCCTTGGGCCAAATATGTAGCTCTCGAAGTTTCATATATGGAAACAGTTTCAGTTCGACTTGTCATGGAATCGTTCTATAATTTCTTGTATATATACGAGATGAATTTGCATGATGTTATTGAAGATCAATCTCAAGGCCGGAGCATATTTGAAATTTCATTTTTCTTCTCCGAATCTCTCCAAAGTCAATCTTGTCAATCAGGCATCAGCTCAATTAATTGAAATCTATGTCTTGCAAATTGTCTAGATTTCACCGTGTATGCAGGAATCAGGAGCTCCAGCTGTTAACATGTGATGACAACCATGTAAATTTTTAATCAATATTAATATGCATGGGCTTCGACAAAATGGGTGCAAGAATCAAGCCCTTCTGGAATTGCATCTAGTCTTAACACTGGAAGTTGAAGATAGTATGTGAACTGAAAGGAATACCACTATACGGTCTATGATTGAAGTTTGATCGACCACGGAACTTTGTTCCCGTTCCTTGATATTGAGCCAGCCTTGTGATCTTTTCACCCATATCAAAAAGCTGAAAATAGTCCTTGCTAATTTAAAGATATTCATACCATAGCCATAGATGGTGGTAAGATCAGGTAAGTGTCCCAAGTTTGAACTTGTCCTGTTTGGTTTGGTTTTAGTCACCATTAAAGATCTAGGACAAGGACTAAAAACGCACATACGTGGTGGAGGGCTGTTTTGTCCCTAGTTGTTGCAGACATATGAAAATTTAAAACCAGGTGATTCATGAGAGGTAGTTCGGAATCCAGATGAACTAAAGTGTTGTGATTTGTTGAGTTGATATGAAGGGGAGACATCATATATCCACGTCGTGCTAAGGTATTCCTGGTATGAGCAGGGGCCTGAGATTTTATTTGACTGGACTCTGGAGTACGTCTAGCTCGGTTTCGATAAATATCAAGGCTGTGCAAATTATTTTCTTTCGAAAAAAGTTACGTTAAGTGAGACTACTGGCTGGCTTTGTAAGGTTAAAGCACATTTATACCCTTTCCTTGAGACAAACAACCAATTCACAATCCTATTACACATGTTAGTTGTCAAAAGGCTGATACGGGCTATACCAACGCAAAACAGGCAAACCCCACTAGCTCTCATACGACTGATTCATCAACAATCTAAATCCACAAATGATTTACTTCAAGCGTTATCATCCATCCATGAATCAGTACAGAAATCGAAAGTCAGCAAAAGAGAAATGAGAAAAAAGAGAGAATCCAATACGAAACAAGGATTAGCTACACCTTCATTTTCATGGGAACCAGGATGTCGTACTGAAGAACAGTTATTAGAATTTGTGTTGGAAAATATCCCAATGGATAAGTTGAAAGATGATGTGTCTTTTCCTAATTTATCGTATGCTAAAGTGACTGATTTTTGGAAAGTTGTCAGATTAGATACCGAGACAGAGAAGACTATGCTGGAGAGAGGTGATTGGAATATTCCCTCCGAAGAGTCGATGAAAAATAAACATGGCATGATACAATACATTAGGAAGATGACATCCAAGTCACAATATAGTACCCCGAAGAGAAAGATGCGGTTTTTTGATTGGTTGGAGAAGTTTGTTGAGTCCTATGGTGATAGAATCCCACTTGAAGGTTACGCTTTGATCATAAGGAACTTGTCAGTTGGTTATGAGTTCCTCAGAATATCGGAATTGATGGACCATATGAAAGCCAACAAAGTTATGCCAGACACGTTGATTTACAATACCATTCTCAAGGCAGCTTTTAAGACAACTGGTGTGAATGCCACGTTACGTGCAGAGAGATTATTGAAGGAGATGTTAAAGTCACCTATCAGTTATCCTGATATTGTCACTGTGAACATTATTCTTTGTGGGTTGACCAAAACCCAGAGTGTTTTCCAAATGCTTGTCAATATGGACAAGGTTGATATTCCTTTATTGTTCCCCGTTTCATTGAATAAAGGCAGAGTCGAGAATATCATACCGTTGAATCCACGATATTACAAAGTTTTGGAAAGTGACGAGCTTCGAACTGCAGTGATGAATTATTCCATAGCTAGTTATGAATTCAAAAAGAAAAACACATTTCAGCGTGCGTATCAGTATTTCAAAGAAAGCGTCACTGATGAAGTTGTGAAACCGAATGTTTACACGTTGAAGATTTTCTTGAAGTTGATTGTCACAAACGATAAGAATTTACCTTATGCCATTGCATTTTTCAACCATTTCTGTCACAAGTACGGGTATCTTTTCAAATTCGAGTATGATGACAATTTACCTGACATTTATGCCTATTTCACTAAACAGATGCTCACGTTCACGTCTTCTCCATTATGGGACCCACTAACGAGATACTTCTACAAAAAATCATTCGACAACGATGGTGACACGAAAGTGACTGATGAAACAAAGAAACAGTTGATGGAACTCAGTGTCAAGTTAAGAGCATCGGTATTCGATATCGATGGTCAATTGTCGTTGATGCATGGACAGTTGGTCAATTCAGTGATGAACCATTTGGATTGGTATGGTGATCATCCTGTGTTTGAATTGCATTTGAATAATATCCGTTTCAAGAGAGCTGTTGCTGCAGTGGGTTGTTATGGGGATTTGAACTTGTATAAGGATCAGTTCCTTTTGACTGATCATTCTTCAGGTTCAGGTTCAGGACCAGGTTCAGGTTCACATGAAATTTGAACAGCGTCTGCTGTTTCTGTTTGATCTGCTGCTGCTGCTGCTCCTACATCAGCGATTGATTTTGGGGTGTTTTGATTACTGTTATGTTGTGTTTTGAGAAGAGGGAAGAAGAAAGAAGAAAGAAGAATTGTGGAAGAAAATTAGTGATACTTGGACTGAAATCGACCCGCAATTCCCAATTTTAATGACTGTTCGATGGACATGGATCGAAACTTGTACATAGTGTTTTTTGTTTTTGTTGAATTGATGATCATCGTGCTGAGACATCAGGGTTTATGAAACATATCAGGGTGTATGAAGAAGCCATGGACTGATTTCTGTGGAATTCATGTACGTCTTTAATTAGAGTTAAATTGAGTTCTGAATCTTGGGGAAAGGAACTGGATATTTGAAGTTTCAAACAGCATGAATATATAAGAATAATTAGAGCTTGCAATTGGGCCTTGGGACTTGTCATTGATATCAAGTTGGATGCAATATGTTGAACAAGGTTGGTGGTTTAACGAACCGGCCGTTGAAAGAATCAATAGATCATTCATCCTGCTATCGTCGTATAGACGACCGTGATCTCAGTGAACAGAGCCATAATACGTACATAGAAATGGTCCATGCTTGTTGTTAAAGGAAAAATGAATAATTTCTTCGTGTACATATACTTGTAAGTAGAATATACGTCCGTTATGTTAAAACTTTACATATGAATCATTCGATGTTGTTTGATATGTTTCTAAATTTTGTATACAAATCGGTAACATTTATATTTACAGCTACCACCACATCGAACCAGATCATAATATGGGCCTTGTGTTCAAAGTGAAGGAACTAAAAGAAGTTTTTATCAATGAAGCTTTTAGTTTGTTTATTTGTTTACATGTTTACCTCTTTAGTCGATTTTTTTTAGAGCTTGAGCTTTTATCAGTGCACGCGTATATAGTTTTTTTTTTTCATCGATTGGATGACGAAGTAGTTGTTTCAAGCTCAATTAATTCCAGCTTGTTAGGGATGTAACATGTTAATCAGCATAATTATATAGAACTACGGGTAGTTCAATTGGTACGTGTTTGGTGTTGTATAATTTCAACTTAGGTTGTGAGAATGTTGACAACGCAACGTTCACACGCGGGGGATCTTGGGACCTCTTGGGACCTGGTGGGACCTTTCATAATTGACTCAAGATTATCTTAGCAACAACAATTAAATTCTGTGATGAATTTTGGGCCGAAGGTTGCATGACAGTTTGTTGATATATATTGTTTCACTTGGCAGCACAGGCACACATCAATTGTTGGGAATTGTGAGTTGTTGTTGTAGACTAGAATTTGATGGACGACTCCAAATTCCAACAATTATACAACTTAACAGCAATTCTAATGTTGGCTAAATGACTGCTAATGTGGTCATTGGTTCGATTAAACCATTGCCAATTGATTGTCAATACATGCACAAGTTATTGAGAATTCGAAGATACAATTCAAGGAGAGGTACATTAGTACAGGTGTTGAAGAAACTAAAAAAAGGGTGAATGATGCTAACAAGATCGGTTAAAGCGCTAAGCCCTGTTCGAGACTGTGATTGGCCAGATGGCGGGCATGCTGGGAGGCGATTTGGCTGTAACTTGTAGCACCATTAGAGACCCGTGTCTGTGAATTGGCAGAGATACGCCTCGCGAGTCGACTCGTCAAACCGTCAACATATAAAGATTTTAAGGGGGGATCGTTTACGTGTTTGGCTCGCTCCCGGTGGAATTCTGCAGTGCAGCCTGCACAGCTGTACGGCCGGCCTGGGTGGCAAATATTTATATGGAGCGAGCGAGGGATCGAACGATCGACTGCACAGTGCAGCGGCCGTCGAAACAGAGCTGAGACTGAGAGAGAGGACGATGATTCGAACTTTCAGAAAAAGTTGAACTGAAGAGGAGCGAAATTCAAAGCAGATTTCGAGAGGTAAACAAAACAACAACAACACATATTTTAAGCATAAACCCTTCTTTCTTCCCGCAAAGACATATCACATCATTCATCCACACCCATCCATTGCATTACAACTACGGCTTGTTAGTCTTTACTTATACCGTTTGTTCTGCTCTGATCCTGCTCTGCTCCATCCTGCTCATATCTGCTATTCCCCCCAATTTCTTCCTTCCTTCTCTCCTTTCAACCCCTGTGTTTCAAATCTTTCATCAACATTTACATAAACATAAACATCACTTGCTCCCCTTTTTTTTCCAAACTTTGCTAGATATACCCTAGTTCAGCCCTTTTTTCACATCATCCAACAACTACACTCTTTTATCTATTGAATCCTGTGCAAAAATCAATTTCAAAATGATGAATTCAGAAAGTGAAATTGTCGCTGACAACAAAAACCACAACAACAACAACAACAAGCAAGAGTCTCCTTTAATGGCTGCACAACGTTTGAAAAGACTGGAAGAATTGACTCCATCTTCATTGAATCAAACTGGTTTCCCTCTGAATACAAAGAAAAGAGTACTATATTCCCCTTCTTCCAATTCATCTACTCCAAGACCCTCACAGAGACACCACAAAGACAGCAAACATTACAACAACAAGGAAAATGAGGATTGTGGAACGCGTCTTCACTCACACTCACTTTCCATGGGCAACAAGTCACTGGACTTAAAACAACATATCACATCACCTAAAGTCATCAAGAAACCGGTTTTGAGAAGAAGTACGGGACTGTTGAATTTACAATTAAACACAAACGCGCTGAAAATGGAGAGTTTCGAGGATAAACACCATCCTACTTCTCCTTCTCCAGTCACCAGTGATGACGATGATGATTTAAATAAAGAGAACGATATCACAAAATCATTCAATGACCTAAATTTTGATAATACTAGTGATGGTGGTGAGTTCAAAAAACCAATACGAGCTAGCGTATCTAGAAGAAGCAGTCATAACAACTTTGGAAGTAGTTCCAATTCTCCATTTGTGAATCCAACTCTTTCCAAGAAGAAATCATCAGCTACTTCAAGACTAAGGAGAATATTCACATCTTCAGGAAATCATGATCCAGTGACGAGTACGCCTTTTGAACTGGATCAATCTTTAAGTGCTAAAACCGTTGGCAGTGGATTCAACTTTATTCCGAAATCTCCCCTTGGTTCTCCTTCTAAAGTTCCAGGTTCACTTAGACATAGAAATCAACTTCTGAACAATAACAACTCTACACAAGCATCTGCTCACAAATCTACTCCTTCAGTGACGCCAACTACCAATGCCTCATTTTTCACTACACCTGCCTCATTCCAAACTGTGAAACCTTTACAAACTGCATTCTCTACCACTGGTTTACAAAGTAAGAAGTCCATTAATTCATTAAGCAAAAAGAAAGCAATGCCTGAAACTCCATGTAAGAAGCCACCACATTCACTTGTCGACACACATCGCACACCTTTCTCTGGGATACCGCTCAACATTAACACATCATTTGGTTCTGTTTCTAACCCATCACTACCACGTTCAGATAACGTCAATTCTGGAAGAAGTTCAGCTGAATCTGTCCACTTACAACATTCTCCACATGATAACCAAAACGATAGAATAACGCCTAGATCTTCCACCCATTCAACACATAGATCATCTAGTGTTGCTAGCTCCACACACTCTTCTGGAAATAGCAGTGGATCAAGACTTCCTAGATCTCAACGTGCTGTTAATACCACTGATTTACAGACCTGTTTGCTGAGATTTGCTAATGAATTTGATGATATGAATAATGATTCTGATAACAACAGTACGAGTATTTTCAGAGATGATGAGATTGAAGTGAATAGAAACTATGATGGTTCTTCCTATCTTTCACAGAATTCAACGATAAATAGATCATCCAGATCTCAAATACAGATACAGAATAGACATTTGTCATTCAATCGCTCGCATGATGATATTATGGATGAAGATTTGGATTTGAAGAAGATTGATGATGTTAATTTCGAAGACATTTCTACTAGTTTCAATGCTCTTGAGAATTTCCCACCAACGCCTACGAAGGGAAGTAATACCATTCAACTACATTTACCAATGACCAACCCATTATCACAAACACCAACAAAGCATAGAAAGAACCCATGGAAACGTATGAATGGATCCGATCAAAACAGACTAAGTGTGGCGACCAGCTTTGATAATTCTAAGTTACTTAGAGCACAGACCAGTGTGGCAGATACTCAAAGTCCTAGAACTCCAATTGATCCGATTTTCAGTCAACCTCAACCATATTCTTCATCACAGTTTGCCGATGGTACCATTGGAATGACTCTAGGTAATTCATCTGTTTCTTCAATTCCTCAAACACAACAACAGATGGATGAAGCTAAGCATGAAGTTGATTATCATTTGATTTCTAAGTTTGGTCACAGTGATTTAATCGGAACTGGTGAATTTTCAGTTGTTTATGATATACAGTATGAAGGTGTCAAGTATGCTGTGAAAAGAACGAAACAACCTCTAGGTGGACCGAAGACAAGATTGAAAAAGATGGAAGAAGTTGAAATCTTGAAGATCTTGCGTGGCAACAATAACAATAACAGCAATTCAGATGATGAAGATGAAGGTAAAGACTATGTTTTGAACTTGATTAATTACTGGGAACACAATTCATACTTGTACATTATGACCGATTACTGTGAAAATGGCTCATTGGATAAATTTCTTGTGGAGAGTGGTAAAGTTTCCAAATTGGATGAGTGGAGAGTTTGGAAGATCTTGGTTGAGATGTTGTTGGGTTTAAGATACGTTCATAGATGTGGAATCTTACATTTGGATTTGAAGCCAGCTAACATTTTTGTCACTTTTGAAGGTTCTTTGAAGATTGGTGATTTCGGTGTTGCTTCTAAACTCCCAATTCCTCCATTTTTTGATAGAGAAGGAGATAGAGAGTACATTGCCCCAGAAGTGATATCTAAGCACATGTACGGTAAGCCAGCTGATATTTTCTCCTGTGGATTAATCATGGTTGAAATCGCCGCTAATATCATCTTACCAGACAACGGACAATCATGGCAAAAGTTAAGATCCGGTGATTTGACAGATGCCGGAAGACTATCATCTACAGACTTGACTGATTTGGATAACTCTTTGTTTTCAACGAACAACACATGTTCCTCCAATTTGACAAGTATGGCTGGCACATCATCTGAACTAAAGTTGAATCAATTGAAACAAAGACTAAACATTCCAAACTATGCACCATCTTGGTTTTTCGATGGTTCTAAATCACTGGATAAATTAGTTAGTTGGATGATTGATCCAAATCCGGCAAATAGACCAACAGCTGATCAAATTTTAAAATCTTTTGAATGTTCTGTTGTTGAATTAAGAAGAAAATCGGGTGCCACTATTTATGAAGGTGATTTTGGTCCTTGTTATGAACCTGGTGATATTGAAAGTATGAATTTGGAGAAGAATTTGGAAAAGACTTGTTTGAAGATTAGCAGTTTGCCTTATGGTATGCAATCTCAACAACCAAGAAAGACTAGCATTGATATGATACTGGAATAAGCCTTAAGGTACTTGTACTGGCATGTTGTGGTATTATTATTCGTTTTTTCTTGCTTACAGTTTGCTGTTTTTTTTTGGTTGTTCTCATAATTTAATTTTCTTTTCCTGATTTTGCTCCTTTTTTGATACTACTTACATTTTTTGTTTTACTTTTTTTTCAGTTTTTTTTTATTTTGATTTCCTGTCCCCCCTTTTTTTTGTTATATTTTGCATCAACACTTCGATAACTGCGATTCCCCCCTCTTACATCAGTTTCTTTCTCACTTTTATGATACCCTTTGAAAAATTTCGATTTGTTTTTTTCTTTTTTAACCTCCTTTTTTTGTTTTACGTTCTCTTTACTTCAATTACGTTCCTTATTTTTTCATTTCCCTGTAACATTTGTTTTTTTCTTTTTATTTTGATCCCTCTATAAATATGATAAATATGACTTTAATAGTTTTCGTTTCGAATTAATCTGATATTATATAATTAATAAATTTTTGTATACGGTATTATAAGACCTGAAACTTAACAGTTTTCAATATGGATCAAAAAAAAAGCAATTAGAGAGCTAGTTAGAGCTAATCAACGTACTATATGTAGTCACATGCACATGTGACATGAACAATTAATTATAGCGATCCAGTACGTCTCTAGCATGCAGATCAGCAAAGTTTGGAAGTTCATCAAACCACCTGTCATCACCTTCTTGATTATTAAGGTGCAAAAAGAATTTGTAATGTTCCACCAAGTTAGGAATTTTGTCAGGAGTAACACAATTGGAGCATCACCAAAGTCAATAACGTAGAGATGGTGTCCATCATGTAAATAGTTTCCGAGATGAACATCGTTATGGTTGATACCCAACCTTTGTAATCTTTCAACTTCAATGATACCATCCATCAATTCTTCTTTGTTTCTTGGTATATGCCTATCAATGTGTTCCAACGCGATATAATATAATTTACCTGTTGGAATTTGTTTGATGCCATGTGCAATTAACTTTGGAACGTGTATAATTTCGTCAGGATGAGTCTCGTTGTATTCCTTGGCGATATTATATGCTTTCACTTCATTGGAATAGCATTTGATACAAGTTTGAATCAACCCATCAACATCCCACTTCCATTTTCCAATTTCAGCACTTTCCAACTCGTCAAATGAAAAGGATTTAACAACAACTGTTTTGAATATAGCACTATCAGCATCAATGAGCAAATCAGGAGAAAAGAATGAATTGAAGTCATCAAAATCCCAAACTGACACGTTTCCTAGACGATCGTCAAATCCAACTCTCTGTAAATACTTAACTGGCGATTCATCCATAGTTATGATGGA
This sequence comes from Ambrosiozyma monospora, assembly GCA_001599995.1. NCBI lineage: Eukaryota > Fungi > Ascomycota > Pichiomycetes > Pichiales > Pichiaceae > Ambrosiozyma > Ambrosiozyma monospora. The sequence continues at coordinate 45,135 of BCIP01000028.1, forward strand.
ATAATCAGTTGCTGCACCAGAGTCGGCGGTAGATGGTCTTGATGATATGTATGAGGCGGAAGCAGCATGTTGCCTGGTACCAGAAGTATTAAAAATATTTCTTCTTCCTGTTCCTCTTGTTCCTGTCCCAGCTGACGTGTTACCATTACTATTACTATCGTTCTCACTGTCTTTCTTCAATGAATTCCAAGTTAATCTCATTGGTTCAGCAAATGCTTTTAGCTGTCTGAGTGTTGTTTTGTTGTCAATTTCGCATCTAGCTTGACTTAAGAAGAATCATAACCAACATGTAACCAAATGGTAACTTGTCATTGTTAACAGCGAACGATCGGTGTTTGAGGGTAGCATGGACTGTTTCCTCATCAATGAGTGATTTAGTTATGACAATACTCTCAGGATCAAGCTCAAGATACTCAGCACCTGATGTGTCAGAAAACAAACCACGGAATAAATTGGAAATCAAAGAGTTTTTGACTAACTGACACAAAACAGAGTTGGGGACACCTGATGATCCATTGTTTTCCACAGCTTGGATAATAAGGCGAGAACGTCCTTTTTTGAATTCAACAACTGTCAATGGTACAAAAATTTCGATGCTGTCAGATTGGTCATGTATTAACCTAAAACTTCCAATGGTCAAATCAGATGGGATGTTTAATTCGGTAAACAAATTGTCATACAATTTCTTATGACGGTGATCGGCATCATATGTTAGATCATTCAACCCTATATAGTTCAAAAAACATATGATTGAGTGAATTATGCCGGATACAAAGAAGATTTTTCTAGTGGCTTCAAATGTGTCAGGACCAATCTCAGTGAACATTTGAGGTATATATAAACGTTTGATGTAGAATAGTTTTTCGCTTAAAGAAAGATTTCTCCATCCTTGAATAACTTTCGAATGAAATTTTCCCCATTCTTTGACCATTTCATCTCCTCCAAGCTCTTGTATTGAAAACCTTATTGACATCAGTGATTCTTGTGCGTTTGTGGTTGTTGACTGAAGTGAATGGTCCCGCATTATATTAGCATGCTCTCTTTTAAAATATCTTTTTTCTTGAGAGCATAATCAACAAGTTTTTCCATAACCATGTCCAACTCTTTCGTTTTTTGATGGAAAAGTGGCTCACGTTTGATCAAATTTCAAATTGAATCGATGTTGAGTTGTATTGATATTTGGCATTAATAATGATTCTCTTATAATGTATGACCAATAACTAAAGTCTGATCGTGGGAATTTCATAAAATCCAATGATCATTGATATTCACTTTCTCCAGTCCGTCCACCATGGCCAGCTCGTGTTTTGAAAATTTTAGCGAATCAAGTTTTTGCTGATCTGGAATTTTGTTGATTGAATTAAGAGTATGGGCCGTGTGGAACACCGGAACTACGTTTCATACCAGAAATTATACAAAAATTCAGATCGTTGAGTTCTATATGATGTATAAAAAATTAAATTAACACAGAAAAATTGTAAAATCAAATCAGAGCTGAGATATAAATTCTCAGAAACAAGAAAATAGGTACATGTCATGACTGAATTATTTGTAATTCAATAAAGTTCTTTTACCACCAGGGCCATATCTACTATAACTTCCTAATGTAGAAGGAGGTCTACTTCCAGAATGAATTGATGTACCACCTGCGGAACCATTGACAGAGAAAACATCATCACCTCTGGTACTACCACTGGTAGTACTTTCACCCATTAAAGAAGCAAGTTCAGGGTCAACATGACGGGTGGTTTCACGATGAGAACGCATGTTTGATGTAATCAAGTTATCGACATAATCTTGCAAATCTAGAGTAGCATTGACATCCAATTCCAGTTGTTCAATTTCACTTTCAAAGTTCTTGCAGAAAAGATCAACCATAACACGATGTTGAGGAGCCAAAACAGCAGGAAGTAAAGCTTGATGTAACTTCAAAAGATTGTCCAGCAATTCAATCAAATCAGCAAAACTATTCTTCAAAATAACCACGTTTTCTTTGTAGTCTGGTTCATGTGACACAGCTGTGAAAAATGTTCTATATTGACCAACACCACCATTCACTGGAGAATCAACAGTACCTGCAAGCACTCTAGATAAATTACCAAACATTGTAGTACCAGAAAGTGATTTAGGATCAATACCTTCTTGCAAGTTACGATTAATCCAAAATTCCAAACCTTTAAGTTCTGAGTTCTTCTCCAATAGAGATTTGATGGCATTCTTGATAGGAGAAATTCTAATGCTGTTGCTCATCTTGATCTCGGATCTGTTCATCAAAGTTGGGAAAGTCAATTCAGTTTCGTAAGTCACTTCTTCAGTCCACAAATTGGTAATGTTGGTTGATCCAGGCAATCTTCTATGGGAAACGAAGACATTCAAATTCTTATTATCAATGTACTGTCTTGTCATATATGTGAGATGGTTGTTACCAGCAAAAGATTTGGCAGGGGTGACGGTCTTAGTGTAGATGTACTTACCAAATGGTGGATCAGCAGCCAGCTTCTTTGCTTCATCTTCATTGGAGATCAATCTACTACCTGGATAAAGTCTAGTCAATCTGTGATTCATAGATGTGATGTGTTCAAAATGCATACCTTCATAAATATATTCTTTACCTCTGACAGAAGTTGGGAAACCAAGACCGATGAATGAAACTTTGAAGTAAGAAGAGTCCAATCTACCAGTGCTTTCCATGGCATTGTATGACTTGCAGAGTTGACCATGACAGAAACCCAATCCAGATAAATCAAAGTTGTACTTCTTATATGCTTCCAGAAGGTCATTATAAGTATCAATGGCTTGTTCAATCTTACCACCCTTAACATAGTTAGCAGCAATAAGTTTGTACAAAGCTTCCTTTCTTTTGAATTCTGATTGAGCAGGAAACTCGGGTGCTTTACATTTTGGCAAGAAGTATGAAGTATCCCACTGATAAGTATCAGCTAACAGATCCAAAGATAAAGCGGCTTGAACAAAATTATTCTTCTTCAAATTGGACTCATACATTTCATTGACAAGAGACTGCAATAACTCAGGCTTATCCACCTTCATCAAATATCCAGAGATGTTAATCTTATAATAGGTTCTAGCATCATCAAACTCTTCACCGTGAGGAATATGCATCATTTCAACAGCAGTCTTAGCGAATTCAAACATGGTATCACTAACCTCCAAAAATGGATGATAGGATTCATCTTCAACATCCAAAATATTATGAATATTCAACACAACACTTGCAAAATTCTGAACTTCAGTGGCACCAGGCATGTAAGTTGTAGAGCTGAAAAACACATCATAGCATGCACTGACAATCTCCTTCAAAAGATCATACAAGGTTTGTTTCTCAAGCCATTCAGCAACAAGAATTTCCCAAAACATCTTACCGGCAATCTCAAGACAATCTTTGTTTCTTTGTAGAGCCATACGAATAAGACCAGTCAAAATGCCATAATCACCGTCACCATACATAAATTTCTGGAAACCACCACATTGATCAACATTGAATCTTTTATGTTCCTCTTCAGTGACCTTGAAACCCCATCTGGACCAGTAGGCATAAAACAATATGGCAAGTTGAGTTCTAATATCACCAGTGATGCTGAAGCAAGCCTTTTTAGCAATGGAATTCAAATGTTCAAGTGAACTCGACTTACCTGTAGCAGTTTCAAAAGAACAGAAAGTGAAACTACGCCAAAAGCCCTTATCGAAAAGTTCTGGGTGTTCAGGTGCAGGAACGAATTGGAAATATTGAACAGCATCAAAGACATCAACAACACAAACATTAGACAAAGCTTTCAAAGATAGCCATCTTGTACCAGGATAATAAATAGGATCAACAATCTTACGGAAAGCCTCAGTTGTGATAACAGATTGATTGTTTTCATCTCTGACCAAATCTTGAGAATCGACACCATACCTAGTGCTGTTACCAATATATTTGTCAAGAACACTGAAATTACCGTCATATGTTTGACGATCAATGAAAACGTAAGCAACTCCTCGATCAACATCAGCAAGAACCTTACAAGAAAGATCAATAAGCACAGTCAACTCCAATAAACATTCAATGAATGAGACATCATTAACCAGAGAGTCAACTGGGTATTCTTTGAATGGATATTCAGAAGGGAAAAGTTGAGTGAATGTTCTCTTTGGTTCAAGCATGTTCTTGGCATAGCAGTGCTTTGAATAGATGTGGAAAGCATCACAGAGAATTGGCAGCAAACGACAAAGAATGATAAAGATATCATCATTTTCAGCAGTGTATCTTTTCTCTGCACCAAATGAAGTTTCAAAACAAGCCAAAATGACACCAAACGCCAATCTTGCAACATCTAAATCAATCTTTGGATGGAAAATAACATCAAATGAACAACCTAAAGCAGTACCAATTAACAATTCACGAGCTGCAACACTTTTGCTTTCAATTAAAAAGCTTCTAACTGCTCTGTTTAAGCACATCATCTTTTTGATCATCAAATTGTGAGCTTTCAACTTCTTCTTATTAGCCAACACATTAGTGGATAAATCTTCAGTTGAACCCATACCTTTCAAGCCTATAGCATTACTCCAAGCAGTGATAAACTTAACCAACTGATAATCTTCACAGATATCTCTCAAAGAAAACACAATAACTTCCAGATTGTCAATCAAAACCAGTTGATCAGAAACAAACTTATCCTCGGTTGAAGAAAGGAATTTGGTAATGGTATTAGAAAATTGCACGGCGGATTCCAAAAATGAATTATGATCATAAACTGAGCAGACGGCAACTGAAAGAACCAAAACAGAAACACGGCAAATAGCTCTACTAGTAGAGTTCCAAGTTGTTTCAAATGAACCCAAGTAGTCATCAAGATCAGTAATCAAATAGTTACCAATTTGAGGAATAGGGGTTCTCAAAAGATCATCAAACATGTATCTGTAAGAGGCTTGTCTGGCAATAACCATATCCAAAATATGAACAATACATTCAAAAGCAGTCTTGGCCAATGGTTTGAACTTCTCATCTTCAATAGTACCGTAAGCGGTAAATAGTTGATGTTTGTCACAAGCAAGACGATAAATATCAAACAAGTTGGATATCAAGTCAGGGAAAAATTTAACAACAGTTTGAACACCAGTTTTTCTAACCTTATCTAAAACAATGATCAAATTCTTTTCATTGGTCATTAGGTTCTTTTCGTAAAGGGCTCTCCAATTCAAAACCATCTCAACATAGGTATCAACATTGTAGGTCTTACCAACATATTCCAAAGACAATTCAATGGAACCAACAGGGCTAGTGGCATTTTGGGAAAATAAATCAATTCTCTTTGGCTTCTTACTGTTCAATTCGCTGTCGGAAATTTGATTGAAAACTCTTAATGGGTATTTACCTTCAGCATAGAATATACCATTGACGTAAACATCAAAGAACAAGCAGTCATTTTCATTAGTTGGGATAGTAGGTAAGCCAGTAATTTGAATAACCTCATCGATATGCTCATCAGGAGAAGTGGAAACAAAACGCCAATTGTTCTGAGGGAAGTCATTGGAACCATTGGTAAACTTAAGCTCTTTGGAAGAAGATCTGACATCAATAGTTATGAAGTCTTGGTATCTATAAGATGAACCAATACGGTTTGTCAAATTCTTGACACCAACAAGTTCTGTAGCTCTGACAACTTTCAAATAAATTCTGTTGTAATCAGGTTCAGCTGGATCATAAAACAACGTTCTAACCACGTCAATAACATTGTCAGATTGAACATCGGAAACAAATGAATCATTCTTCAACTCTTTGATGGACACAGTGAACTTATCAAGTCTTGGATTGATGGCAATACCTTTGTTGGAACCAGAAATAAGTCTGTCGATCAGTTCACCCCAACCATTATTGGCCATAGTCATTGACATGGCAAGTAAAGGATTGATACCAGGATATAGTTGAAAAGGAGCACTATCTGTTTCATCACTCATAAAAGAAGCATACAACTTCATGGAAAATTCATGAGGCTCTTCAGGATTCAAATGTTCTTCTCTTCTGCTGAAAATTCTGGAAATATCAACTGCACCAGCACAAACACCTTTTCTAATGCTTTGTAAGTTTGGAACGCCATGTCTAGAACCTGGAAGTTTGAGTTGAACAGTTTCTGTGATCAATGTAACAAGATAAATCTTACCTGCATCGATTTCATTGGCTGGGATATTCTTGAATAATGCTGTGGTCATACCATCAAACACGAAATCGCTGTCCGAACCAAGTTTGATGGCAAAAGTTTCAGTCAATCTTTTTTTGGAATTTCTCAGGTAAACGTATGCCGTCAAGCCGCAATAACCATCTGGGGCCAAGTTCAAATCACCAGAAAGAGCCTTGAAATCAACAATGATATGGGAAGGGAATGTCTGTTCAAATTGTTTGCTTCTGTCAGGATATGTTTTAATGTCTGAATGTTCAACTGGGAAATTTGAGGATAAAGCTCCAAAAACTTGGTTCTGTGCTATTCTAGCAAAATCAGATAACTTGTTACGATAATCTTCTTTAGCAGGCACAAACAACTCACCTGTCTTATCATCTCTAGCTAAAATGGATTCGTAACCAGCAACATCTTTAGCAGATTTCTTTCCACCTTGAGCAGCAACAATCTTAGATATCAATGTCAACAAGTTTGCAGTCTTCTTCTTAGCTCTTTTAGATTCTTCTTTAGTCAACAAACTGTATTTGAAATTGAACTTAATCTCTTCTAATTCATCAAATAGTCTAATCATCTTCTTAAAGTAGGTCAAATCACCTCTTGTGTACAAAGCAAAAATGTGAACATTCAAACTTTTCAAAGCAGCTTCAATTTCATCCAATAATGATTTGATAGACAATGCATAATCGTTGGTTGGTAAAGCAGGTCTTTGACTTTTCTTGGAAGAGATACCACCGCCGAGATTGGAAGATGTCAAACTGTACTGATCAGAAGCATCGTTGCCGTACATATGCATTCCATGTTCGGATGTGATCTTCTGGACTGCTTCGTCTGTGGTGACGATTTCAACTTCTCTTAAAATCTGAACATGGGACATTGGGAAGATAACAATATCAATTTTGGTTTCTGGAACGACATCAAGAGAGACATTTGCCAATGAAAAATCAGATGGATTGAGTTGTGAGATTAGATAACCTCTGGCCCATTGTCTATACGTTGCACACGTTTCAAAAATGTAGACAAGATCACCTGGATATATGTTTTTCAAGTTATCAGAGTAACGTTTATTTGTTGAAATGCTGGGGTTGTCTAGCGGTGTAAATGGTTTGACAACCTTACCATAACTGAATTTCGGCAAGGGAGACCAAGACATAATGCGGTTAAATTAAATGAGTACCACTGTTTGTTATGCGATGTGATGTATGTGAAGTTGTTGGAAGTATAATAGGTGGTAATTAAGCTAGATCAGGGAAAGAGGGACAACTCCAAAAAAACCAAGAATACTCTTTCATGGCGTAGAGACGGAAAATATGTTTTGTTATATATGGGAAGTGGGTGATCATGTTGCAAGGCAGCTTCTGACCTATTATAACAGCTACAAATTTATGAAAGCACTCCGGAATGAATGTCACGGTAAAGTCCCGGCTGGTTTCTTTGACATCAAATTTTCATTGTTTGAACGCGTGTATATAGACGCCGCATGTATCATTTTAACATGAAAACATATATATAAACGATTCGATCCCCATCGACTCTATTATTCTATACTCTTTATAGTCAACTTAATTGGGTATGGTAAATTGGAACCATCGAGCGTAGCTGTAGAAAGGGGGGCATCATGGTAACTCAGTTATAAATCCTTCGATCTAGGTTAAAACAATTTTGTTTCTGTGCCGGCGCTAAAGCCCGAGGAAATTAGTTACATTGAGCTTGTTATTGTATATCGAGAATTTAGCTTGATTTCAATAGGCGATATCATGTAGAGACAGAGGCGGCTTACCTATAGAAAGAACTCAAGCCGACTGAACTTCAATTTGTATATATAGCTATTTCTGTAGATCCTAGCTTGTAGAACATTAACTAGTGCGTACGTATGTACACCATTGATCAAATTTGATATCAAAATACATGTCAAAACTGGTATACGTGCCTGTTGTCAGAATAGAACACATAGTCTTGGCATATTATGTTGATCAAATCTGAAACTTAGCTCTAGCCCCGGCTTAAAGCGGGTGATCAATTGGTGGATAATGAAAGGCTAAAATTATAGTATTAAGTTGATCAACAAATTTTAAGCACAAGACAAAATGCTTAATCAGCAATCACGAGGATTCTCAACCCTGTTGCAAAAACACAAATATGTTCATGGGGAAACATGGCAGAAACTTTCTGACTTTACCAAGGTATAAATGGCCGGGTGCTCAACATTTAATACATGTGTTGCGTACATATGCTTCATATATAGGATAGACGAACAATTGTTCCATCAAATTTCCAGCTTCCAAAAAGACGCCGATATCAGTGTTTCTAGACTATTGCATTACTAGCTTGCATTTAACGGTCATGGAACTCGTTGATATGGGCTGGCATAGCTCATTCAAAGACATAAATTTGAACGTATGAGTCAAAATGTTTCTTAAGTGGAGAGAATGCTTGGTAAATCTGAGTGAGGCGGTATATCGAGATTGGAATTTAAGGAGAGGTGGTGATCTTCGATTTTACGTACATGTTTTTCCGAATGTGGAAGAGAAGCAATTGTTATGAATAATAAACAATTCAAGAACTTGTTCATTTGTTGATCAATTTGGATGCTTTTTAGACTGTGTAGGTATAAAGAAACACTTTCTTTGAAGTTCTTATTGTTCTCTCTCGAACGTCGAAGCTCTGTTTGAAACAACGCGTCCTTAAAAAAGACGCGTATTCATGTACGTACGTTACGTGCGTACAGACTACAGTAACGTACGTGTCTACGTACTGTCGTACAAGTCCGCATACATACGTATGTGTGTTGTTGTTCAAAATCTCTTAAGGGTTGTATTTGTCTTTCATCATTAAAAAGAAGACTATATAATCCTTTTTCCAAAGTTTCGGTTGAAATTTTTGAGACAGTCATGGCACAACTAGTTTTTTTATTCTTTGGTGTGATCCATGCATCCGATGAAAAGTCAGGATATAGCAAAAGCTCCAAAAGTTGAAGGAGGTTCAATTGGTGTACTCCGTCAATCAATTCTTCAAGAAAGTTTGGGTTATGTTCTTTGCCAGAATTCCAGCAAATTCACCGGAAAAAACAATACTGTCTCTGTGATTGGGCCATATTGTTTCATTTTACACACGTTTTTAGCTTGGAACCTAACCAGCCAATTTGTTGAACACAAATCGAACTTAATTTTCGCATTGATGATTGTTCCAATAAGTCATGTCCCATAATCATATATCCTTACAACCAGGTCTCGACCTATACATGAAAGGACATACAATTCATTGGGGAAACATATATATATACGTCACTCATATGACCATTCATCAATCATGATTCGATCAAATTGTGATTCAGGCATCAACGTGCCCCCATAACATGTCTTTAAGAACATTTGGTGCACGCCTGTTTCATCTATATGATCGATGTACCGACATGGTTTCTGATATCATAATCATCTGATTTTCTAGATCGAAATTTTATACCTCGTATCATGGTTGTTCAAGTTCAAATTTTTATATATATACAAAGCTGATGATATGGTTCAGGTATATATGCGGTTACATTAAGTGAAAACTTATCCATTCCATGATTTTCTAAATTAAAGACTATGTACATCAGACCGCCTGACTCACTTTAATTCTATCTAGCGATCAAGAAAATCTCAGGCCGGTAGAAAGTACAGCTCGATCGAACTGGAAAGGAATTTCGATTAATAGCATATGTGTGTTAATGAAAAAAAAAAGAAAAGATATACATATTTTTGAAAATAGTGATCGATATCCCTTGCAGAAATAGTATATATCTATTCTGAAAATTTGTTAACCCCATAAAACGAAACTGTTAAATTGATCATTCGCACACCGTTCGCCTTATAAGCGGATCCACCTCATAAAGTATCCCACGTACAGCTCGTTGTACAAACAGGGTATATATTCTATAGACAGATGTTTACTCTTAGTAGATCTGATTTGATTCAGCAGTACAGTTTGTTGATGTTAGAAATCTTTCAAATTGATGTATTTATCTACAGGATGGATCGGATATATATCTCAAACAGGCATGTCCGGAACTCAGTTGTCATGGCACTTAATTAGCGCCGGGCGGCCCACGGTTCAATTAGCTAATTAACCTGTAGCGTACAAAGCAACCGGCATGAAATTTTTTATCAAAATTCATGGATGGCCATGTATATAATTAAGTTTTCATCGAATTGAAAGGCGTATCATTCAAACCCCATAAAAATATGAAAACAGTACAGAAGAGTGTATACATGTAGTACAGCTATAGGCCAATTTTAAGTGTCAACTTTTAAATCATAACAACTTAAGGATTCCGAACAAGCTATATTATTATCTCTGAAAGCTTTGAAGAGTCAAAATATTCAAATTTCAGATTTGTTATACCTGAAAATTAAAATTAACTTTTTTACCGTAAAAGGCAATTGCATAGGTGTAATATAAAAAAATCGTTAAGTTTAAACAGAATTAAGAAAACTTAATCTGTGTCATAGAACAACGTAGTAGGAGTAACTATAGATAATTCTTCAAGCTAGAATATCTTTAACCTCAGAGTTCTGGAATTTCTGAATCTTCGGGGCCGACACTTATATCCATTTCATATGTCAAGCTGTGTACTATCAAAACGCGTCATCCAGCAATAGTGCGTGCTTTGGTTGTATTCGAATCTTCGATCGAACCCCTTTTCTTTAGATTTTGGGCCCCTATAGGTGCACTTTGATATAGGTATCCCATATATCGATCTCTTAGGGTGGGGTACATAAAGATCTTGACGTGTAGTCACATAAATATAATTCTCTTGGTTAACAATTGATGTATAGCTTTTCTACTATACACGACACGATCTTTGTGATAGAGTACAATTTTGTAAGATCGATCTTTTGCATTAGGGTGGGTGCCACAGATACCATACGTATATACTAGCTCTAAATCCGATTTGAACCACCAAGATCATGATTTATAATTTAAAGTGCATGTGCACATGGGCTCTACTTATCAATTTCACAATTAATTTGCCCGAGCACTCGGCATCTGTCGTTTATCAAAATGGGCATGTGGGAATGCAAATATATTTTTAGCCAATTTAATCAGCTAGATACCGCTTAATTCGCACGTCTTTATAAGAAAGTAGACAAGCATTCGTTCTTGGTATTGCATAAACTACCTAGCTATATATGTAAACTAGGTACACTAGTATGCATTATACCTTGACTCTTTAATTTGTCAGATTCTATACCTTAAGTTATGTTGTTGTACATCTCATTGAAATTTGAAGGCCATACATCACTAAACATGATTTAAAGGGGTCTCATAAGTCAAAATTGACTCTTAATTAACTATACGTTTTATATTGAAGTTATCCTAATTCGTGCTCATTGATTATAGTGTATATACAATTTTTATGGAGAAAATTCCTTGGTTACCTCGATCTCTTAGTTGCAATATTTTAGAAATATATCATAAATTTGCAAGTAAATTGACAATTTGAAACAATTGCTGTGGCCTGCCATTTATCATAACCAACATTTCAAAATATAGACCCCACCCAGATTGAGGCGCGCGTATACTTATAACAGTTGAATTACGTACGTCTATAATTATAGAGGCCACAAATAAATTTGATTCAATTTCGGATCAAGTAACAATTTTTGATCTAGTTTCTCTCATACATAGTGTGCATATATAGTGTGCTTTGATCCAATAAGTTTAATTCGGCAATGTTCCCCAAAGCATGAATCGAAATTTACAGAGATGTTCTATACACTTTAGTTCTTAACTTAGTTTGGGATCCAGCTGCTGACACGTGCATCTTAACTGAACTTAGTTTGAGTGACAATTTTAAAACTTTTTTTCATACGTGTAATATAGTTTGAAGCTATGACATAATTTATGTTCTTTATTAGATGAAAATATAGTAACGTAGTATTTCTGAAAATCAATTTCAAAAGCAGGAAAAAGTTAAGTTATATTCTAAAACAATAGACCCAAAACTTTATTAAAGACGTTACAAAAATTTTAATAATTAAATTTGTAAACCAACCAAAACAATAGAGAAGTTTTAATTCTCGGATTTAACTAGTATCAATCCAGCATTAGTTAATCGATTATATATAGTTAGTTAATCTTTACGCTTAACAATATTATTAGATTTGAAGGCTGTTTTTTTTTTCTGATCAACAAATTTATATCAGGGCTTGTATAAAAATTCAAGGCTCAGCTGCAGTTCTTTTTGTTTCACAGATTAAATTTTTTTAATAATATATAATTCACATAATTTGATTTTTTTTTATAATTTATTATTTAGGGTGAGTGCTATTTGAAATCCAATTTGGCTATAATCTCTAGATAGAATTTTCTTATAAATATTTCTTTTTCTAGCTAGCTTGATATAATTGTTTTGAGTCAACAGCTTGTGGTATGTTTTCCTACATTAATACTCCTCAACCATTACTTGGTATCTGATCATTAATATTAAAAATGTACCTCCCAGATTTGTAAAGTGTGTAAATGAAAGCGCTCGAGTAATAAAGATATTAGTCTAATTTTAGGAAAATTTATATAACTTAATTTATAATCCAGGATTTATGGCATGCATGTATATATCGTGCATTCATGGTAAATTTATAAATTTCAGAAAATTTTATATAACAAATTCTTCAGCATGAATATATTTGAAAAATGGTTTAATCTTTTCGAAAATTTAAAAGAGAAAGTATTGAGCTTTTTTTTTCAATTATTAAGCATATATATATGCTGAATATTGAAAAAAAAAATGCAAAAAAAACAAGTGAAGTTAAAGGAAACTAAATTATAGTTTGGTTTTTTTTTCTATTTTTTTTCTATTTTTAGTTCAGTACTGAAACTAATTTATATAAATATAGGAAAATTAAACAAAATTTAAATTGTCAAAAAAAGAATATATAAAAATTATCCAGATACTAAGAAATAAAGTGAGATTCCGGAATCTGGAGATCCAAAATGACCAAATAAAGAAATTGGTTGTCTCCTTTGCAAAATATTACAAAATGCCAATACACAATTTGACTCTTGATTAATTTTTTTTTTACAATTAGCTTTTCCAATTTTTAACATTTTAAACTTTTATTATAAAATTATAATTAAGAACATAACTATTTTTCCCAACTGTCATTATCTGGAAATCCATATAAATTCTACTTTCTTCTGTTTTTCTTTAACTTTATTTGTCTTTTGTATATTCAATTGATTACTAAACGTATGTGAAAAAAATATATATAGAAAGCTAGCAAATCCAAAGTTGTTGATCCTGTGATTATATATAATTTGCAATTAAACTAGGTTAATATTTTTTTTTTTTTTACCTATATTAGTTCAATCTGTATTAACGGGTATTTACAAAGTTTCACTATACACGATAATCCTTATAAAGTAAACCAGTTCAGCTTTCAAGTGCCAAATCCATGGACCGTCCATTTTGGATAATGAAAAACCCTTCTAAAACACCACCCGAATGTCAATTTAAAGTGCCAAGGGAAGTACTGAGTCAGTGACCAGTTTTTTGTGGATGGACGCCACACGTCAATGATGATTTTCTTGGTGATCAACAACACCTTGTCAAAGATTTAACAAAATATATTTATAAAATTACAAAGTATATAAAAGAGTATTAATTTATTTTTATAAAACATTTAGTAATTAAATTAGTATATGATTTACCACTAACATTGAGAGTTACTGGAATCAACACTTACATCTACTCAACTATCTATTATCTAGACCAACACCGCCCATGTCCAACTGAACTCTTGACCTGGTTCGAAGATGAAGTTGCAAAACTCCTCTTATACTATCTCCCATTCCGCCCAGGCCAATCACGATTAAAATTCCCCATGTTCCTCTTGAACAAGGGGAATTCGGTCTTTTAGACATACGACAACAAGTCAACGGGCGTCGTGCATGCTATATCTTGGATTCGATTGAATCGTTTGCCAACCCACAACAACAACATCATATTCACCCATTAACAGCAATTAACCTTCAAACCATCTGCCTCGGAGCCAATCCTAATAATACAGATTTCAGTTATCAACATTTTCTCAATCCATTATCTATTTTACCAAATCATTTGAGGGCAGGAGACGTTATTGCGTACGCCGCCGAAAAACAGGCTTATGCTCCTCTCCTTTTCACATCTACCGGCATGGTTACTTCTGGTCGACTACCCTCGGCCGATCACTGCAACTCTGATCACCGGTAACCCTCAAGAAATTGATGATATACTTCACCCTCCAACGACACCACCTTGTCTCACGGGAATCACAGAACGAAAGTCATATGTGGGAACGTCAGAAATCATTACACACGAGTCACTAAAACATATTTCGAAGAAATTCCATCTCAATCAAACACACCTTGAACTGTCGACCTCATACTGGGGCCGCCACTTCAGCTTCCCTTCCTCTAGATGGTCCTCCTTCTTCAAATGGTTTGCGAAGAAAAGACGTATCTACCCCTTCAACACCGAATGGTTGTTCCTTTTCCAAGTAGGCCATATCAACAACGGTTTTTCAGACTACTGTCCACTATGCGATCCCCACAAAGAAGACCCTCTTTCTAAAGGAGTTAAACACGCAATTTTCAACTGCAAAATTACAAAAAGACTTTGGTCTCTCACTACGAGCCTCCCACCTATCTTCAGAAGTCCAACAAATGTTTTAGCAAACACAAAATTAGAAAATTCAGAAATATTCCAGTTGAATTTATACGTCGGTATGGTGCATCAGATGTATAAAAGAGCTTTTACTGACAATGACTATGGGCGCAATGCTGACATCCAACCAATGGCATGAACACAACATCAGATCCTTCTACATCACCTACAAGAATCAACATGGTTACTGGGACAATAGCCCCCTCTTCAACTGATCCTTCGAATTAGAATCATATCTATCCGTTATTCCTTCTACTTCTTTCTCCCGCACTTCCTAATTTATTTCTTTGTTCTTCTGACTTCCCTCTACCTTTCTCATCATTTTACCTGACCTAATCATTTTTCAACCTCCTCTCTCGCTATCAAGTTTCTTCTAACGTTTATTTTCTTTTTCGTCCTCCCACAATTACCCTCCCCAAACTCCTTTTTCTTATTTTTACATTTTCCTTTCCCCCCCCCCCCACAAAATCTCTCCACAAACTTATGGTTTTTTCAACTGTCTTTAACCATATATAGATAGTTGATTTTTCCTTTTTTACTGCATTTTTGATTTCTATGTGCTGTTGAAGGTTAGGCGAAACCTCAAGTACCTTTTTTCTTTCGAAGTATATAGTTTAATTCAGGATTGTTACGTCTAAAAAAAAGTAATTGTTTTATAAATCAAGTGTTGTGGTAAATCTTGCAGAATTAATACATAACGTCAACTAACATTAAACTGCTTATACCAATTACGAATGATTCAATATTAATCTATCATTTGACATTTTAATGCAGCTATAATTTCTTCTTTGCATTTTTCATTTACACACTATAGACTCCCTTATATCTTATCTTTTTATTGTTTATATATAAATATATGTGATTAAAATTTAAGTATTGTAATTTAATTTTAATAGTTTGTTTTTTCTGCTGGATAAGTTATAATGGATTATTGTATATCCACCTTATGTATATAAAAAAATGACCAAGAAAAAACCAATTATTGTTACATTATATTTGCAATGAATTATAAGAACAGAAAATCTGAAAAGTACCAAAAAAGAAAGGAAAAAGGGTACGTAGCTATTTGTGAAGTTCTAAATTATGATAAATTGAATTTTCATGGATCAGAAAAAAAAAAAAAAACCAAAATTTGGACTTTCTAGTATATTTAAGCTAACTTTTGAAAATTTGTGTTAACTATATATACATTTTATTATTTGATTTTTTGTTTATGAACTCAGTTTTTAAATTTCTTTTTAGTTCCCTATCAATCCAACTTATTATTTTTTTCATTTTATTTTGTACTTTTTTCCTATTTTTTTTCAAATGTCGATCCCCAATTTAATTTCTTAGCTTAATGCCCTTTTATAGTTTTTCTTTAAGTTGCAGCTATAGTTGAAATTTTATCTCTTGCCCCTTTATATAAGTTTTTTCCATCATTTTGTAATCAAATATATAATTGATTTTGCCGTGTGCCAACTGGTAACTGCATACACTTTTTTTTTGATAAACAAATTTACGTATATATATTTACTAAAGTTCAAATGGTAAAATTAAAAAAAAATCTTTTAACACCGCATATTCAAGCTCCATTAGAACCGTTAAATTAATTTAAATTTTCAATTGTCTTTAAAAATATTATATAATTTTAATTCTTAAATTTCTCCAATTTATGCAATTTTTTCCAATTTTTAAAATTGTCAAAATATTCGACCTTAAAATGGTTTTAAAACTCGACCAAAGTTTTCGGGAATAAAATTAAAGCTAGTTCAATAATTTCTATGAATGTTAATTCTATATGAACAATAGACTAGCTCTATTCAAAATGTATATGGATTTACATGCACCGGCTATAAATATATACTCTTTATTATAATTTATGTCCCTGTTTTTAAATCTATTCAGAAATATATATATACTATTTTCATGTATATCCCTGCCGATACCAATTTTAAATTAGTTTTTGTTTTAATTAAATTCCCCATGCAAAAAAAAATAGCAAAGTTATATGCAAATTAGGAGTCTGTATGTATTTAAAGGAGTTTTTTACAAGTAGCTAGTTACCCTTTTATATTTTATTCTATTGTGTTAATTTCAAATTATACCTAGGCCTAGCTATATGTTCTATAGGCCAGACCAAAAAAAGACACCAGCCCATTTTACTATAAATTTAAATTATATGTAAGGCTGATCGACACGTACTATGATCTGGAAAATCAATCTCTAAGGAAGTATAGTATCCTTTCTTAATTAAAGAAAAGAAAAATGAACGGTATACGTACTAGCCTGGCTATATAGCACGCAGTGTATACATACCCATTCTTCGAACAATTTGAACCCGTCTCTCTCTCGGCAATACAGTTCTACATAACTACTTGAAATTCAGATGTTTTCACAGATCATGCATAAAAGAATAGATTGAAATAAAAACGTTTAATTGAGATGTTGGCGCAGGTTGAATAAATTGAAATAGATAACGTATACTTAAAATTAAAATTAAAATTAAAATCAAAATTAAAAATAAAATTACAAAAACAGATCGAGTGTGTGAAAAAAAAAAGAAAAGCAAACAAGCCGGACATATACTACAGAAATCGATCTTCAAATCTAGCCAGAGGCTCAAGATCTTTTGTAAACTATGCAGGCTCGTCATTTTGATGCACAAAACAGGCGCGTAATCTGCGAGCTTAGGTCAGATTATGCAGCCGCAGGCACATGCTCAACGTTTGAAAAATTCGAAGAAAAGAAGAATCGCAATCGCAATCCATCGCGGATAGGCAGGCCATGAAGAAATTTATTCGTACGACCCACTTCCAACTAATCAAATTGTGATGAAAACTGCCTTATATATGGTAGTTGTTTCCCGAAATTTTCAGAAAGTCCAGCAACTTTCCAAATTGTAATTATCTGAGCAAGGCGTTTATCATGATATACCGAAATTTGCAGCAATTTAATCACATAGTATTGTCATTACTACACATAGTCAAATGCTGCTGGTAGTTGCTCTATAATTAATACGTCGATATATAAGTAAAACCTTGCATGCTACTAATGCAACAATTGCATGTTATGATGTTTCACATGAAATTTTCGATTGATTCCAATCTATGCCGATTCTATTTCAGATCGAGCACAAGACTATATATAGCGACCGATTAATGGTTATTAATGCAAAGTGAATTCCAAATTGTGATTAATATTGATGAATCATGATCACGTAAGAGGTATTATAGGAGGAAGAAGGTTGAAATTTTCATGCATCGTACACGTATGGGAATTATGCAGCCCCTCTATGAGTTGGATAAATCCATCAAGCCATCGATAAACTTGACATGCGTACGTACATCTCACTTAAGTTTGCATAAATCCCATTAATTCCAGTATAATTGCAGGTATATGCAGATGAGATCGTTATATACATCGTCAAGTTGTCAAGTACACATGCACAGTGATTAGCCAAAGGGTATATATCCCATCCCATGATTCAATCATCGGCATAATTAAGTCTTGCATATAATACTCAACGGTTTTTTTCATGGAGTACACCAAAGAGCCCTATGTACTGTTCATGTAATTTTTAAAACTAGCTTTAATGATTTATTATAATTTTCAAGTTTCAAATATCCATGGACATCGATATTTTGAAAGGTTCTTAAGTTCTCCGAGATTCAATGCTATTAAAAAAGGCCGGCTACTACTATGGAAACGGGTGTATAAAAACATGTCTCTATCGGGGTGGCGGATAATGAGTCTTGGAAGTCCATTGAAGAGGAGATTAGTGTACCTGATCTGGGATCATTAAGAGTATATACGATTTATATACGGCCGGAGTTTATAAGTATATAAATCCCAATTTGACATTTCTTGGATTAACTATATATGAATCCATGCCCGTACGTACAGCTCATTATTCATGTTATCGAATTTCAAAATGTGAAACGTTATCCAGCCGCTGGAATTGCATCGCTGTGGCATGAGTGAAAAACCTTTTCCATGGATACTTTCATAATAATATGCAGGTTATGCATGCGGAATGCATAACGGTGTAACACCGAGATTGCACTGGCTCGTATATTGTCATGCACGCGGAGATCTTATCTTGTGTTTGAAAATGAGGCAGGAAAATTTGTAGAGTAGCCAAAAGGAGCTTACTATGAAGTCAACATTTGTTCGAATGGAGACATTCAGGTGGAATGTCTTACCCTTTGGGGTGATTTATCTTTTGCGCCTGGTTAGTTGTGATTTTCTTCATCATTCTGAAATTTGCAAAACACGAGATCTTAATTTGAGATTTTGTTTTGATTTTTGGTGGATACGTAATACCGGCTAACCGTAATTGGAAACCCAAATTAATTTCGGAGTTGTTGATGTTGAAGTCTGCTTAAATGAAATAAGATCATGGCAGCTACGTAAATTCAGAAGTACGTACGTCCGATAATTAATTTACTTGTAGGAATGCAAATTGCCTTATCTCATCGAAATGAGGTGGGTGGTAGAGTGCAGAATTTTATTTTCTGTCGAGGTTCATAATTAATTAGCGAACCACAAAATATTTCCAGGCGAAATTGTAAGGTGATGATGTAACACTGTGCTCACTCAAATGTTACGTGCTCTGACACCAATTAGGAAGTCTTGCCATTTTCTTATATACAGAGCATCCACACTACGTACATGTACATCCTCTATACTGTAGCATTTCGAAAGATTCGAGGCCAGTATATCCAAGTTCTCGTAATTTTGCCCACGGCTTTCTTGAACAAAGAGTAAAATGATGCAGTCAATCGCAGCTGGTTTTGTATCCGATATTGTCTATGTTATAGTTGAAATGTGAGTGGCCTGTTGAGCATGCACCTAACTATAGAAGTTTTGAAGATTGTAAATCTGGACAATGCCGAGTTAATGGTGCTGAACAACGGACCGTGTATTTTGAATGCAAATATTGTGTTAGAAACATGGCTCCGGCGTAGGACCAATTGATAAATCTGCAATTGTTTTTCTCATTCCCAATTGTGATCCGCGCTAAAGTATAAAATTAAGGGGGAAGGAGGCCGGGTCAACTTTAATGCTGCTCAAGAGCGCACGTGATCTTTTCTGTGCCATAGATATCCGAGAAAGAGCGATTCTGTTATTCGTCTCATCAAAACCATATATACACACATATTATTTCACTATTATAGCTATTAAATGCTTAAATCCTTTATTTATACTTCTCCATATATATAAGTTCTTCAAAATCATGAACAGGAGTCAATTGTTTATAAATTGAAATGAATGACACGCATGTATACGGCTCACAGAGAAGAGAAGACTCTGGCCAGGCTTTGACCTTCGATCAGAATTATAGGTTGAGGGAAAACGAAGGTTTGAGAACTAATTTTGCAAAGTTGTTCTTTGACAAGTTACAAGCCTTGGAAGTGACCATAGGGAATTAAGGAAAGTGAATATATGGAGATTAGTAATTACTTATTACGTATACAGTTAGAGGGTTTTTTTAGGGTTAAAGGTGTTTTGTACATGTGGTACTGCCATTGGGCTGTGATTATTATTAGGTTGATTTGATCTGGTGGTGTTGATTCATGCATTGATTTTAATCTGATCTTACTTTCAAGTAGTTGCAGTGCTAAATTATAGGTTGAGACACACGTCTTTCGAGCATATAAAGCGCTAGTACGTGTAACGTTACCGTAGTACCGCTCATTGGCTGATCGTGTTGTACTGTTGAAAAGAAAACAGTTGGATCGTGGGTTTTTACCTTATTTGGTGAATTGAAACTTAACAAAGGCCGTATGCTAGGAATTAGCTGAACTTTTCTCAAATATTTGAGTTTGGTTTTGAACTTTATTCAAAATTTGGATTGATTTATATACAACCTAAGTATAGATGTGGCATGTCTATATATAATTACTTATGTACGGAAGGGCTAGAGATGGCCATGGAGATAATGTATATAAGAGATTTACAGCTGAAGATAAACATTCTCTTGGAGCGGACAATATCAATATATCCCCAGAGAGAAGACGACCGTTGTACGTTGTTAACGGTCGTCTCATATACATGTTGTCGTCGATGAGCTGACATATGTCAGCTACGTATATACGAGTCAAGGACACAATTGATATTAATTATTGCCATACTGTGAGACACATGTGGGTGATATAGATTAATAATTCAGGCTGTACATATGCTGATGTTTATAGAGAAGACTGTAATTATCAACCCACCTGAGTTGAAGTTTGAAATTAAATTGATGACTCGTGAGCTTATTTTATACATGCCGTTGACGTTGAGATCGAGGTGGAAAATTTGAAAGACATGGCCCAATCGAGGTATAATTAAGGTGATACAACATGGTTAATAGGAGATATAGTGGCATGGATGTAATAAGAGCCGGCAACGACGACAATATTGAGAGCAATTGTTTCGATCTCATTGTTGTCGTCACTCTGATTATGTGCTGAAATGGCTGGAAAGGCTCCAGAAACAGAGTGGCGCACGCCGCGTGAGCCTCATACCGGGTGAAGCCCCAAGCCGCGGGAACGATATTGAGCATAATCGAATCAAATTCCCGGCCAGCGCAAAGGAATCAGAAGAGTGAGTGAATCAATCAGATATCGATATATATCGAGCTGCTCGACTGCGACTGCACAACTCAAGTAAAACCACTGATCTCCATCCATTTCCATCAACAACCCACACCAGGCAACAATTAAGGCCCCGTTTTGCATCTCTGGCCTATACCAGTCTCTTTTTCTTTTCCCTTTTTTTCTATCTGGCATCCATTTGGCATCCTCTTCCTACTCCCAATCCCCGTCCATCATTGTTCTTCGCCAACTCTCATATTCTTCATATCATCCTATTATTTCAGGCTCTTATAGTTATTTCCGTTAATTGTTCGTTCACAACTTATACAAATACGTCGACTCAAACTATAACTGCATAATACCATCAACCTTTTGAAATCATTATATATAAAATCCAACCCAAATCCCAAGGCAAAAGGTCATGGCGCTTTAAAATAGTCACAATTGTACCTAATTTTAAGAAGTTTTTTTTAAGTTTTGAACAACTATCTTATCCTACCAAATCCAGCATTTTTTTTATCGGCTGACATTTCCACTCTAAATTTTCATAAGAAGAGGTCCATACAGCTTTCAATTGTTTTCCTGTTACAAAAGGACCCCATATTCTTACTCGTTATAAAAAGCAACAACAACACCACTACATCTGATTCATCGCTCAACAACATACCAAAAGTTCGCATGCAAGCCGACAACAACGACAACAACAACACCAATAATACCAGCTTACGAGCATTCATATCAACCAGCTTGAACAGCCAAAATCAGCTGGTTGCAATCACGGACAACCCTGAGAACAGGGTGCCGAAGAGAAGAAGAAACCGTCCAACAATTTCATGTTTGAATTGTAAACGAAAGAAGATTAAGTGTGATCGTGGCAAACCTATTTGTGGTTCCTGTGTTAAGCTCAATTTGAAGCCCGAAGAGTGTCTCTACATTAGCCATGTCCCAAGTGCCTCCAGTGACAATCCTTTCACTCATCCAATTCCTGTTCATCCTGCTAGCAGATCAGCAAGTTTTAAAGTTGCACCACATAGTCCTCATCCAACCCACCCAGGTCAATACCAGCAGCAGCAGCAGCAACAACAACAACAACCACTACAGCAGCAGCAACAGCAACAACAACCAATTCCACCACCACCACCACCACCGGTCCCACAACAACAACAACAACATTTACAACAGCATGTTCAACCACCACCACCACCTCAGCTTCAACAACAACAACAACAACAACAACAACAACAACAACAACAACAGCCTCCCCCTCCTCCACATCAATATATGCATCACCCTCAAACACCGATAGGACAACCACATTCTACTCCCCCACCTACTCAGTCATCTAGTAGCCAGTACTATAGACTCAATCCTATGGTTTATGGTCACCAGTCTCCTCAGCCAATGTATGGTCCTCAACAGCAGCAACAGCAACAGCCGCAATTGCAATATCAACAACAACCTCAACAGCCACCACCTATCTCTCATTCTCCTCTTCAACAGCAGATTCAACAACATCTACCACAACACCAGATTCCTCCACCTCAACAGCTTCAACCACCACCACCACTTCAGCATTCCAATTCTCAATCATTACAACCTCATATTCAACAACAGCATCAGCAACAACAGCAGCAACCTCAAATTCCATTGCCACCTCCACCTCCTCCACCACCACAACCACAACAACAACCATTCCAATTTTCTCGCCAGCCATCAGGTTTTAATGTCCCCAGTATCCCTCATTTTCCAAGCTCTCCTTTGCATTCTATTCATCGACAGCCATCTTCATCTTCATTGATCAAACAAGAGAAACAGATTCAGCACCAAGATACAGCAACAGCGTTATATGAAGCTAAGATTAAAGAACTAGAGGCTCAAATCCAACTTTTGGAAAACAAACCAAATAAAAAACAAAAACTGAACTCCAAATCAATCATTGCTGATCTTTCAGAGGCTCCATTTGAAGGTATCCCTGAATTGACAAACTCTTGTTACCTAGCCATGAAAAACTCTTCTTGCTCATTTGTTGGCGCTTCTTGTTGGAGATCGTCAATTGCCTTTGATAAGAATTTGGGGTTGATTATGTCTGGATTCAAATCCTCTTTTAAGATGGAGAGAAAAGCTTGGAAGGCTAGATTCAGAGGCAGTTTGATGGACAAGGAACAATATTTCGTAAGAATTCTTTCCGAGGCAATTGGTGAGTATTACAGACAACCAATCCATGATGATAACAATGCTGGTTTATCACCAAGTCAATCTTCATTGATCAGAATAATTGAAGAGTATATGCCTTCATATGACGAGACCATTAAGGCTGTCGAACGTGCGTTTTCTAATATATGTGCTTATGATCCATTTATCCCAACGAGTCTTGTGAACACCATCTTGGACAAGCATTTTGCGAAAAAGCCTAATGGTATGCTTAAACTTGTCTTATATGGCAGAAAACAGGATTTTGCTTCTATTGCAATGATTCTAACTCTGATAAAATCCTGTGGATATTATGAGTATAACCATGGTCCAAAGGTGTCTGAAGCTGAACATAATTACTCAAAAGTTACGTTTGATAATGATGTTGATTACGATATGCTAATGTTGTTCACTGAGAAATTGTTAACAGAAGCCAAGTACAAGTCTAAAGGTACTTTGCCTACTTTATTTACTCTGATGTTGCTGTTTATGATCTCCATTAGAAACAAGAAGAGCTATGACTGTGGTGATTATAAGAATGCTATGCATTATGCTTGGGGTTCAGTTGAACAGGCTTTGACCATGGGGTTCCATAAAAAAAGATCAGAGTTGGCGATGATGGTCAATTATAAAGACAGTGATGAATTGTATATTGAGAGTTTGAGTGATACTGAGTGGGATGGTATTTGGATTATGGTTGAGTATATTGACTCTGTGGCAGCTTACAATTCCGGTGTTCCTTCTTTGATTGGTAAAGCTGATCCAACCATGCTCGATACTAAGTCTCCTTACCATAGAGTCACAGAGGTGACTAGCTGTTATAAAGAGGTTGCCGCTTTGATTGCTAATCCAGACCATGAGTTGAGAAATTTGGCTGACGTGGAAGAACTTATTGCAAGAGTGGACAATCTTAATTCTACGACCGTTGATTCTTTGCTTGATATTTCCAAGAGACTGTTTGCTTTGAATGGACCACTGTCTAGACAAATGTACTATGATCTGATTTATAAACTCAAGATGTGTGATGTGACTATGTTTTTGTATATGCATTCATCCAGCTGTGTCAAGAGATTTATCGCACACTCCCCAAAATTTAAGATGATGTCTGATCTGGAGAAGAAAGAGTTAGAAATAATAAAAGAGAGATATACCAAGAGATGCTTTATCTATGCCATTTCAATGTTGAGTTTACTGAATCATTTACTAGTTGGTAACTACAATACCCCAATGAACATTTATCTGGGATTCACTGAGGTGTGTGACCTGTTCATGAAAGTTGCCATGTGTATCTTCTCCAGAATTGCCGAGTTATTAGAGAACAGCCAGGTTGTCAAAGATGGACCTCAACATATCGCAGATAAGAATTCTCAATTGTTCATTGATAATTTGGACTTAGCTTCATTAAAGCCATTGGTTTATAAACATTTGAATGCTGATGCACCTGAAAGTAACTCGTTCAGTGTCAATCAGTTAGAGAAAAACATTCAAGAGTCATACAATGATGTCCAGGCCTTGCTTCATTACATGAATGGTTTCTTTTTCAATTGCTCTAGATCCATCATTGCTAAAGATTACAAATTTTTTGCTATTTACAAGTACGTTTTCCTATCATTGAATTCAATTTACCAAAGTGGTGGGTCTTTACAAACTTTCAGTGCTAAAGAACACAGTGAAAAGTTTAAAAATGTTGAAAATACTTGGTTTCTGAACAATTGAGATTTTTTTTTTCTGATGAACATGCATATTGACTTTTGTTCAGTGTTTCATCAATATTTGTTCAGTCTTGTGTTAACTTATAATTATACCCCCTTATTTACTACTACTATTAGTTTTATTTTGTTTTTTTTAAAAGCTTTTTTTTACTTCTCTCTTATTTTTTTTCCCACCAGTTTATAAAATTGCTATATTTCTTGCTGTTTTCACTGTATTGTTGTAACCTTAGTTATATTTTTTTCTCTCCTTATGTCATTATCTAGACCTGAACTTTTTAATTGCTTTGATTAATAATCATGTACCATTTGACCATTCTAGCTCGGCTAGCTTTAACATATGACTCATAAACCTGCAATATATACATGTCAGCTGACTCCATGCCAGCTGTCCAGATGGCAGATTCCCGCCAGGGGCCCAGAATCCCCAGATCGTTACAGAATCCGCAGACTGCAGCACAGTGTGGGCCTGGTCCCTCGGTCAATCTCTGCTCTATTCTACCGACCGAATTCTAGCTGTTCTGCAGAAGTGAAAACTTATCGCATTTAATTTGTACGTACATACATGTTCTACTAGATGGTATATAAAAGACCATATTGTCCAACAAGACCTTATAATATACCCATCATTTAGGAGACAGTATCCAGATTCTTGTCCCAGAAGTTGAACATACCTGTCAAATTTGTGGATCGCTGCTCAGAATCACAAATTTTCAAACGACACCAAATACCACATTTTAGCAAAACAACAACCATAGCTCACATATAACAGAAAAGAACAGATATGACTGTGATAAACACCAAAAACAGCAATCCTGCAAGAACAAGAAAGAGGAACAGACCATCTTTCGTCTGTTCCAATTGCCGGAGGAAGAAAATCAAGTGTGATAAACAGTCACCGTGTCATAATTGTGTGAGGGCAAAAATTGCAGATTCTTGCCAATATGCCATTCCTTCATTAGGCCATTTGTTCCAGGGCAATGATCAAGAGACTGATCCTGACTCAGTTTTGAATGGAGAAATCCCAAATATCTCTTCAACAACACGTTCGGTGGGCTTGCAAATACCTAGTGTTGATCCACTTGCACCTCTTCCTCAACAGTTACAGCCACCAGCACAGGAGCAGCAACAGGAAATCGGAATCATTACTCCTGTGACAACTATACATTCTGAAATGGAAGATATGAGAGCTAAGATCATCAGTTTGGAGAATATGTTAAAGCAAAGAACCAGCGTGAGCTCAAATAGTCCTAGGGAGAGTATAAGCTCAACACCATTGTCAAAGGTGAACAGCAACAGTTCCAGCAATCCACATCCTCAAAGGCAGAAAAAACAAAAATTGGAAGGAATATTGAACTTGAAATTGGATTCATTGAAACGATATAAGATTGCTCAAAAGCCGAGCAGAACCACATACTATGGACCATTCTCCACTTTTGCTAGTATTGGTTCCAAGACTAGTGCTACTACGTTTATGATTTTTGCCAACTTTTTGGAGAGTGAAAGAAATGCTTACAAAGATATCCATGGGAAGGCTCCTTATATGCCTACGTTACTCAATGCTCGTGTTGAGAAAAAAGATGTTTTGGAGAAGATTGAAAACGATGTTTTACCCCATTGCAACGCACTCTTTAGTAGGATAAGCTATTTCCGATCCAACTTGAATGATCTATTATACAATGGGTTTATTGATATGCCATATGTTATGGAAAGGTTCCATAATTATTTTCAGAAGACACCTGATTATAGTTTCACCTTTGTCAGACCTACAAAAGACTATGAATACGCTGAGTTAGCCTTGGTTTTTGCTGTTGTCTATTCCACTTTTCCATTCTGTGATGTGGACCCCGATGTTTCATCTTCAATTCAACTTCCTCAAGAGATAAAGGAAACAATCATACGTCTCTGCACTGACTGTTACTCCGTTTCGAAACCACAAAGAAAACACACTTTTTCTGCTCTTTTAACTTTGGTTATTATTAGAGATATATTTTTCACTCATTCACATACTGGGTCTGATGCTGTGGACGAAAGTAAGTCTTATGGAGTCATTCGTGAAACAATTGATTTAGCTTATCGCCTTGGACTTCATAGGGACCCAACAACAGTTCAAGAGTTCATTCTTCCCCCTAAACATTCACGTGGATCAATTTACCATCTGCCTCCATTGAACTCAAGGGCTCTTTGGGCATATTTGAAAATGCTCGATGCTTCCTATTCGATTTACATTGGACTTCCACTATTAATTAGTGACGTCTTTTCAGATTCAAGTTTACCTCCTATTGTGGGAAATAATATGTTTGCTGTTTTCACCGATTTAGAAAGAGAGACAGCGGTCCTGATGAATTCTGTTTCACCTATATCACTGAATGATCTGTTGAAGTTGAGAGACAAGTATTTAAAGTTGAATTCATCTATCGAAACATTCGATGAGCTTATATCCCCAAGAGATACTCTCCTTTCTGCACCCGAACTGTCTGCCATTGCACATAAATTGCGCTTGAAATTGAAATTATTCAGAATCCTTGGAGTTTTCAACTCGTATTTGACTAATGCCTTCACCGACACCGGAAAATACCCAACTAGCCAGTTGACACCTGAAAACCTTACATTGTTGAATGAGTTTGCTTCCCATTTTCACTATGAGTTTACCAAAATAACTGCAGTCATCTGGAAGTTTTTGAGAATGCTCTGTGATGGAAACACAGTTTTCGGAGATTCAAATAGCTTTTATTGTGTTTATCTTAAAGGTGATATACTACCTGTCTTGACAAATTGCTTCTGTGTTGGTATGTCACATAATCTTTTCGGATGGTTCAATTTAGTTTTCAAAAAAGATGATCCTCAACACGCACAATACTTTTACAGCCCAGGAGAAATGGGAGAGGAACCACACCGTCCATTGATACAGTTGAACTCCTTGGATTATGGAGAAATTGAAGCATCAATGTCTGAAAAAATGTCCTCGACTTCACAAGACACAATAGGAAAAAAGTTAGATGATCTATTTAGACGTCCTCGTCAACTCATTGCTTTCCTAAAAGAAGTGCATGAGTCAGGTTGCAAGTCCTCCATTTTCTCTGACAATTATGGATACTTCTGTCTTTTGAAGCTTGCTGCTATTTTTTGCTGTTTTCTAGATTCTATGGTCAAGATGAATGAATCGGGGAAGTCTATAGGCACAGGAAATCTGGCTGAAGTGATAGATGAAACAAGAAAGAAGATCAATGAGACAATGAAATTGGGAATCAACGACTTTGGATTCCACTTACAGGGTGGATCTATTGATAATTGGTTGAATATTCTGTTTGATCAGGAGACACTTTCAACTTTTCTTCAAAGCACCGATATTATCTGCAATAACCAGATGAAAATAGTCACAGATGATATCCAACCTGATAATATAATGAATATGCAACCAAATATATTCAGCATGGGTAACCCACCTGCTTTTACCAGTGATATCAATAGCAAAGCTTCAGAAGGTGTTACCCAAGATGCCCACTTGACTAGTCAAATGATGGAGAATGATTCTGAGAGTGTTGGTGGTTCGTATCAGATGTTCTTTTGAACATGGTTTGCCGGTATTATTTGGGCTTAAAACCAAGGACACCTGCCTTGTTGTTTTCTTGTTCAAGGAAAGATGGTATATAACTTTGTATATAATATTCGCACCTATATTTATTTGTATTTTTAATGATTTCATGAAGAGTTAATCCAAACAAACAATTTCGAGTTTCGGCCGGTTTGTAAATTCTCGGCCGAATGCAAAATGTTACGGCCGTAACCAAATTTTAGTAAGTTCCGATTTTCATCATAGAAACAGACCAATCAATCTATCTTCTAATGATGACCAAGTTCTCTATTATTTGGATCAGTATCATATAGCAACATATCATACAATATTACTCCATCATCTAAGGTTTACTGTTTAAAGGCATCTGAAAAACCTCGGTCAAATTTTTAAAACTTTTTCAAAAAATGCGAGCCAATCATGATGGCGTGTTGCGGCAAAGAACAAGGAATCGTCCATCATATGTTTGCACCAACTGCAGAAAGAGAAAGATGAAATGTGATAAACAATCACCATGCGATAGTTGTACCAAAGCCGGTATTGCAGCCAGTTGCAAGTTTTTACGCTCACATCAGAAAGGAAATGATAAGAATGAATCAAAAACCACCACTGTCGATGCAAGTGAAAGGAATGAAGGAGTGAAACGTCACCAGCATGTCTCTATTCAGTCAACAACTACACCAAATTCATCACGCCTGGAAATGGAACAAGAAATTATGTCACTGAAGTCAAAGATTAAGAGTTTGGAGTCTCTGTTGAAACAATATCAAAATAATACTCACCCTAGTCATGACAGCGATTCAACTGAGCAGTCGCCACATACACAATCAATATTGGATATTAAATTAGATTCATTGAATACAAACTTAATTGCAACAAAACCTGGAAGAACAGGATATTATGGAGCATTTCTCAGTATTTCCAATTGTGCCTCAAACATTTCCATAAACACTTTTCTTGTGTTCGCAAAGTTTCTTGACAAAGAAAGAAATGCATACAAGCAGGTCCATGGAACTTCTCCCCATATACCATCTTTGATCAATGCGACTGTTGACGATGCTGAATTGGCCAGAACAATTGAAATTAAAATTGCTCCGATTACAGACGTGTTAATTGAAAGAATTTCATATTTTGACCACCGACTCAATGATCTTCTATACAATGGATTTGTCGATGTGCCTCATGTTTTTGACTCAATCTATACCTTTTTTACTTTAGATGAAATTACCGGCCGTTATACTTTCAAACCTCCAACTAATATTTCCAGGTATGCTGATTTGTCCATGATTTTTGCCATTGTTCCGTTGACCTTTCCATTCTGCGACACTGACTCATCTTTACCACAATCATTATTTCTGTCACTCGAAGTTAAATCATCCATAATCAAGGCATCTACTGATGCTTTATCGTTATCTCAATTTCAACGGAGGACATCATATTCAGCATTGATAAGTTTAGTTCTTCTGAAAGACTACTTTCTTTCTTATTCAGAGTCAGGAACCGACAGTATGGATAAAGCAAAGAGTTCCATGATGACCACACTCATTGTGGATTTGGGGTTTCGGACAGGTCTCCATAGAGATCCAAAATCAATCAAAAACATTCTATACCGAAAAGGGTCGAAACTTTCAACTTACACATTGCCTTTGCCGAACTCACAAACACTTTGGGCGTATTTGGAACAACTTGACGCATCAACATCTGTTTTCATGGGAACCCCCTTTAGAATTAACGATGCATTTTCAGATACACATATGCCCTCATTTACAGGATGTGAGGCAAGTAGGACTTTCACTAACCTGCTAAGAGAAACATCATTATTGGTAAATTCGGCTCATCCACTATCATTGCGTGATGCATTATTGCTAAGAAGAAAATATGTGAATTTGAACTGTTCATTAGAAAGTCTTGACAGCTTGATTATACCGAGAGATTCTTTTCTTCAACACTCCAACTTGGCCTCAATCGCTCATGAGGTGAGTTTAAAGTTGAAAATTTTTGGGGTTCTCCTAGTGTTGGATTCTTACCTTCTCAATATTTTAACCGATGATCAAAAATATCCTTCTGATCAGTTAACTTTAGAGAACCGTGATCTTCTGAAACAAATCAGCAGAAAAACAGAAATTGATTTTACCCAGTTGAGTATAACAGTTTGGAAATTTTGGAAAGATTTAAGCGATGGTGTCACTGTGTTTGGGAAGGACAACAACTTTTACATCATTTATTTTCAACAAACATTACTTCCCGTTCTCCGTCATAGTATAATAATGTTTGTGATAGGGGTGGGTTGTCATATTATGGCTTCAATAACACCTCTTTTTTCACGAGAGCTTCCAGATTACTACAAAGAAAGCGAAAGTAACACTGAATATGGGTTTGAAATTGTATCTTTGGATTCACTTAATATCTGTGATACCGAAACATCTTTGATTAAAGATTTGCTTTCTTCTGAAGACTCCACAGTTAGTGAAAGTACCCCAAATCTATTCAACTGTCCTAAGCAAATTTGTGCTTTCTTCTGTGAGATTCATAGGGCTGCTTCAAAGAATATGACCTTCTCCAGTAACTATGGATATTTTTGCTTGTTGAAATTACTATGCATTTTTGCATGTTTCACCGACTCTATGTGTAAAGTCCACTCCCTCAAGTCCAATGACACTGGAAAAACTTTCAAAGAGATCTTAGACAGCACGAAAAAGAAGGTTGAAGAGACTATGAAAGTTGGAATTGTTGATTTAGGATTCAATTTACAGGTTGATGATCAAAGTATACAAAACATGTTGAATAGTGTTTTCACTGAAGAGGTCTTTTCTTCCATTCTTGGTGATACAATGTTCAATATGAGCAAGGAATTTGGATTGTAAATCCCATAAACTAGTGTTTTTATATCATTACTTGAGAGTTCTGTATATTTTGTTTGAACCTATAGGTGTAAGCGGTAAATCCATATCATGAGGAATAACGGGCATGTTGTGGATGTGGCCCGAGGTTAAGCATAAATTCTTGGAAACTGCTCAAGTGTCAGAGTATAAAACCCTCGATTGGACATTTTACTTGACCCAAACTCGTATCAAAACCCTCTTTAGGAGTTTTAGTTGTGCCAATTGATTCAGTTTCGAAATCCGTATATACGCTCCTAAGTCCTTGCATGGGATTCCAGAGTGCAATTTGCGCAATGCGGCCCGCATGATGCGCAGTTCGGTAGAACTGCATACAATTATCCCGAACTCTGACTTCAGTTGTTGATTTTGGTGAATCATCATTTCTGACAGACTGTCTGTATATGAGAGCCCACATTTCCTTATTTCTTTAATCTTGGTTTGAACAAGAGACCAAACACCTCCCAAATCATATAATCGAAAGGATAAAACACTACCAATTGAGTCACAACAACTTCACCACCTCTACGGCTCTATTACATCTCATTTGATCGGCATTTCAGAACGATGGAAAAATCCAGTGGCAATTCTCGATCCACCAAGGTCAAGAAGCCAAGGAAGATAAGACAATCATTTGTGTGCTCAAACTGCAAACGAAAGAAAATCAAATGTGACAAGCAGTTTCCTTGTCATAATTGTGTGAAGGCAAAACTTACTGATACCTGCCGTTATTCAATATTGCCCACAGATTGTCCAGATCCACGACCTGTGAATCACAGTCCAGCACACCCAAGGAATGTGCCATATCCACAACAGCAACAAGAACAACTAAAAGAACCACCATCACCACCACAACAACAACATGTTTTTGGCAGTGAAGCATCATCATCATCTTCTTCAGTTAAGAATTCTCCTGCAGATACCATGTTGAAAAGTGAACTTGATGTTTTAAAACAGAAGATCGTTGGGTTGGAAAATGTGTTGAGAACCAACATGTCGAGAAGCGCAAGTACCAACGAAACTTTGATTGATGAACCAGGAATATTGGATATGAAGTTAGAGACATTGAAATCTTTTATGATCTCACAGAAAGCAAGTCGGACTTCTTTTTATGGACCTCTTTCTCCGTTTTTCACGCTTTCCAAAAGTGGGTATATATGCTCGATTGCAAAGTTCATGGATTATGAACGTGATGCTTGGAAAAAATTACATGGAGGTTCTGTTTACTTGAATAGCTTGATCAACGCTACCGTTACTGAAGATGATATAATTCTAAGAGTCACAGAAATTCTACCTTTTTGCAATCAACTATATGAGAGACTTACTTACTTTCAATCAAAAATGAATGATCTTTTATATAACGGGTGCATCGACATGGAATACGTTTTTGAAAGATTTTCACACTATTTTCAGAAAATAAATGTTTCTGTGTATACATTTCAAAAAGCTGACAAGTACTTTCAATACTCTGAATTAGCCATGGTGTTTGCAATTATCCAGTCAACATTCGCGTTCTGTGCGAATGAACCTTCACTTTCATACAAGCTTGACCTTTCCCAAAGTACAATGGATAGAATAACCAAGTTGGCTACTGATTGCTTATCATTTTCAAGATATAACAGAAAGCATTCTTACGCTGGGCTGGTCACCTTGATTGTTTTGAAAGACAGCTATTTCAACTATTCTATACTATACACTGATAGTTTCGATGAAACGAAGTGTTCAGTCTTCGTTCATGACATTATCGGACAAGCATATCACCTTGGTTTACATAGAGATCCAAGTTCTATAACAGATCATTTGACCCGCAAAGGCCCCGACGAAGTCATTTATCAACCTCCTCCTATTATTTGCAGATCCTTATGGATTCACTTGAAGATGATGGATGCTTGTTATTCTCTTAGTATAGGTGTTCCATTGACGATAAATGACATATTTACAGACTCAAGTTTACCAGCAGTCACAGGAAGTGACTTATACACAGTCTTTACAAATCTTCAACGAGAAACCGCTATTCTTATGAATTCAGTTGCTCCAATATCAATAAACGATATCTTTCATGCTAGAAGAAAATATGTTCAACTTAATGCGTCCATTGGGTCATTCAAATCTCTTCTAGCGCCTCAAACAGGTGGTGGGTTGTTTCTTGATAAACAATCTGTTGCTCACAAATTGAAGCTAAAGTTAAAAATCTTCAGGGTTATCGGATCAATAGATGCTTATTTGCTTAATTCTTTTTCAGAGACAAGTGCTTTCCCTTCTAACAAATTGACCACTGAGAACTTATATATTTTGAAAAATCTGGAGACTGAAGTTGAAGCAGAACTTGTGAAAGTTAACATGATTGCCTGGAACATATTGAACACCCTTTCCAATGGAGTCACCGTGTTTGGGGATGAGACTGCGATTTACACTCTTTACTTGAAAACCGACTTACTCCCAATGCTTTTTTCCAGTTTGTCTTTGTTTGCAGTTGGTCTTTCTTTTAATTTCCTCAAACCTTTTGATGCTGTGTCTAGAGGCTCTACCACTGAATTCTATAGACACATATCTTTCCAAAATGATCTACCGGATGAACTTTCCTTTGATTACCTTGATTATAGTGAAATCGAAGCTTCTCTCAAAGAGGTGTTGGGTAAAAACCCGGGACTAAGTGAAAAGGAAAAGCGACTCATTAGTCTATTTAAGCGTCCAAGACAAATCATATCATTTTTCTGCCGTGTGCATTCTGCCGCCGTGAAAGTTCCTGTATTTTCTCAAAATTATGGTTACTTTTGTCTATTGAAAGTGATTTCTCTACTTTCTTGTTTTATGGACTCCGTAATTAAGTTTCATGAAAACAATGATATTGGCAATGACCAGATTGACGATCTCAAAATGTCCGAGATCTTGAACATCATGAGAAAGAAAATTGAAGAGACGATGAAAGTTGGTTTCGTTGATCGTGGATTCACATTGGAAGATAATATCGAAAGTATCCAAACTTGGCTTAGTAGTATCTTTGATCAAGGACCTATCTCAACTTATTTTGGTGATGAAACAGGTACTGGTATGCCTGAGAATATGAATTGGATGGTTAACTTTCCAAATGGATCATAACGTTTTTTGAGATTCTTCACATGACCGTAATATAGCTGTACATATAGATTTTTTGTATATAATAGTGAAACACTAGTGCCTGTATATTAATGAATTACTTAATAATGCCCATGATATGTGTATTTTTGTTCAGAAATTGAACATAAGTATAAGTCGAGTTCAGCTTACTATTTGTCATACCACCAAATCCCGGTGGCGATAGTCGTTCGGCCGGCGGTCTCGAATCTCGGCGCGGGCGTGGCGGCACATCCGTAGACCAGCGAGAAGCCCTGTTGGCAGTCGGTTGTTTTTTTTCTCTGACAAATAGCTGAAACTACAACACCACCCATTACCTAGAGTAACTATGCAAAAAGACATTTGCCATCCCTCTTAAACTACAGGAGTATCAGATTGGACTCTACAACTGCATTAAAAAACTCGTCATCAAAAACCTCATTTTACAACTTCCAGAAACGACAATATTCAAGAGAAATCAAAAATCCAATATCTATCGAACATATCCCAGATGATGAATAGAGAGTCCAATATTCCTCATCTCACCAATGGGCAATCTCCTGACACAAATGATAACGATGGTACAGGCTTGAGAAAAAGAAGCAGAAACTCTTTTGTTTGCAGTAACTGCAAAAAGAAGAAAATCAAATGTGATAGACAATCGCCCTGTTCAAACTGTGTCAAATCCAAAATCCAATCTTCATGTATCTACCAAAACCCGATCAAGAAACCACATATACCGTCTCAACAAAGTCCACACAGCTCCACTTCGTTTCTGCTTAATAGATTTCCACCATATCAATCTCCAACTTTGCCTATTCAAGGTCAGGTGACACAAAGGTTGTCCAACCAAAGAGGCACTCCCATTTCCAATCCTTCGCCTTCCTCAGAGGATCAACAACTCAAACATGAACTCCAGGAGATCAAGAGCCAGATACGGAGCTTGGAAGAGCTTTTGAAAAAGAAAAACGAATCATCTTCTGCACCAGCTTCTAAGCTTCAAAGGGAAAGTTCAGAGCCTCAGCCTACGTCAATCATGAACTTCAAAATTAAAGAAAAAACAAATGTGGTTATACGAAAGGCTTCAAGAACAGGATACTATGGCCCACTTTCATTGGTGGCTCATGCTTGCAACAACTCAAGTCCTTCAAGGGCATCGATTTTTATCAAGTTTTTGCAAAAAGAGAGAAATGCTTTTAAACAACTTCATAAGAAACAACAAATAACAAATTTGAACCCCTTGGGAACACAAACATCCCCAAATGATGCCCTAAATGAGGAAATTGAACAGTTTTTTCTTCCACAGTTTGATGCAATAATGGAAAGATTCGGCTTCTTTGATGATCAACTCAATAAGTTTCTATACGCAGGCATGTTCGACATGGATGTTATTGGCGAGACGATTTTGAATATGTTTCCTGATACCAAGACTGGAAGATCATTTGCAAGACCCAAAAAGTGTTATATTTATTCATATGTTGCTTGTGTTGTGGCTATCATTCAAACAGTTCATCTTTTCTCCTATTATGATACTGGATACCGTTTTATGTTCCCAATTAATGTTAGAGATCTTCAATACTTGAATGATTTTGCCATTAGACTGCTGAATATTTCTAGGTTTCAAGAAAAGTTGAATGTTTTCAGTTTGATGGCATTGATATTGCTCAAAGATAACATTTATAAGTACGGTAACACATCAACTGGTGATGAGGCCAAATCATATTCAAGACTACAAATACAAGTCACTATGGCCATGCAATTAGGCCTTCATCGTGACCCTTCCTCAATCGAAAGATACGTTTCCAAATGTGGATTTACCACAAATACCAGCAACAACCCATTATCCACAAATTGTGCCAGACAGATCTGGTGGTATTTGAGAATTCAAGATGGTCTTGCTTCAGCTGGACTTGGTATTCCTTTACTAATTAACGATGATTATTGTGACATGTCCATATCATTTTGCGAGAACTCAGAGTTCAGTGAACTCTGTAATCAATTCGCTGATTTGATTAGAGAGACTGCTTATACTATGAACTCATTGAAAGCAACATCGTTGAATGAGTACAAGACTTTGATGAACAAATTGCTGGATACTTGTTATAGGGTCGGCACATTTCAAGAGTTATTTGTTCCTAAACCTGGTATTACCATGACTTTGATTGCCAAAAGAGTGCTAATGAAGTTACAGTTACTACGTACTATTCTCATGTTTGGTTGTTTCTTGAAGTCCACGCTCGGAAAATTGAATCTTTTCCCATTGAAGTCACTAACTGCAGAAAATGTGTACTTGCTTAAACGCCATGCGATATTCTATGAAAGCTTTTGTTTGAAAACATGCTATATTATAATGTGCACCATAAAAAACATTTGTGACCCTCAGGGAATTTTCAAAGATCATCACAGCAGTTATTTGTTGTTTTTCAAATATGAGATTTCAATTCTTTTGTGTCCTATCATCTTCACATTGGCTTTCCATGGTTTGAATGGTTCTGTTCTTTCTCTTCATTCTGAAAACTCGACAGCAAGCCCTGGCGCTAACATTGGATCTTTGGCTACTCATACTCCCAACGAATGCAACAATGAGCAGGTTGTTGGGCTAAGTGACATTGACTGCACTAGTTTTGAGATGTCTTTGCTCCAAGACCCTTCAACACTTAACACAGACTCCCACGATGCCATCATGGCTAAATTTTCCTCAGCAAAGCAAATCTGTGGTAATTTTGTGGAATTGCACGGTTACCTCTCCAACATGCCAGGGTTATCTGACGACTATGTTATGTTTACATCTTGCAAATTAATGGTTATTCTCACATGTTTTCTGGACATAATTATCAAGAATGATATTTCCCCAGATGATAGTACCCCTAACAGCAATGGTGAAACCACAGCAGCTGCATTTGCTGAGAAAGTAAAGAAGAAAATCGAAACGAAGATGAAGCTAGGATACGTTGATAATGGGTTTGACTTGGAAGGTAGTTCAGACACGATTCAAAATTGGTTAAATTCTGTTTTCTCCACTGATGAGTTAAACAATATAATGTCCAGCAGTAATGGACTGTTCAGCAATCTTCCACCTTCTAATGCATTCGATATCGGTGGTTTCATGGGTTCCTTCAGTGGAAACAAGAATAACGGAATACCTAAAATTATTAGTGTTGCTAACTGTAAAAATGGTGCTTCACTAGGTGTTACTGCAACAAGTACTACTAACCCCCCAAACAATACCAACGTTCCTTATAGTTCTGGAAATACACCTTTGTCAATTGATGCTATGCTCACTACCATGTCTGAACCTCGCCATTCAAAGGACTTATAGACAGTTGACTGCTTTGTATTATACTGTTTTTGAGAAAGAACCGTGAAGAAATTTTTTTAATGTATATTTTGTATTTTGATATGTTTTTTGAATTGGTAATTAAACCACCAATATTGCTTTTCCCGAACATTCCTCTTGCAACAGTATAGGCCGAGAGCCTGAGATAATTAAATTTGAGATTTCCTATTCTAATAATACTAACATGTATACGTATACACTTTTCTTCTTCTTTAATGACTCCTGAATCAATTGGATAATACGTATAATTGACAATTATGATCGAATTTATTTGATTTTTATTCGATATAGCTATCTGACACATGGGCCGGCGGAACAATATTATCCTCCTGCAGATCCGTGAACATCCATGTGCATCGCTTTTACTGATCAGTTATTCTATATATTTCTTCCAACTTTGGACAGTTTCAAAAGATTTTCTGATCTTGTTTCAATGAAAGTAGCCATTCAAGTTATACTTATTCTGAAGGCCGACCCCAGATTTTTCCAGATCATGCGTTTATGAGCAATATTGCCGT
Organism: Ambrosiozyma monospora; assembly: GCA_001599995.1. Taxonomy (NCBI): domain Eukaryota; kingdom Fungi; phylum Ascomycota; class Pichiomycetes; order Pichiales; family Pichiaceae; genus Ambrosiozyma; species Ambrosiozyma monospora. The sequence goes on from BCIP01000028.1 coordinate 83,857, forward strand.
TTTGAAAAAAACAAATTTGCTCGCCCTTGAATCGCGTGCTGAATTGTTCACGTGCCCACCACCTCTCACTTTTAAAATTTTCTTTTGCGATCTTCTTCAATCTTGAAATTTGAGTCAGGACTCAGGAATCAGATATGGCGGATGAAATGCTGTTTTGCCAACCGTTTGATGACCATATATAACGTACTTTCTCTCTTTTCAGGACAGACAAAACATTCCAATTGATAGCCCTGCTCATTAAATTCAACATATCACATATCCAAACTCTCTATTTAGGTTCTAATATAGGTGCCATACTCAACTTTGCCTGGTTTGCCTTCTTATCAAGTGGCTGACAAACACCTCTTTTAATATTATTCACCAAACAATTGAGCCCTTTTCCCTGAATTACCCAATCTCAACTATTTGTTACAACTCCACCGAAATTAATTTTTTGATATAAACATGCCAACAGTCCCGGATCCTACTTCTGTCAAAGACACTAATGGAAATGTGCCAGTGCAATTGAAGAAGGCCCCCTCTGTATCTTTTGAGAACTCCAACCCTTCTTTGGCAACCAAGAAATCCCCTTTCACAATAACAAACCAACCAAACTCTTCTCGAATCCAGTCACAAGAGAGAAAACAACTTTTATCCGAAGAGTTTAAGGAATCTCCAAGTGTTCTGGCTCTATCAAGTTTACGGTGCCCATCGCCTCCACCAATTCTACAACATCCAAATCCCGTTACTTTGAAATCCTCAGAACCACTCAATCTGTTTTCAGGTAACCACTTGAGTACAGATAGCTTGATTTCAGAAGCACCATCTATACCAACTCAAATTATTGGCCCATCATCGATATTGGACACACAACAACAATCTCAGTCTCAAACAGAATTACAATCACAAGGCATGCCGTCAGCCTCAACGAATCAAAGGGAAACAATACCAGCTGGTGGTGCCTTTTTGAGAAGCAGAGTGGCTAACCAAGCTGTTGTGGCTGCCGTTGCCGCTCATGTTGGCAGAGACAGATTAGAGAACATTCAGCATACAAGCTCTGGTACTCCTTCTGTTTCCAAGCTAACAGAGTCATTGAAGAGAGTCACGACAGGTACCAATAGCAATGATCAAAGTCCAGATATTCTACAACCTCCAAATTTCCATCAACGTACTGGATCTATGCATGCCCATTTTTATGTTGAGGATACTCTGAAGCATCCTAGATCAAGAAGTACATCTGCCTCTACTGCTGACGGAAAGGGAATTCTGGAATCGTTACAGAACCAACAGATTGTTTCAGGCCCAACTAGTGGTATTTCGTCAGGTGGGTTGGTTCCTGCTGGTTCAGCACCTTTAAGTGCCCCTGTCACTGCTGCGAACCTCAATACCAGATTACCCCACGACGATGGTAAATTGCATGTGTTGTTTGGCGCATGTGGATCTATATCTATCAAGAAGACAAGATTGATTATCAACAAGTTGGAAGAGATATACAAGGATAAGATTTCCATTCAATTGATTTTAACCAAGGCTGCCGAACATTTTGTTTCAAGAGGTGAGTTCCCTTCAAATGTGCAGCTTTGGAAAGATAAGGATGAATGGACCACATGGAACGCTAGATCTGACCCAGTGTTACATATTGAGTTGAGAAGATGGGCTGATATTTTGATCGTTGCTCCACTATCAGCTAACACTTTGAGTAAGATTGCTTTGGGTATTTGTGATAATCTTTTGACGAATGTGATTAGAGCATGGAATACTCAGTATCCTATTGTGTTGGCTCCTGCTATGGTTTCATTTGCTTACACTTCTGCTGTTACTAAGAGACACGCAAAGGTTATCAAAGAAGATATGAAATGGATTGAGATTTTGAAACCTACTGAAAAGGTTGTGAGCAGTTATGGTGAGATTGGAATGGGTGGTATGATGGACTGGAATGAGATTGTTGATAAGATTGTTCAAAAATTGGGAGGTTATCCTGAAGATGAAGATGAGGATGATGATAACAACGATGATGACGACGATGATAATGATAAAGATGACGAAGAAGACGACGATGATGATGACGATGACGATGATGATGATGATGATGATGATGATGATGATGATGGAGACGATGACGATGATACATCATTAGACACACAGAAGAAGAAGAAAGGCAGAAAGATAACCGTTGCTGAAGAGGATGAAATTGAAGAGAGGCAAAAGAACGGTACTGTGTGAGTTTACATCTCTTCGATCTCCGATAATTGATCAGTTGTATGTTTATCCACCACTCAAGTCTGTATTTTTAGAAATCTTGCCTATTTTGCCTGATCATTATTTTGTTTTAATATTTCTTATTTGATGTCTCTTTTGCTATTAACCGTTTTGCAATCTTTTTGTTAATTGTCGATATATTTTTTTCTTTTTCTTTTTTGATAATTGTTTCACCACTTTTTTTGTTACCTTTGGATGGCTTTGCTTTATACTCTTCTCACGCTTGTTGTTTTAGACAACATTTTAATTTCTTCAATATATTGATCACTAGCATATCAATCATATAAACAGACTACATGTGCAGTACAAAATACGCCATACAATCAGTATGTTCAGGGAATTCGAATCAAGGATGCTGCAGTCGTGCGCAAGCAAATGGGCAGTTGCTACTGTACCCCGTAATACTTACTACGTATCGCAGATTCGCATTCATTCGCATTTGTTTTTGTCACTGCAACTTTGATTCCCCCCATTTCCCTTTTCTCCCTTTTTGGCGTATGCTTCTGGTTTCTGGCTTCTGCACAAATTTGCCCTCATCCTGCCATTTGTCAACACATCCCTTCATACTTCACATCCCGCCAACCACACACAGCTAAAGCTTCCCATCACAGTTGCCATTCCATCACATCAACAGTACCAGCAGCACCAGATACAATTTGACTTTGTTGACGTTTTTTCTTCTCTACAAACGAGCGATTGACCGGCTTGCTCGATAACTGGCTACACCAGATTTCTGATCCCTTTTGAAAAAAAGCATATACGCACACCAGTACCACAAATTACATTTATTCCCAACTGTGAAAGATCTCTTCACAGAAACACAAGGACAATCATGTTGAAGCTTTATTCTCATAATAGTTCAAGACAATCATATTTGGATGGGGCTGATTTAAACAATGCAATCGAACCGGTGAAACTACAACTTACCGAGGTGCTTTCAATCTTGATTTCCCTTGGTCAGACAAGTGAATTGTTGGCCCTTCAAAGAAGAATTTTGTCTGGGGTTCCAATAGAACTGCTTACAGGCTTCATACCCAAGAACACATCATGCTTGAAATGGAAGAGAAAGACCAATATCTTGATTCTTTTATCCAGTGTCATGTTCACCCTCAACTGCGTGCCCATTTTGACATTGACCGAGCCCTGCAAAAAAAAGAACAACAACAACAAACACCGCTCTCATAACAAGAACACAATTCCATTGAATGCCGATGATGAAAATAACCTGGACGTGGGTGACCTGAGAGAAGATCAAGAACCTGTCTTGCACACCTTAGATGTGACAAGTGATGCGTTTTACACGTTGGACAACTACTTTGTTAAAGATTGGTCAGATGAGCTAGGCTTACCTGATGTTGTTTTCCCACTGGTTGAGCTGAAGACAAAACAACTGGCCAAAATAGACGAGGTTTTGAAATACCATTGCGGTGGTATAAAGATGCACAATGGACTCCTAACAAACATTATATCGGCTACTCTTTTCGATAAATTGGAGTCGTTGGTTTTAGAGGATTATGAAAATTTTGAATTGGTTCAAAAATTAAGATTCCAAGAGTTAACCATCGTTGGTTCTGAAATCGAAGCTGGGTCCATCCATATGTTGATCAATAATGTCCCCACACTTGCCGTCGTCAATTACCAAGACCGTATTGTTTCCTCTTCTGAAGATATTGTTGAGTATCCCACCACCATTGGAAAATATGATTTGATACTCGTTGATTATTTTGACAGAGACCATATTTATTCTTTAAACTCTTTGAACTTCCATACTTTGAGTATCAATCTTGTCCATGAAGCCAACTCTCTAAATGGACTGGATTTCAATTACATTTTCTCTGCAATGAACAATTTGAAGAAACTCTACCTCAACTGCATTTTGAATACAACTATCATCTCTCCTATAATTGACACAAAATCTTATCCAAATGATTCCATCAGAGAATTGGCTTTCACCAGAGGATCGTTTACTGACTGTGATTTTTCCGGTCTATCAAAGCTTCAAAGTGTTACCATGTTACAATGCGAGGTTCAAGCTTCAGTTTTGAGTACGCTTAAAGACTCTGAGAGTTTGGAAGAATTAATGCTCATTAATTGCAACATAACATGGGGCTGTGAAATTCAGTTACCAAAATCAGTGGCCAGTGTGGTTATGAGCAACGATGATTTTGAAGTCTTGAGAGATATAACGTGCTTTGCATATTCAACGGGTCCTGTTTCAAGTTCCAGCAGATCATTACTGTTGAACTTGAACTCAGTAAAGTTTGATTTTGTCTCACCGAAGGATGCCCCACTCTGCATTTGCAAACTGAATTCAAGAGATTTGCCATTGGTTGAACTCCCCGAGTCTGTCAACTCAATTGATATTTGCACGCTTCCTAACTACCATTCTCAGGATCTGAGTAAGTTACAACTTGAAACATTTCCATCCTTGAAAAAGATATCAGTTACACTTTTAGCGTTTGGTAATACGTTCTATAAGCCAATCAACATTCCTGGAAGCATTCCTACCATCTCCTACGAATATGTTAATTACAATTACTTGAATGACTCATTGCTTGAGAAAACGAGTGCAGATTATTATACCCCTGATGAAATTCTTGTGTCTGAAGATAACCATCTGTTTTCTGGTCATAACAGTAATGATTCCATGTCATCTGAAGAGGAGGAAGAAGACGAAGAAGAAAATTCCGCTGTTGAGAATACTGACAGTACACGTCGTTCCACCAGGATCGCTAAGCTTGCAAAAACCAAAGTACCACCAAAGAAGTATGTCCGTGATCGTCGGAGTATTGTTGAAAAGAGAGGTCTTAAAACAACTTATTTAGAAGAAGAGAAAAAGCAAACGACTTTAATCAGGAACGTCATTTCATCAAGACATATCAAACCTGTGGAAAATCCAAAAGATCCATCAAAACCTTTTGAATGTGAATTTTGTGTGAAAGCATTTGGTAGAAAAGAACATCTCAGAAGACATTCATTGACCCATACAAATTACAGACCCCATGTTTGTAAAAAATGTAACAGGGGATTCAGAAGATCTGATAATTTGAAGAATCATCAAATGAGATGTTATGCTTCTAGTGAAAGTTCTGGTACTGGATACACTTTGAAGTATGACCCGTATAGATTGGATGGTAGTATCATTGAAAAGATCAAGAGTCTGGAACATCAAAAGAACGTTAAGATGGTTGATATCAATGAAAATGATATTAAAGAAGCTCTACAACCAGAAGCTTCCGCTGATGGTAATAGAATAAGGTTTGTTCAACCAAGTCTCCAACTTCCAAATACTCCTGCCAATTCTCAGCCAACCCTTAAGGCAGAGAAACCTACAGTTGTTTCACCTGAAAAACTACTGGCCCAGTCTCCAGATAGTAAATCTCCAACGATTGAAAATGCTGAAGTGAAGAAGGAGGTCGAAACAGATGGTGCTCAACCGAGTGTCGAAACCGCACCTCCTGAAAAGCCGGAACAAGAGGATGCTCCGGCAGTAGAAGAACCTAACATTGAACAGGATACAGAAGACACCAATGATAATGCAAAACCATATACCGCTACTGATGATATGCCACGCAAGAAGAGAAAACATGAGGAAGTGAAACAAGAGGAAATTAGAACCAGTAAACGAGGTAGAACAATCAAAGCTCCTCAAAAATATGAGACCCCATTGCCAGAAGTTAGTACAAGAAGAGGAGCAATGAGGGGTAGAGTTGGCAGACCACCAAAAAACAAAACTCCTGAACCAGAAAAACCGAAAAGAAAATACACCAGAAGAGTTAACGTTCAGAAAGAAACTGAAGATGAAGATGCTGGCAATGAAGTTGATGATTTTGATATAGATGCCGCAATGACTAAAGCTGGATTCGAAGATTCCGAGGATAAAAGTGCAACTAGAGCTCGCGTTAGAAAAGAAGTCGCTGAATTTTTCAGTACGTGTGAAGAGAAAGACGGTGCTTTTGAATGTGTGGTTTGCTCAAAGGTTTTCACAAAAAGAGGTAATCTTAAAAGACATTTGGTGGGGCATTGCGATACAAGATTATTTTCCTGCCTTTGTGGTAGAAGTTTCATAAGGTCTGATAACTTGAAACATCATCAATCAACTTGCAGGGTGAGAACTAAATTGTTAGATGGAGCAAAAAAAACAGTTAAAGAGAAGAAAACAGATGGAAAGAGGAGAGCACCTGGAAGACCAAAAGGAAGCAAAAATAGACCTACAGGTGCCCCTAAGAAAGTATACAAGAGAAAGCCAATTACAGAACGTAATTTTCATTGCAGAGATTGTGGTAAAGCGTTCAAGAGAAAATACCATTTGAAAAGACACCTGTTGATACATGAGAATGAGCAGACTAAACCATTCGTTTGCATTACTTGTGGATTAGGGTTTAAGAGACCTGATCTTTTGGAAAACCATACTGCAAAGAAGAACTGTTATCGTGGTGCTGGAACAGAATACAGTGATTCGGACGGCCAGTCAACAGGTGACAGTGATTCTGATGATGATAGTGAATCCGAAAGTGAAGAAGAATAAATGTACATTTCAAATGTCAATACCTTTGTAGTTCTATATGATATTATTATTTTTATGTTTGGATTTTAATAAGTTTTTCATGACGGTTTTATTTATGGGTTTGGGTGGTTGACTAGATCTGTCATACGACATCGGGCCAGACTTCCAGACGTTCCAGAGTCTCGACCACTTAACGTTGCGGAAATTGTAAGCGGCCGGCATCATTTCCGCCGCTGCGGGCTGGCCAGGGACTATCCACAATCCACAAAAGCCATACTTCTAACAACTTTATACCTTGTCTCTTGACCATAAAGATACAACTCACAGCTATTTAATGTACAAATCACTGTCAAAATTTAAGCCATTTGCCCTTCAAACAGGAAAACAATTCACACAAACAAGAAAAATGCACGTCAAAGCCTTACCAATGAGATGGAAGTCAGGGGACAACTACTGTTATATTCTCACTGATGACGAAACTTCCAAATCATGGTTGATTGATCCAGCATTTCCAGATGATATAGTTGACTATTTGAAACATGAAAACAAAACTGAAATTACAGCCATTGTCAATACCCATCACCATTGGGATCATGCTGGTGGAAATGAGACCCTTTTAAGGACCCTTTACAAGAACGTTCCTGTCATTGCGGGCAAACAGTCTCCGTTCATGTCATATACGCCATCACATCAAGAAGTCATTCAGTTGGGTGCTAATGTTGAGATTACTGCTTTGCATACTCCATGCCATACACAGGATTCAATCTGCTATTTTGCAAAAGATAAGAAGACGGGCCAGATGGGTGTTTTCACTGGTGATACGTTGTTTATTTCTGGTTGTGGCCGTTTTTTTGAAGGCACAGCCCCAGAGATGATTAAGGCATTGGGTACTTTGATGAAGCTACCTGATAAGACGGTGGTTTATGATGGTCATGAATATACCAAATCCAATGTTCGTTTTTCGAAGAGTGTGTTGGGAACGCAGAATCAAGCGTTGAATAAGTTGGAGGAGTATTGCAAGACTCATGAGGTTACAACTGGTGTGTTTACCATTGGGGATGAGAAAAAGTTCAATCCGTTTGTCAGATTGACTGATCCAAATGTTAAGTTGGCTACAGGAGTGTCTGAGCCTACTGAAGTGATGGCAAAGTTAAGAAGTATGAAGAATAACTTCTGATTATCTTCAATTATCTTTGTCTCCATCTTTCATTGCTTCTTCTCATTTTTTGCTCTTTTTATGTTGATTCTATTTACTTGCTGGTCTCATAAACGATTTAAAATTTAATACTTCTTTCTCTAAAAGTATAAGGGAAAAAATCAAGAAATACTTGAAAGGGAAATATAGAAAAGAAATTGGGTACTGTAAACTAGAAACCTTCAAGAATGGAAAGTAGGTTTTCCACACCTTTTGCCAATTCTTCGTCGTATCCTTTACCTGGGACATGTTTGGCGTGGGCAAAATCAATAAATTTCAAAGTACTCAATGGGGCATCATCGATCTTAATTTCCACTTCATCATCATCTTCTCCGTCTTCTGTAACCAATCTTTCGTGTATTAAAGGTTCTTCATAGTTCAACTTTTCCCATCTTTCCAGGTCATTTTCGTAAACGAATAACAGAGAACCGGCAATGATTCTAACTTCGGTATCCAAAATACAATTATAGATCAATTGCAATCTCTTAATGAAGTTATCAATAATGATCTTTTGGACTTTTGGAGGTAGGTTATTGTGCTTGAAAAACGCTTTCAAACCATCCTTAGCTGTCTCTTTAGTCAATCTTCTTCCATAAAACTTATCGAACGTGATATATCCACCTTCAGCCTTTGCCACTTCTGAGATCTCCAAATCTCCCATATCATCAGGCAGTTTACCATTGAAATCATCTGAAATCTTCATACCACAAATTCTGAAACTCAATGAACCACTGGTTGTCTCAGCAGAGACCTTCTTCATTCTTTCAACTTTGTCTGCATTGGCAGTCTCATCATACAAGACAGAACCAAGTTTCACATCTAATATACTTGGTTTCTTGAACCCATGTAAGACGTTTTCCAACACAACATATTGTTTCTCCTTTCCTGACTTTTGAACGGTTTCCTTTGCCTTCTTAGTCAATTCGCCATCGATCTGTTGACCAGCTGGAGCTTTATCTTTAAGCTCATCAGTGATACCCGGAGTCAAAATACCATAATATCCTGGCATCCAATCAATCAATGAGGATCCAAGTGGAGCATCTTCTGGTTGTTGTTGTGCTAATGTTTGAACAGAGTTGTAAAAATCAATCTCTCTTTGCAGTGTTGGCTTTGAGAAAAGAGAGCCATCTGCACTTTGTAAAGTACCGTCATGGCCTGCTGCTTTGTGATCTAATGGGACAAATGACATTGTTGTGAGGTGTAGTGATGTTTGATGATATTAATTGTTACCAGTAAGAGAGTTTGACGAGTAAGTTGTACCGAAATGATAAATTGATAATGTCAAACAGGTCCATTGGGACTGGATGGTGTAGGCGCGTACGTAGTAATAGCTTGTACGCCTGGGAATTATTTACTACTGAGCCCTGTAAGATATCGTTATGTAATGAAATCCCCTTTTCTCTCTCTCATGAACTCTTTACTTTGATTTTTGAAGAGGCTTCCATTATCAGGAAACACATCCAAACAGAAGAGGTAGCTAGTGAACTTATAGCACAGAAATAATCCCAATTACATCTCCCAGTAACGCTGGTAGAAGATTGAAACTTGTATTAAAGGCCTGAGAAAACACATTTTCCTGGTGTTCTGGAGAGAGCTATACGATTTTAGTGTTTGCAATTGTCCAGGAAATAACCGAGGATAGTTGATGCCTATTCTTTGCAGTCCGAAAACCAATCAAAAAAAAACTATTCAAAAGCGCCAGAACTATACAAAAACACAACGAAATACATAGAGAAAAGTTTTCTAAAAACGTTATCAATTACTTATTTTCTTCTTCTGGACGAGTTCACATATCTTCCTTTACCCACCTTCACTTGCACTGGACGAGTATGGTCTGTACCAGTGAAGAAAGGTGAAATGAAATTATCAGCGGAGCCACCACCAACAAACTCTTGCATGGCTTTTTCATTTTGACGGATTTGCCACTTAGCGTTTTTGATAGCTTGTTGATACTCCTTTTGATCTTCTCTCAAATAAACCTCATCAAGCTTAGAATTACCTCTATGTTGGAAACCTTGTTGACCATATTTCTTACGAGTGTTCTTGGATTGTGGAGAAGGCAACGAGAAACGGTCACCTCTTCTGTGCCATTCGAAGTTCTTCTTCAAATGTGGAACAATTTCTCCGGTTTTGGCATTCACAGAGACGGCACATCTCAATAAAGTAGCACCACCACAGGAAGGACAGAAATGTTTTGGTGTTCCATCCTTTGGAATTGGTGTCAATGTGAAACAAGCGTGACATCTGAACATGTAGTTTCTCACTCTTTTGATTTGTAAACCAGAGGTGTAGTTCATCAAGTTCAAACCTATCTGAAGAGCAACATTTTGTATGGCAAAATCTCCAGTGGCTAATGCAGCCTTGACTTTAGCTTGTTCAGTACTTGTTGTTTCCACTCTCTCATCTTCATCTTTGAGCATTGCTTCGTGTAAGTTATCTGGTGTGATCCATTCTCCATCATCTTCATCTTCCGAAAAATCTTGCTCCAAGTCTTCTTCCTTTGCTGGTGATTTAGAGGCAGTCTTTGTTACAGGTTTACTTTCAGCTTCAGTTTCCTTTATCTGGGTTGGTTCAACCTTAACATCTTCAACTGTATTCATTTCCTGACTTGGAGCTGGAGCTGAAGCTGAAGCTGGTTCTGTTTCAGTCTTGGCCTGCTCTTCATTTTGTGGTCTCTTTTTGTGTCTCTTACCTCCTCTTCTGGTTTTCTTTTTCTTTTGTTCCGTGAATTCTCCTTTTTTGAGCTCATCTTGCGATTCTGGTTCAGATTTGGTTTTTCCAGAAGGAGTCTTTACACTATCATCGGTTTTCTCAGATGACTTTTCAATTGGAGCACTCGTTTTGGCCTCTTTATTCTCAGCGTCTTTCACATCAGGAACTGGTTTACTCTTCTTAAACTCTTTCTTTTCACCAGGATATGTTCTAAGTCTCCATGAACCACCATTCAACTCGACCTCCATCTCATATGTCAATGCCAAAATGTGAAGATCGTTCTGAGATAAAACAGCATGATCACCGGTCAACTGAGCAAATCTGACAACTGCTTTAATGGACTCTGGTTTTGGGTGTCTCACTGTTAAATTATCACCCCATAAAATCAACTGTGATCTGGCAAACTCATCTTTCAATTCATTATACACACCTGGAGTTGTGAAAAAATGTTGTGCATATCTTTGAATTTGTGATGCTGATTGTGTAATTAATGGACCTGCATCTAGCACTAATGTATTGATAGTCGGTTTCACTTGGGATTCAGTCATTTCTTTGGGATATCAATGTTGTTTGATGGTTTCTAGAAAATTCAGTCTATAGTGGTTTTTAACATAGATCACTTTTTTAAATTTTTTTTTTTTTTGATTTTTTTTTCAAGAAAAATCCATGTTCGGGCTGTGCAGGGTGAATCTTTGAATTTTTTGGGATGGGCAGTTTAAAATTAAAACTCGTTACTCAACTCAGCTCACGATCATTCTCGAATCGGTTCACCAGCTAAAGAATGTGGGAATGGAGGAAGTTGAACTGTTGTGGCAAATGATTTCTTTTTGGAACTCATCAACACAAACAAACATATAACAAGTTACAACACTAGACACCATGACCAAGAAGATTCTCAAAGGTTTGCAATTGGCCGAAAAGCTCATCGACGACAACAATTACGAAGAAGCCAGTAAGGTTGCCAGAAAAGCACTAGAAGAAGACCCAGAATCTTTTGATGCTCTTTTGATCAACAGTGAAATCGACACCAAACTTAAGAGATACGACTCTGCTTTAACCAATGCTATTAAGGCTCTTATTGAAGCTGAAGCCAAAGATGACAAAGAATTGATTGCTAAGGCCTACAAACAAAAATCCACTTCTTACTTCAAATTGAAGTGTTTCTATGAAGCTCTTCAACAAATTCTGTTTGCAGAAAAGATTTCCCCAGATAACAGTGAAATTGCTCTTTACAAGTCAATGATTGTCAACAAGTACTCCAAGAAGAGTGGTAAGACCAAGGAAGAGATTGCTGAAATTGAAAAATCCATTAAAGAAGGTTATTACCAAGCTCCAGTTTCTGCTAAAAAGAAGGCTAAGATTGAAGCTGCCGCCAAAGCTGCTGCCAAAGCTGCTAAACCAAAGGCTGGTCCAACCCCACAAGTGTCTTCTAAACCAGTACCAAAGATTGAGGAAATCCACGATGAAAAGCCAGCTCCTACAAAGACCAAAACTGCCGCTGCTCCTAAACCAGCTGCTGCTCCAGCTCCAAAGGCCACTCCTGTTGCTCCAACGCCAAAGCCAATCGCTAAACAAAACCTGAGAACCGATTGGTTTGACACAGACAATGAAGTCTCCATTCAAGTGTTTGTCAAATTCATTCAAAAGGAGTCCGTCAAGGCTGAGATCAAGGAAACTTTAATCAATTTCAAGTTTGCCGATAAGAACAAGTTTGAATACGAATACAGCATACCTCAATTATTCAGCAAAGTTGACGTTGCCAAGTCTTCATACAGAGTCTTTGGTACTAAGCTGGAGATCACATTAGTCAAAGCCACCAAAGAAAAATGGGAGAAGTTATCCATCGCTGATAGTTCTGAAACTGAAGCCGAGAAACAAGGTGAAGTGTTCTCTTATCCAACATCTGGCCACAGAAAGATTGACTGGAGTGAAATTGAAAAGGAGGTTGGTGATGAAGATGACATGGATACCGACTCTCCTGATTACTTCTTTAAGAAGTTGTACAAGGATGCTGATCCTGATACTCAAAGAGCCATGTTGAAGAGTTACCAAGAAAGTAATGGTACTGCCTTGAGTACTGATTGGAAGGATGTGTCTTCTAAGTTCTATGAACCTGTTCCTGAAGACAAGTACAAGGACAAGGATGATAAATAGGTGTTTTGCCCTACCTAATTCAGGGTTTGTTATTTTGAGCTTTTATGAGGCCTGACATTGCTATTTTACTCACTTTAATTCGTTTTCTGTAATTGCATTATTTTCGATGTATATATTGACCAAATGTTGATAAATACGAGGATACAAAATTGATTTTACTTTTTCTCTATACTGTAAAGAAAAATTAAAAGTATTGGAATTGAAGAATATATATAGCTAGTACCCAATAAAACAAGAATGAAAGTAAATAAACAAGAAAAGCAAAGACGTACCGCCGACCGATAACGCAACATACCTATAATATACAAAAGCTAAAATATAATAAAAACAGCCAAAGAACGTAATTGAAAATTCTAAAATAGATCAACGTACATATTTTTTTTTTATCCCAAAGCAAAGAGAGTTGTTTTTCTGCTAATGACCCATAGTAATGCCTAACCCATCACTACCCAAAACATGACCATAATTCTCACTAACCTTCCCACTTTTCTGAACAACAGGGATTTGATTCTCCTTATCATCATCCAACTGATCACCATTGTTGTTGTCAGCCTCTTCCCCTTCCCCTTCCCCTTCCCCTTCCTCTTCCTCATACAAATCAATCATAGAATCAGTCAAATCAACAACAGGCACACGACTGACATTAAAAGTGTTCAGCGTGGCAGCAGTAGTCACTGAAACACCAACTGAGTCCATAGTACTATGATCCTTTCTTGGGGTGCTTGTAGTGGTTGTATCTGTTTCTTCATTATCGGCTTTATCATTTTCAAATTGAGCTTCAGAGAATCTTTCAGGAACCAGTTGATCACTAGCGACCCTCTTGCCATTGAAATTCACATGTTTGTAATCTTCACTAGCTGGACGAGAGTCACCATTGACGTCAGTTTGCTTGTTCTTGTTGATGGTTCCATTGGAAGACACTGGAGACATGGATCTTTTCAATCTGGAAGGTGAACTAAGTGATGGTAATCTCAACTTGGCAAACTTTCTACCGTTAATCCCTGGACTAACAGTTGACGTAGGATATGGGATATTGGAGATATTCTGTGACTGAGGTTGAAGAACTGGGATATGTGTTGGACGACTTCTGAATGGAGAGCCACCGGGCAGAACAACAGGTTCTTTGGAGACTTTTCCTAGGGTATCACGGCACAAGTCCATGGAGTTGGATGACTTGTGTCTTTTAGTATTTTTGAACACAGGTTGGGGAACAGGAATGCCACTTTGCCCTTCATCATTTCTCTTATTGAATCTCACTCTCTTAAGTGGAGACGTTTCTCTTGAAAGGAATGGATTGTAAGTCAGTGTGGAGTCGGAACGTCTGAGAATAGAATTGCAGCCTGAAGTTGGTGGTCTTGTGGATCTTAGAGCCGAACTAGGCCCTGATGTCAGAGACTTTGCTGAATTTGGTCTTGATGATTTGGCCATTGGTCTGCCATATGGAGAAGGTTTTGATTTTGGTCTGCAATAAGGCGATGATTTCAGTGCCCTTAAGCCTGTTCTTCTCTTTGGAGCTAAATGGGTATCGTAAAGTTCTTGAAGGGTATCCAGATATGGGATGCCATTGACACGGAATGTTTTACCAGTAACCAACTGATATTTGGTAACACTTGAACTCAACTCATCAAGGACCTTTGGAAATTTTTTGTTGAATCTATTTCTTAGTCTTTCTTCTTCTTTCAAAATGGCCAAATAATTCTTATCCAGAAGTCTTTTTGAGTTCTTAGAGGATTGAACCAGCTTTTCATTATCATCTAACAAGTCTTTCAGCACAGACATTTGTTCCAGAATTGGTTCCAGATCTTGGACGTCTCTTCTCAACTTTTCTACTTCTTTATTGTGTAACTCCAACAACTCCTCGTCATATTGTTCTTGGTCTCGAATGTAGAACTCTTTGAAAGTGGCTCTTTCCTCCTCAGTATAACTCAAAGTACTCCAATATGAGGCAATTCTCTCTCTGCAACCGGCAATGAATTTCGACAAATTGGCTCTTTTTTCAACTTGCAGTTCGCTCAACAATCTTTCAAAATTGGCTAATGATTTAGTTCTTAGATTTCTATTCACTTTCAGAAACTCTTGAATTTCACTGCTATTAGGTCTCAAAACAGTCCACAGTTGTTGAACCTGGTCCATATATGAGTTTAATTTTGTTTCTCTTTCGCATTGAATCTTTTTTAAATGAACAAGTGCATTCTTATATGAAGCAAGTGACTTCTCACTCAAATCGACGTCTTCAGGAACTGGACCATTGGCATCGTAAAATGATAATTTCAAATCAAAAGTTGACAAGTCAATCTCCAGAAAAGCAGCAGTATCTCTGATATCCTTAATCATGTGAGCCAAAGTTTGGAATTTTTCTTTAAGTTGTGATTCAAGCTTCTCAGTTTCTTGATCTAATGAACATATGAGTGTCTCAGTTAAATCGGAGAAATTTGTCTTTGAAAATTCAGTGATATCAAAAATTATATCAAATTTGCAATATTGTTCAACTTCTTCTCTTGTTGGAATCGTACTCAAAAACGGGAGATTTTTGTAATCGTCAACTCTATCAAGCAATTTGTAAAATCCTTTCAACTTGAACGCCAGTTCTTGAGCATGTTTGCGCAATAAGGTCCTCAACTCATCCGTGGAAGACTCTAATTCTTCAGTCAATAAAGTCATGGTGTCTGGACTGGAACAACAGAGAGAAAGCTTTGGATTTTCACTTTGTTTATAAAGGGAAATCAAATTCTGCAGTTTGGAAGTAACAGTAAAATCATGTTTTGAGTCGTAAACTTTCAAATAATCAACAATTTTGGTATTTGTATTCAGTAAACACTCAAACTTCTCATCCAGTTCTTTCAATCTATGTTCCAACTGGTCTTGAAAATGTGATATTGTTCCATTTATCGAAGAAAGACACTCATCCAAATTCAATGTTTTGCTTCCTATCAACAAATCCAGTTTGTCCAACTTGGCAAGTGATTCCATAGTAGATTGGATAGTATATTTGTTTTCACTTTTGTTTTCTTTACTGACTGACTTCATCGACTCCGGAGTTTCTTGTTGCTGTACTATCTGCTGCTGTTGATGTTGCGGTGATGGTGTTTTGGTAATCATAGTGCTAACTGCCTGAGGCTCAAATGTGCCAGATGATCTGAAAGTCGGTGATGTTGAACTGCTGATGATTTCAGCTATTTGATGAAGTTGTGAGTCTGAGAGAGAATTCAAAACATTCAGTACACTGGAATTCTCCATGTTGTCAAGTAGAATGTGTGTTGTTGTTGTGCTTGGATTTGTTGTTGTGAGTTCACTCGATCGAAAGATGGTTTGTTTGTTGTTGTTTCAATTATGGGAGAAAGAATTTGTACTTGTTTTTCGTTGTTGTTTGAATGGATTTGTTTTTGGGATGATAATTTTGACTGATCCATAAATTGTTCTTTGATGGTTATATAAGTAATTTGACCAAATGACGTATCGTACTACAGGAAAGAAGATGTCTTTGTTTTACAAATTCAAAAATGGGCGGCTTGTCGTTTGTTTACGTTTTTCCTTTTACGTTGCATCTGCGCCACCGACGCGCGTCGATTTGTAGTCGCACGCTCTGCTTAAACTCTAGTATGAGGCGCACCGGCTATTAGCTGAAACATCTTAAAGCGGCAATAGGGCTCAACCCACTGAAAAAAAATCAAATGAAGTTGATTATTTTTTTTTAGAGGTTTTGTGATGAGTAAGAAGTACATTTGTGTATGATTTGAAGTCACAATATGTCACCATGTTCCAAAGGCTGATACGGTGCTCAACAAGAATACAGACTCTGCGAATATGTCCAATTTCCAAAGCAAGTTTTGCTAACAAATTACCTCAAAATGGCGTTCTACTTCCGAGATCTAGTTCAACATCGGCCTATCGCCGTCAGAATACATTCACATCCCCATCCCCTTCTTTGACAATAACACCACATAATTCAATGATTTTAAAACCTGTCATTGCAACAGGAAGGAAATGGGGTGATGGTATACGAAACATACGACGAACAACGACGATGAAATCTTTAATGGATTTCGAGTCCGGTTCATTGGAATCATTAGTGAGGACGAAACGACCATCATTTCGTGAACAGATACTAGTTGCATTTGATGACCATAGACGGACATTGGATTTCCCCAAACCACTAAATGAAGAGTGGTTCACTAAATCAATGATCAAATCGGAGTGCAAGGAGGCAGAACCAACATCAATAAACACTGAACGGAAACTAGATCCAAGAGAACTATCCCAATACTTTAACTGGCTAGTCAACCGAATCAGCACATACAGCATCGCATCACCATCAACACTCACAAAAAGATCAGAAATTTTGAAAACCATAATCAGCAACATCACAGATGATCCATCATCCGCATCACACAGTTTCAAACAAACCATACTTAACATGAACAAACTCGCCCAAGAAACGAATTCAAACCCACAACTACAAACTCTAACGAACCTCTCTGATTTCCTACGACATATAACACACCCACGAAACGAACACTATCAATCGATGCTTACACTTGACCAAAAAGTACAACTCTATGCAACAACACTTCAGGCATTTACACCGACATTGGATGTCCCATTTCACCCTACGCGATTACCACCTCGTGGAATGGCAATGGCCAGCATATATCGTGCTGGTAAACTACTTTACAGCTCCACTGACTTAAGGTTAGATGCCACCTATGAGGTTTTTTACATCCAAGCGTTGTTGCTTTATAAAGACAGTGCTACGGCTAGGGACTTGTTTGAGAGTAGGTTGTTGAAAGGTGAAAATGGTCGGTCATTGTGTTGGTTGGAATTGGGGGTGAAGATTTATTGGAAGTGCGGTTTTTTCAAACAAGGTGTTGCGTTACTTGAGACAATAGAAAAATTATTTGATGGATATGTTAATCCTGTTTTGATTCAATTGTGTGCTTGTATGTTTTTGCAAAGAGGGCAGATCACTGAAGCTTACAAGTGGTTCAGGATGTTGAGGAAGAGTGTTGTTGACAAAGGAATGGTTTCGAAAAACCGGATAGAGTATGTTACTAGTATTGATGATGCACAGCTTTTATGGGATCGGTTTAATAAGATGTATCATGTTTCTCATTGGGATGTTATACGTTGTGTTATCAGTTGTTTCAAACATGGGCTTGGTGAAATGGCTGTTGATCTTATTGACTGTGCTGTTAATGCTGATTTTGGGTTCTTGGAAGTCTTAATGCGTGCAATTGATAAGAAGCTATATTATTTTGAGAAAGAATCATTGATTTATCAACAAAATGAAGATAGTTTCAAGAAATCCAACGCTGTCCAGTTGATCATCGAACATCTGAACCAGAAACGTAATATTGCAACACAATCGATGGAAGAAGTTGAAGTGTTAAAGAAGATCATAAATTTTTTGAAAACATGTTCAGATGAAAATCTCCGCAATTCCATCCAACACAAATTGAAATACGGAGACCGATTAACGATTCAACAAACTGAAGATCTCATCTGGCTAACGTTACGAAAAAATTCAAAAGAAAGGTTTGTACTATACAACAAGATCATGTCTGAATTGAAGAAATCTACATCACGTCTATCAGAGCTGCAAGAGACAGGAATGTTCCCTCCATTAAACAGTGGACATTACTTAAGAGCAATCCAAGCGATTTCAAGAGTTAAAACAGTTCCAATACCCACCTTGAAGAAGCTGTTGGAAAATATGAACCAGTGGGAAATCCCAATGGACAGACGAATAGCAAACCACTTGATTCTTCTATTTACGAGAGGTAAATGTTACGAAATGGCAGATCAACTAATTCTTTCATTTTTCGAAGATGGGTATTTAAAGAAATCACCACTTAGCTCTATCTCAAAATATCAATCAGACATTGAAATTGAAAGTGATTATAAGATTCTCACAAGATTATTCAACACTTGTTTGTGGTCCTATAACAAGATGACCCAATCCGAAGAGTTCACCCCCGATGAGTTTCATAGCAGACAACAGAAACTAAGAGAGATGATACGTGGGTTTTTAAGGGATTCAGAAGGTTACTTTGATGATGCAAGTTTGTATTGTTCCATTGAGGCTCTTTTATCGGGTAATGACGAGGCATGTGCATTGGCACTATTGCAATATTACGGTACTGTATTGGAACGTGGTATTCCTATCACGGTATTAATGATGATTCAAAGAAAGATTTTGTTTTCTTTGAATAAGATGATAGGGAAGTTGAGTGAGAAGAACTTGAAGTTGATGCAACCTCAATTCACGAGAATCCGAGAAGCGTGTGAATTAATCTCACTTGAAGGAATCGATGATGGGTCAGGAAACGGTGGTGTCATTTTGGCAACTGAAGGTAACATGAAAGGTAGAGAAGAAGACGCAGGCAAGTTGGTTCATTGGACCGTTTGTGCAAAGTTGATAATCACATACATGAAAGAACTACGTTATTATCCATTCCCATATTCGTTTCAAGATAGTACGGTTTGGAGTTTCTCTTCTTCTGAGATCTTTGAACTTAAGAAAAAATTTGAATTTACGTTGATTGAAAGACAGAGCGAGTTGGGATTGACTGAAATGGATATAGATGCTATGCTAAGTACTGAAATATAGTGGTGAAGTTTAGCCAATATGTTGACAGGTTATAGTGGGGAGGTTTAGCCTTTAGCCGATAGGAGATCCACATGATTTGGAGGTGAACAATTGCTCAAATCAAGATACAAGAAAGAGTCAGGAATCAGCCAATGGAGAACAGATGAATGATGATTTGTAAATAATAACCACTTGTACATAAGGGTATATACCTATCTATAGGACACATTTACTGTATATAGTAATGCGGAGTTAACTTCTATTGTTGTTTATGTCATCAATCTAGCCGTACCTTATAGTTTGCTTGTTTATTATGTTAAGAACATAAAGTTAATGGAACCTCCAAATTTTGCTATGCTATAGGGTTATAGGGCAGCTTAAGCTTGTACCACGATCTACCTTGATTCCTTGAATAGCTCACTAAATTCTCACTTGATCACAAATGTGTCCTACGTATCAAATTCCACCCAAGAATTTTCAGAAGTGAACACAGACAAATCTACGCCTCTTCCAATCACTCATTACTCCAAAGTTCAAACTCCTCCATACACAACCAAAGGCAGCTCTTTTTCGATGACCTTTCAGTTTTCGATTTTTCCGACTGTATGAGCATTGGGTATTGGGTACCCGCACTGCGTGATAAATTGTTGGCCCACGCGGGCCACGGCAGGAACCACGGCCGACAGCCCACAGGGTACCAGCATATGTGTCAGCTGACCGGAGTACTGAGCAGCAGGCAATCCTGAGTCAAGGCCCAGCAGGGCCCAGCACTGAGCAGTGAACGATGGCAGATGGCCTTGGCCCCTCCTCGATATGATCCTGATTTTCGGTGAAGCTTGCTCCACTGCTCCAGCAATTTGGTATTCTTGTCTTCCATCCAATGATGATCCAATTCCCTTTCAACAGCTGATTCGTTTTCCTTACTTTCCATCGTCCAATGAAGTTGCATGCTGGAAACTCAATTACTGGGTATATAAACACCCCTTCAACTCCTCTCATTTTACATCAATTGGCACTTCACGTTTCCATGTTTCTCTTCTTCTCCATCGACAAGACGAATATTTATTTCATCTAGTTTCATCACAGTTCTAACTACAACTCACACAAACACACAAACAAACTCAACTCACAATGGCTATTAACGTTGCAATTAACGGTTTCGGTAGAATCGGTAGATTGGTTTTGAGAATTGCTTCTGAAAGAAAGGACATCAATGTCATTGCCATCAACGATCCATTTATCGGTGCTGATTACGCTGCTTACATGTTCAAGTATGATTCCACTCACAGAGTTTACAAAGGTGAAGTCACTTCTGATGGTAAGTCCATTTCCATTGATGGTCACAAGATTGCAGTTTACCAAGAGAGAGACCCGGTCAACCTTCCATGGGGTAAGACTGGTGTCGATTACGTGATTGATTCCACTGGTGTCTTCAAGGACTTGGCTGGTTGTCAAAAGCACATTGATGCTGGTGCCAAGAAGGTTATCATCACTGCTCCATCCAAAGATGCTCCAATGTTTGTCGTTGGTGTTAACCACACTGAATACACCCCAGATTTGAAGATTGTCTCCAATGCTTCATGTACCACCAACTGTTTGGCTCCATTGGCTAAGGTTATCAACGATAACTTTGGTATTGAAGCTGGTTTGATGACCACTGTCCACTCTATCACTGCCACTCAAAAGACTGTCGATGGTCCATCTCACAAGGACTGGAGAGGTGGTAGAACTGCTTCTGGTAACATTATCCCATCTTCCACTGGTGCTGCTAAGGCTGTCGGTAAGGTTATTCCATCATTGAACGGTAAGT
This sequence comes from Ambrosiozyma monospora, assembly GCA_001599995.1. Classification (NCBI taxonomy): domain Eukaryota; kingdom Fungi; phylum Ascomycota; class Pichiomycetes; order Pichiales; family Pichiaceae; genus Ambrosiozyma; species Ambrosiozyma monospora. The sequence goes on from BCIP01000028.1 coordinate 105,059, forward strand.
TGACTGGTATGGCTTTGAGAGTTCCAACCGTTGATGTCTCTGTTGTTGATTTGACCGTTAACTTGAAGAAGGCTACTACTTATGAAGAGATTGCCGCTACTGTCAAGAAGGCTTCTGAAGGTGAAATGAAGGGTGTCTTGGGTTACACTGAAGATGCTGTTGTCTCTTCTGATTTCACTACCGATGTCAGATCCTCCATCTTTGATGCTAAGGCTGGTATCTTGTTGACCCCAACTTTCGTCAAGTTAATTGCTTGGTACGATAACGAGTACGGTTACTCTGCTAGAGTTGTCGACTTGTTGGAATACGTTGCTTCCAAGTCCGCTTAAACTTGTTAGTTTACCTCTCAATGACTTCCCATTGGCTTTTTGGCTCAATTGGTTTTTACGAAAGTTTATTATGATATAAAAATGGTTCTGAGAGGAATTTAATTTGTTAATTTCTTTTCTAATCTTCATTTTTTTTTTTGATATAACAATTTGATATTCCTTTAAGTTGAAAAAAAAAACTTAATTGACAATTTGTAATTCCTACCTATAGTATTTTGTATAGTAGCATCAGTTTGCTCAATATTGAACAGCACATATACCAATTGAGTTGAATGTCTAATAAACAACCACATGTGCTAGCTGGATTTATCCTTCATACCACTGATTTCAATAATACCATCTCACTTACCATGGACGTTTAACATATTCAATGGCTACTAATGACGCCCTAGTGCTGACTCAAATATGAGTGTATCCGGTCAATTGATCATGCTTGCAATTAAGTCATAATTTGAAATCCATGGCTCTGTTGAATCCGCTTGGAGATATAGATGTATCACTTTCAATTCCCAAATTTCCAAATTAGCGCATGTGCAGCATGAGATACAACTACATGATTCAGGGATCCAACTCGACACACTTCATACCCCCCCCAAACAGTTGAAACCAAAGCATCTTATGCCGAGGAAGTTAGTAAGACCTGAGGCTGCTCATTCAAATTTCAATATATCCAATCTGAAGATAGAATCGTTGTTGCGTTATATAGTGGTGAAGTTTAGCCTTTAGCAGACCGGAGATCCATATGATTTGGAGGTGAACTTGCTGGTGGCTTCTTAAATCAGGTTTCAAGAATTGAGGAGTCAGGAATCAGCCAATGGAGAACAGATGAATGATGATTTGTAAATAATAACCACTTGTACATAAGGGTATATACCTATCTAGGACACATTTACTGTATATAGCTAGTAAAGCGGAGTTAACTTCTATTGTTGTTTATGAAAATTCTGTCATCGATCTAAATGGTAACGTGTATATAGCATGTTTATTATTCACTCATCAGATCGAAATTCGAATGCCGAAGGGTCAGTGGTCAGTCACCAGAAGAAAGTTGTTTAGTCATCAATCTGGGAAGAATTGAAAGAACTGAGGAAAGGGAGCCAATGATAGATTGATAAAGGTCAGCAGATGTCAATTGGGACGCACACGACACACCGCAAAATAAAAAAAAAATATGAAAATTTTATCTAATCGATCAGTAATAGCTGACGTTAAGTGACAGCGAAGTGGCGATTGCTCATTGGTCCCTGTTGGGTGTTACGTAGTAAAGGTACGTACTACATGGACGTCGGTGTGTTTTCTCAGATACGACATGACTTGAGTTTAGTGTAGAGCCTTAAGGGTCATGACTTACATGAGTGATTTTGTTTTGTACAAGTAATTACCCGTGAATTATAGCCAATCCAAGAACATGAAATAACACGTTTGTAATGATTCCCAAACGGGCAATTGTTTGGGTCCTTCACCGGAATGCAGAAAAAGGAATTTGTTGTGAGGAGAAAAAAAATGGAACTTTTGCCCAAAATTGAAAATGCGATTACTAGTAGGTGCTGTGCAGAGTGGACACCTGTGGAACATGTTTCTATAAAAGTACAACCGTTTTCTTATCTCTCTTTCTTTAATTTTGGTGTCCTACGATATATATCTACTACAAAAACAAAACCCTACAAATACTCCAAGTGACCCACTGTCAATAAGTACTATCGCTTGCAATTCTCCTGTGCTCTTCCTCCATACATAAGCCATTAGTCATAAATTTCCGCAGAATTCTGAAAACTGCAAAATTTTTTCGCTCCAAAAAGAAAACTCAGTTCACAGACTCAAAGCCCGAGCGAGACAATTCTGAAATCAGGTCACAGAGTCACAGCAAAAGTCACACCAAATCCAAATCACCAAATAACGTCAAAGACACCAACTTCATCAACTGCATCTCTTCCTCAACCCTTCCTCTTTCCCCTTTTCTACTCATTATCCCTTCATATTGTGCATTCTACAACAACCATGCTGTCCATCTTACTACTACTACATCCAACCACAGTCACTCAACCTGAGCTAGTGGAATCCACCAAAAAACAACTCATACAGCAACACCCTGACGCAGATTTGGTTCAATATGTCATTGACAGAGTTGCTCTAGGTCAACAGGATTTACCACTCAACGAATTCATCTTGATTCATTACTTGGCTCCAATTGAAGCCAAGATCAATAAGTTCAATTCAACTTTGATTTCTAAACTATATGACTCTCTTCAGCAAGGTGGCGTTTTCACTGGATTGATTCCAGATGATTGCAATCTTAATGCCATCATGGCTGGTTTCACATTGAGTGAAGATGAATCCTCTTGGATTAAACCAAATTTAGCTGCTGCTTCTGTTTCCCTATTGAGACCAAAGTCTTCTGCTTCTTCTTCTACTTCATCAACTAATAAACTGCCTACTTTCAAAAGAGCATCCAATGGCAATAAGAGACTTCCTACTTTCAAGAGAGCCACTTCATCTACTCCGCCTCCAATGTTGACAGACTCTGCATCATCTGGATCGGAAGATGATGACAACCTATCAGATGCTGAACTTATGAAATTAAGAGAAACCAAGCTTATGTTCTTTGATGATGAAGATGAGGATGAAGACGCTACTTTTGGTGCTGACACAATTGACGAAGACGAGCTCGTAAACTTCAAGAACTTGACTGCTCCTGAAATAGTACCAATCAAATGCAACACCAGTGGAAAGAAAAGAAGAAGAGCCTGTAAAGATTGTACGTGTGGATTGAAAGAAGAAGAAGAAGCCGCCGAAGCTAAGCAAAAGACACTCCAGAATTCAATCTTGGGTCAACTGGCTAGATCTGCAAGTGATGAAGCCGCTGCAATTGAAGCCAGAACTAGAGCTAAGGCCAGACAACAGAAGAAGAAAGGACCAACTAGAATCATCAGATTCACGGAAGGTGAACTAGCTGAAATTGATTTCACGATTGAGGGTAAGACCGGTGGTTGTGGTTCTTGTTCCTTGGGTGATGCTTTCAGATGTGATGGCTGTCCATTCTTGGGTCTACCTGCTTTCAAGCCTGGTTCCGTTATCACTATTGACTCCTTTGGGGAAGATATCTAAACTTGATGCATTCATTTCCATTTTGTTAGCTAGATGTTTTTTTCTTTCCTTTGGAGGTTGCATCAGTCACTATTATTATCTCGAATTATTTATTTTAGAATTCAATGTTTACAATCCTCATTATGTCTTTTTTTTTCTTTCAAAAAAAAAATGCTGCTTTTTTTCAGCTTTTCGTTTCCTCTTTTGCTGTCTCCTGGGTTTCTTGTCTGTTTTTTGATTTTTTTCACGGTATAAAAATGTTTTTTTCTACTATTCTACTAGGCTATGTTTATGTTTTTTTGTTTCTCTCTCTTTCACACTCTTTCTTTATGTATATTGGTTTAATTTTTCCTCCCTTTCTATATATCTCAATCTGATTATCTAAAGAATGCTAAGTTCATTAATTAAATCTAATTTCTATATGGTCTGTATAAGTCATGCATGTCAAGTATATACAAGATGTGGTATGTCTAATCTACAACTAGTAAAGAACAGTGAACTGTGTATCTCAATTACGAATGCAAACTCTGGAAAGACTCTACTCATAACTTTCCATCCACTTTATCATCTTCTTCATCCAACAAAAACTTTCCATCTTTCAACTCTTCCAACTCATCAACTAACAAATCGGAATTACCAACGTCACTAACGTCACTCACCTTACCCACATCATCAACATCATCAACATCAGATGCGTCATGCATCAACCTAACAAACCCAGCAGCACTAAACCTCTCACAACCATCGAACACCTTCTCCAACACCACTCTCTGCTCCCTTTCTCTCTCCCGGAACCCATCCAAATCAGGAACCCTCTCTAAACCAAACTTATAACACAGTGAAACAAGATACCCCCTCACCTCTTTCCCCTTCTCCTTCCCGCTACCCTTGCTCTTGCCCTTCCACAACTCAGGCACACTACACAAAAACTGAAACCACAACAACGCATCATCAAACCGTTGACACCGTAACAAATTCACAATGACACCAACATAAGCCAACCCACCGATCTGATAAGACTCACTGAAGTAGCCCACCATGTAACTTGCCTTCGACACGTCTTGGAAGCTCAGGCTGTATATCAGTTTCGTGAGAACTGTGGGTGATAGACGTAGTGGGCCAAAGTGACGGACGTGTTGGTCGATAAACCATGACGCGGTTGACGTGTGATGAAATCCACCGGATTCTAAGTGGTGTGATGTGAGAAGGATCGTTAGGGAGCCGTTGTGGTTTTGTTTGGAGAATGGGTGGTAGGTTTGGAGTGTGTGGAGGGCTTGTTGGAGTTCTTCTCTGTTTGGGACTGGAATTGGTTGTTTGTTGTCCTTAGCTGATTGATCGTGGGATGTGGTGGTCTTAGTGTGGGGTTGGGATTCAGATTGGGATAATGATGCTAAAGTGATAGGTGTTCCCTGAGGTTGACTCAAAGCCTTAATCAACTTCTCTTCTCTCCGCTGAACCCTCTCCACGACCCGAACATAATTTCTAAACAACAACTTCGGAGAATAACTAACATTATCCAAAATCGAGCGATACAACAACGCCAAAGTTCTCAAAGGAGGCAATCTATCACCAACAACCAACTCGAGTCTCACTTCAGGAGGTTTAAAATCAGCGTGTCGTTTATGCAACGCGATATTCAAATCTTTCAATAAACGTGATGACTTGGGATACAAAGCGACAAAGTAACCCAGTATCACGTTTGTCGGGGCACGGATGCTCTGGATCATGAATTTCAAAAAAATGTGGTTGTTTAATATCCTGGTTTCTGTGTCTAAGAAATCGTGTTTTGAGAGATAGGTGTTTAAAACGGATAGATAGTCTGATAGCACTTCTTCTTTTGATTTTCCCTTGCGGATAGACAGGATTTGCTCGAGTGCGAATAACACGGTTCTTTGGATTTGTTGTTTGGTGCATTGTTGTGGTAGTTTGTTGTTCGTGATGCAGAGACGGTTGAATGATTGTGTGAGTTCTTGTGCCATGTCCACTTTGTGCACTTTGGGGATGTCATCACCTGTCGTTTCTATACTTGAATTATCACTTATACTCTTCTTCAAATCAACCAGTTTTTCAAGTTTCTTCTTTTCTTCACCTTGAACAGAACCAAGACAAGCATGCAAGAACTCGAATGCCTCAATACCCATCTTACAGTAAATCAAATACTGGATAGTAGCCAACCTCATCGAGTCAGTATAAAGCTCAGTGAAGACAAGCATCTTCTCATCATTGGATCTTGCACCACACATAACAAAAGCCCGGAAACTGAAATGAGACCCATGTCTTAAATAACGTAACGTTTTCAAACCTGTTCTTTTGTCAACTTTGTTGAAATTGAAACCTTTCTGAATCAAAATTTGGAAAATGCTGGCAAATTGAGATGGTGTAAGTCTTGAAAGTAATAACAATATAGTGCTGTTTTGAATCACATTGAGTTCAGTTTGACTTATCTCGAATAGAAGTTTCTTGAATGTTGTAGGATACCGTGAAGTTTGATAAAGTTCGTGGATGTTATGGTTCTTGTTGTTTTTCAAAACGGGTTTGGGTTCAAGTTGGGGTTTCGTAAGTTGAAGAATTTGATAATGCAATTCAAGTTTTGCTTTTTGGAATTCCGATGGTAATTTATAGCATTGATAAAGTTCAGGGTTCGGGAGAAAACTCGAATGGTTTCGACTTATTGTGGTGGTGGTTGTGGTGGTCGGTATCAATGGGGGTATGGGTATGAATGTTGATAATGGGACTTGTATCCGACTCAAACGTCGAAGATGTATGCTTCTCCTGCTGTTTGTTATCAGTTGAAGCATATTCACGTGAAATTATGTTGTTATTTGTAATTTGGGTGTGTTTATGATCTTTTTTGAACTCTTTCATGCATGCTCCAATTTGGTCCAATGATCGTTGAAATTTGTGGAGCTCTGAAAATAACGGTCGGATCTTGAATGAAAATTGCGGCTGGTGAAAGATACTGTGCCACATCAATTTGGCGTTTACGGCGCAGTAAAACTTAACGAAAATTCAAGTTTACAACTTGGTAGTTTTCCAAATAAATAAAACTTTCTTGACAAAAGTGTACAAATAAATAAAAGATGTAGAATATATACGCTTAAACTGAGCAGGATGAAGTTAAACGTATCATGACGTGAATATATAACCAGTAATCAATGAGATCATGAGCTGTAGATAGATGAATGATTCAAAAGTGGGGAAGATATGACGATGCGCTAATCGAATTCACACAACTATGGCTTCTTACCCCAGTAAACCCATTGATCCTCCAATGGTTTATCTTCCAAAGGTTCCCAAGCTTTCCATTCGGCCATCTTATGTAACAAGTTGTACTCATCGTTAGCTTGAACAATCAACTCTTCAATCAAACCACAACCAATATTGTTCTCAATTTTCTCAACAACTTCATTTTCTTTAACAATCTTTAATCTGGATTGAGTCAAATTCTCAACTGATTGTCTGTAAATTGAATCCTTTGGGAATTTTTCATCTAATTTGGTCAACGTTGATTCATATAATTTGATTAAAACTGGTCTTGGATTTGGATGTTGGTATAACCCACTTAAACCTGTTGGGTTACCTTTACCGGCCTTGATCAAAACTTCGGTGGCTTGTCTTAACACGTTGGTATATCTCATTTTTGTGGTGTATATATGTGTGATCGAATGAGTTGACGGTTGTGTATGGACTTATTGCTGTTGTGAATAAACATGGTCTGAATTCTGATGATGGTCTTTTCTTCCCCTCTTTTCCCCAATTCGGTCTCGGTCGTAATGGAGCGTGGCTGTGCAGAACAACATAAATTTACCAGCCACGAATTTTGAGCGATCTGGGAGTGGCGCATTCTAATTCGAGGATAGATGACCTCTATAAAGTGTTAAAAATTGAGGAACATACTACACATGAGTTAGTTACAACTGATGCGTCATAAAGATATAGTAAATGCAGAACGATCAAATTAAATTGAAACTAATGTACAGATTAAATAAAACACAAAGGGGGTATAAAAAATTGAAGTTAAAAACTCGAAACCATCTAGGATCTTTCACCTCTCAATCTTCTAGCTAATTGGATATCCTTCTTTTGGATAGTAACTCTCTTAGCATGGATAGCACACAAGTTAGTGTCTTCAAATAAGGAAACCAAGTAAGCTTCAACGGATTCTTGTAAAGCACCAATGGCAGAAGATTGGAATCTTAAATCAGTCTTGAAATCTTGAGCAATTTCTCTAACCAATCTTTGGAAAGGCAACTTTCTGATCAATAGTTCAGTGGATTTTTGGAATCTTCTAATTTCTCTCAAAGCAACAGTACCTGGCTTATATCTGTGAGGCTTCTTGACACCACCAGTAGATGGAGCAGACTTTCTGGCAGCCTTGGAGGCCAATTGCTTTCTTGGAGCCTTACCACCGGTAGACTTTCTTGCTGTTTGTTTGGTTCTAGCCATTGTGAAATGTATGTGTAAATGTAAATGTGTTTGATGATGATAAAAGAAAAGATTTGGAAGGTTACGAAAAGGATGATTATCAGACAGAGGGGAATGGAAGGTTTATATAATCGAGGTGAAGGATGGTGTTTGTTTACAAAATGAGCAGGAACGAGTCGCGCTGGTTGGAGCCCATGAATCTTAATCGTGCTCACGTTTACGCACCGGGTGCGTAAGTCGAGGTCCTGTGTAAAATCTAAATTTTAAATTCAGGAGCCGCAACCACCAATGATGAAGCATTAATTTACAAGTGTCAACTTTCCAGCATGCAATCTTTACTACGATTTATCAATTTTTGTTTGGAGGGAGATATTTTTGTGTATATGTGTATTCAGTGACTTTGGACTATCAAGTCATATATAGTAAAAACAGTGAGCTTAGAAAATAGATAATGAACAACTAAAGAAGGGAGAGTATAAGACTAGAAAAATCAATAATAATTGCATTGGAGTAGTTTAGTAAAGAAAAAGAACAGACGATTTAGTAAATTTAAGGAGCGAACATAGTGGGTATATTTGCCAAAAGTGACCAACGAATTTGGGTAAATGTAGCTGTCTAGCAGGTAAAATGATCTTCAAAAGTGTTAACAATGACCATCGCTTAACTTGATGAAGCAGAAGAGTTAGAAGAAGAGTTGGATGATGAAGAGCCATCACCAGAGTTAGCAGATGAGTCTGAAGATGAATCAGAACTGGAGTTTCCAGAACCGGAACCGTCAGAGCTGGCGTTACTGGAAGAGTCTGAATTGGATGAAGTATCGCCACCACTAGCAGTGCTGCCTGAAGAAGAGTCACTAGAGGTGTCTGAACCGGTTGATCCTGATGAGCCAGTAGAAGATGAGTCTGAGTTACTTGATGTGTCAGAGCCGGTGGAACCTGATGAACCAGATGAGTTACTGGATGAGTCGGAACCAGAAGTGTCAGTGGAACCAGTAGAACCAGTAGAGCCAGATGTATCGGTAGAACCTGTAGAGCCAGTGGAACCCCAACCTGAAGTATCAGTAGAGCCTGTAGAACCTGTAGAGCCCCAACCAGAAGTGTCTGTAGAACCGGATGTATCAGTTGAACCAGATGTATCAGTGGAACCGGTAGTTGAACCCCAACCAGAAGTGTCGGTAGAACCAGAAGTATCGGTGGAGCCAGATGTATCAGTAGAACCGGTAGTTGAACCCCAACCAGAGGTGTCGGTGGAACCAGAAGTATCGGTGGAGCCAGATGTGTCAGTAGAACCGGTGGTTGAACCCCAACCAGAAGTGTCGGTTGAACCTGTGGAGCCTGTAGATCCCCAACCAGAAGTGTCAGTGGAACCACTACCTGAACCCCAACCAGAAGTATCAGTTGAACCAGATAGAGAACCCCAACCAGAGGTATCAGTTGAACCAGATGTATCAGATGAACCGGATGATTCAGTGGAGCCAGAAGTGTCAGTGGATGTACCTGTTGAACCCCAACCAGTGGTACCTGTTGTGCCAGTGGAACCCCAACCAGTTGTGTCAGTGGAACCGGAACCTGAACCCCAACCAGTTGTGTCAGTGGAGCCAGTACTTGAACCCCAACCTGAGGTATCAGTGGAGCCAGTGGAACCAGTAGAACCAGAAGTGTCGGTGGAACCAGACGTATCAGTTGATCCAGATGTATCGGTAGAACCAGAGAGAGAACCCCAACCAGAAGTGTCAGTAGAACCAGATGTATCAGTTGAGCCGGAGGTATCAGTGGAACCGGTAGTTGAACCCCAACCAGAAGTGTCGGTGGAGCCAGTACTTGAACCCCAACCTGAGGTATCAGTGGAGCCAGTAGAACCAGTAGAGCCAGATGTGTCGGTAGAGCCGGTGGATCCAGTAGAGCCAGATGTGTCGGTGGAACCAGTGGAGCCCCAACCAGAAGTATCGGTAGAACCAGTGGAACCAGTGGAGCCAGATGATGTATCAGTAGAACCAGTTGAAGCTGAACCAGATGAATCAGAATTGGAGCCAGTAGAGCCACCGCTGGCATTTGAACCAGATGAAGAATCACTTGAAGTGTCGGAGCCGTTCGAGCTAGCGTCAGAAGAAGAGTCTGAATTTGAAGAGGTATCACCGGAACCAGTAGCACTAGAGTTACTTGAACTATCACTAGATGTATTACCACCATCACTGGAGGCACTTGAATCACTGCTACTGTTGGAGCTAGAATCTCTCTTGAAAGCATTTAAGAAACCGAATGATGAACCTAAAGATGGACCAGCAACGGCAACAGCATTGCCCAATGGGTTTGGGATTGGAAGTGATAAAGTTGAAGTGGAAAATGCCACAATGAAAAGAATGGATGCGTTAAGCTTCATATTAATACAATTGATGAATGGAGTAGATGAGGATAGTAGTAGATGAGATGGGATGGGATCTGATGATGGAAAACGAACATAATACTTGCTTCTATTTTTTGAATCCCAATTAGTGGAAACATAGATGCTTTATATATTCTTTTCATTATTGCAAGTCTGTCCGTGATTGTCGCCAATGATAGTTGAAAATAGAGGCTGGTTGTTTGGCATCGATGTGATACATGTGGATATCCAAGTTTGACTCCAACTGATGAAACCCAGCAGGCATGAAGCCAAGTCGCTTTCAAAACTTGCTTGCAGTGTTCCTTGGTCTTGGTACTTGGCAAATGATAATGGGTCATCCAAAATGTGGCAATTTGTGTCCGGATTGATACCAATCTGTTCCTTTCAGATTTGGGGTAAGCAATGTTTCAGATAAACTGAAAGCTCATCAGTTGTGATCCCGACTCTCGTAAATCAAACTCATTCGCACTATGTTTGTTGTTGTTTCTAATTATGTCAAAGGTGACGATATTTTGTTGACTATACAATGTTGAATTTGTTGACAATTGAAGGGTTTTAGCTATACCGTGGAACAGTACTTAACTTACTCCCTGTCAATCTCGAAATCTTTAAGCTGGTAGTGAAACAATCAACAAAACCCGTGCACCACAAATGCAACAATTCACCCCAATTTTACCTCTTTCATTTTTAGAATGTGTTCTTCAAAACAACAGTTGTGATGCTGTCAATATATTCCCTTTTATCATTCCGATTTTTCCCTAGCAACAGCTTGTTGACTATGTTTCAACCCTTTCAGTCTCCTTTTGAAACCAAAATTTATATGGGGGTTTTCAGGATACCGTCCAGGGTGTACACATACATATACAACAGCTGAAAAATCTTCAGGGTACTATAGATTAATTGAACCCTATTCTGCAACACCAAATCTGCCAATATTTTCTGTTTGTGCTTATCAATGACTATTTATTTTGAGCCTGGAGTTCAACGTCGCTTCCATCTTTGTTTTCAAATCTTGCCGGTGATCAATTTTGTTCCCTATAAGCACTGATATTTGCATTAGCACCTTGAATTTTCGGTCTCTATAATTATCAATATTGCAAACGAGTTGACCATGAACCCTATATATACAAAGTGTATGGGCTTGAGTCTCATTTCACTTAAATGGGCCACAGATTATCCTAGGCTGAAGGGTATCTATACGCTGACTAAAGATTACCATTAAGTTTCAAGTTAATGAGTATCATCAGTTGTAGATTAGCCAATTTGCCACGCCTACAACTCACATCAGCGGATCAATTCAACTCGATCAGCTCGGTTTGAATTAATGCATGTTTATGCATGCTCTAGAAAAGTTGGTACACAGGCATTTACATTACAGATTATGAATTCAAAACGGATATTCATAATATTTCATTTCAGCTTAGTTTTGTTCAATGTATATAAGTGCATAATAAAAAAGTTCATATGTGAAAGCCACAGTTCAGGTCTATTTATCGGCATTCTAATTTTATATTTAGTTCGTAAGCTGACGCCTGAAGCACTTATTCAAAGGCAGCTATATATGAATTAATTTGTTTCAAATGATTGAATTATAATTTCGGCTTTTATCAGACTTAGAACTTGCCGCTTATCAAAGTGATTGCTGCATCTAAACTAAATCTGTTTCAAATGGATCTGTATTATAAAGATAATTTTTTCACTTAACATTAAATCTTCATATAAATGGCCATAGTCTATATGCAAATTCTAATTGGTAATCACAAATTTTAAGCTGCCAAGAAACCAGTTAGGAAAACCTGCAAATTTGATTTGGTATAAATTCAAGCAACTCCAAGCATACATATCATAATGAAACCGAAATTGAAACTATTTTCAGGTTCTTGATGGACAAAAATATTAGTCAAGCTCTTTCTGATAAAAAAAAATTAAAATTAAGCTATAAGTAACTAGAAAATATAAGTGAATTTGGACAACAAAAAGCCTACATAATTGGCTATAATCATTAAATTCCAGCAGTACAAAAGTCATCATAAATTCAACATAACCCACCAAGACAAACGTCCTCCAATAGGCTTGATGTAATTGCATTCTCAATACATCACTTCACTTCTTACTAGAATCCAAAGGTGTCAACCCAAACCCACTTCCACTTCCACCTCCACTTTTTTGTTGTTGCTGCTGTTGTTGTAACTGTAACATCTGTTTTTCAGCAGCTTCCATCTGAGCTCTCTGTAACTGTTGAGCTTGAGCCACAGCAGTTAATGCAGCATCAGATATCCCTGTAGATGGCATATCATCCAAATTGATTGAATTATTCTGCAGTGATAGGTTCAACAAATTATTGAATGCGTTCACTGAACTGTCTGGAATAGAAGCTGATTCTTCACTCGATGTTGATTCTTGCTGTTGTTGTTGTTGTTCGGATTCGGAGTGGGTTTCAGGTTTGGTTTCTTTCGTGGTTGTGGGTTGTGATTCGGCAGCTTTGTTTGTGTCTGAATTTGTGTTGTTGGATGTATTTGATTCTGTTTTGTCGGTGTTGGTATTGTTGTTGTTCTCACCACCGCTGGTAATCGGCACATTGCCAACATTAGTCAAACTAGAAATCTCCTGTAACAAAGTAACAGCATTTCTCAAATTCAACGAAGTACTCAACAACCGACTTGACAAAATCGAATGAATCAAAGGAGCCATATAAACACTTGACCCAATGATATAATAATCCGCAACAGATTCTGTCTTCACTTCACTATAACGAATTTGTTTTCTAATGATCCAAAAATCAGGTTCTCTAACCATAGCGATGATGAACTCTAAACCTTTCATTTTTTTCAAGTCTTGTAGTAACATCTTATATGGACGATTCATGTAGTTTAAATCAATGAATTGATTTTGCATCTTTAACACTTGGTTGTTTGATGTTCTGTCGAAAAAAGGTGATTGTGAGAAATATTCTAAAACGTTGTCTGTTCGTAGGCCAAAGGCATTCACCCATTCTGGTGACCTCCATTGAAGCTCGTCAAGTTTTGTGTCTTTGGATGTCATTGTTGTTTGTTGTTGTATTGTGGTGAGTTTAGCTGATATGTGTGTGGTCTTTATATGGACTAGAGAAACAGGTTGATTAATGCTTTGGATCTCGATATATTGATATTTCAATCGTGTCGAACCGATCCTTTCGCTGAACGGCCGATTTTTTTATACTGGCTTAAGCTAGGGCCAGCTAGGTCTATAGGCATGCAATTGAGTACATGCTGCATGCATGTATATCACGCTTACCAACTTTATTTGTTTCAACTTCGGATATATATATTAGAATGGGATCATAAGATCAATTGTGCATAAAGAAAAACAAAATAAGATATTATTAATTTACAAATGAAGAATGAAGTAAAGAAGATAAATAATACAAAAAAAACGTTGGAAGAAGAAAGTCAAGTTTGAAAGCAGGCCTATTTTAATGAACCTATCTATCAAAATTTAAAAAAAGACGTAGAGAAATAATAAAAGAAAAAAGAAAACAGTAATACCCTTGAATCAATAAAAAGTTAAACGAACGACACAACCCTTTTCAAATTTGATAAAGGGTAACTCAAGGGTATGAAATAAAATCAAAGGATATCATGAAATAAATTAAATTGCGACAATCTCCCGGGACCAAACGACAATCAGGAAACTAAGGTATAGAATGAAAATTAGAAAGGAAGAAAAGAAAACCAAATTGTACCCAAAGTATTAAAGACAAGAAGCGGAAACAGAAAAAAAACTGGTATGCTAACAAGAAAACTCAAATGTGAACCCGTCGTTATCTAAAATCTTATCTAAGTTGCATGAACGCATCCAGCAAAACAGAAGACGAAGAATTTTCATTTTTATTTTTCTCAAAAGCATTCCAAAATCTCAACGTTTCATCACCGGCACCAGTAACAATAGTCTGACCATCTGGCGACATAGCCAAATACAACACTCTATAAGTATGACCAGTCAACGAAGCAACCTGCTGCATGGTATTATACTTCCAAATGACAATCTGATTTCTTGAATAACCATGTGTAGAAACCAACTCATTTGAATTCTTCGACCATGCCAAATTACAAACCTGAGATCCTGTATCCACGTCATTTATCTTTGCTCCAGTGATAGTGTTCCATATCTTGATTCTCCGATCTGCTGTACCTCCTCCTGAGGCCAGTATACCTCTTTGATGTGGTGACCAGGCAATGGCTTTCACTGCAGCTTGGTGTTCTCTGAAACTGTACAATGGTTCTTCATTTAATCCGTCCCACACATTAAGCATGTTGTCGTTTCCTCCTGATGCCAATTTGTTTTCTTCAATGTTCCATTTCAAGCCACACACTTCTTGTTGATGTTGTTGTAAACGTTTCATGAAATGTGCAGGTTCTCTCACGTCTCTATGCAAGATGGACCGATCTCTTGAACCTGAGGTTAAAATATGTTGGTTCCATGCTAGTGATGAAGCTCTTGAAGAATGACCAGTCATTACTCTTGTGCATTTGCTTGTCGTTGCATCCCAAATCTGAACTAATCCTGTGTTCGTACCGACTGCTAAATGGGTACCTGCTCCTATCCATGATAAACTCGTCACTAAATCATCGGCACCTAAATCACAAAGTCTGTTAACTGATCCGCTGGCGGCATCCCACAGGTAAACTGATGATCCTAATCCAACAGCTAAGACATCCTGAGAACCCCAATCAACCAGGTTCAAATAGAAATCGTCTGCTAGTTCAGGGGCATCCAACACCCTATATGGTACTTTAGAGATGTTTCTGGGTTTCTTTTGTGGAGATAATAACAACTTCTGACTGTCTGCTCTCACGGGACTTAAAGAATATAATTCATTGTGCACATTGATTGATGAAGATGAAGGTCTGCTTTTCGAAGGCGATTGATATGTGAATATGTTACCAGATTGTTGCTGTTGTTGATGTCGAGGTGTTCGAAGAAGTATATCTTCACTGATTCTTGAATTAGTGGCATTATTTTCTGCTATGTTATGCTGAGAACCGTATAGACTCCCATTATTTGAACCGGGAGGAGTAATTTGTTGTTGTGATGAAGAAGAGGCACTATGGGGCAAATTAGATGTCTTTGATTTCGTTGTAAAAGAACCAGGCAAATTATCACCAAACAATTCACTTTTCAAAACGGCATCAAAAGTTCTATTGGCTTCCTTTTCTCTCATGAAATCCAGATCATTGTCTGCTATATTGTTGCTGTTTTGATCACTGGATAAAGAAGTGGCGGAAGATTCAAGAGCCTCGTGGTTTATTGTGAAGGCAGCCTGTATGTCAACGCCGGTTCTGTTAGGTATGTATCTGTCACTGTATTGTATCTTCTTCTTTCTTCTTGGGGTTGTAGGTGACGCCAGTAATGAATTCATTGATTGTGAAGTGTTTGATCGTTTAGGAGTGGATGGGGTTCCCAGATTGAACTCAGGAAATGAGGAAGAACTGCGACTGCCGGTTGGATCAGACATGTTAATATTGTGTATGTTGTGAATAAAAGTGATTGTAGTTTGCCACTAGTGGAAAAAGAAGTAAAGAGCTATTATTTGAATAGAAACGTAGAAAATAAAAGACAGGATAGAATAGGGAATGCAGAAAAGGAATGGGAATGAAACTGGACAGTGCCTGCCAACGATAGAAGTGGAAATCAAAGTATGTGTTTGCTTAGTGATGTGGTTGTAACTTATAACCTGTTGTCGGAAGGATGTTCTGTTCTGTTGTAAGTTGTGTCCTGCTGTGATGTTGTGGTTAAAGGGATGTAGTAGTTGAGCAAGGTCTTCTCTGATATACAGAGTCTCTTGATCTTCTGTGAGCACTGAGCTGCTTGTTTGTTTTGCTCGCCGTCGCCGTCTTCTCGTCTTCTCCAATTAATTAAGCTGCTGATCTGAATCTTCTTGGGCTCGCGAGAAAGAAACAGACGGCCAGTCCTGACTCCTCTTCCAAAAAGTTCAATGCTCACTGACCAGCCAATTCACTAGTTCTGTTCTGGTTAGTTGGTTCTTTTCTTCTAGGTTCTTTTGTGATCAATCAGTTTCATACATCGATAATCTGTCTTAACTTACAATTCAACTCCTTCAAAACTGAACAAGCCATTTGTCCAGAAACTTAGAACAGAAATTACAAATCACATATCTTATGTCTCTCATTCCATTCATCATCAAAAATCTCGTATAGCTAGAGGACGGCCTCTCTACTGGCTTATCTGTTCTAGCATCTATATAATTTCTCGAAAGTTGATTTTTGGTACAAACAAATATTGTTACTGATAGAACAGTATTATAGACTTAATATTAAAATGATTGAGTGGTATAAGTCTGTTGTATATATGTGGGCCCTGGGGTCGTAACATTTGCCACGGGTTTCAAATCTTGATTTATTGTTCTCCCGGGTCTCTAAATGGGTTTCCATGACCATTGAAGATTACTGCAGTGTTGTAAGTATATGTTAAGCAGCTAGCTGACAGCAAAATTATACAAAAGCAGTTAAGTCACAAAGTGTCATTGTATAAATTATTTAACTTTAAGTTGTTCAACGTTGACGTGAAGGCTGAAGGCAGTAAAAATATGAAAATTGGTCCGAATTCAATCTTCGTGTATCGCTTAACAAAATTTCGTGTTTGAAATATGAAGCTTACTAAGAGGTGAACGCTGGAACACTTCAAACTGATTAGATCCATCTGAAATATACATATACAACATCGGATTTGGAGTACTTATACTATAGATAATTTAAATACAAACATATACAATAATGGAAAGACAACGGCAAATAGTATGTCTGATCAACCTGATGAGTCAATCTTTTTTTGCCACCACGGAGTTTACTGATACTAACTTTTGAATCAACCTTTTAATGGCAACCTCAACTACAGATATCAAACAGAGAGAAAGCGCTAGAAAGGATAAGGCAACGACAGTTACAGATTAAGAAAAGTACAACGACGCCATCAACAAATACCCAAGTTCCAACATCATCAATATCGGCTTCGGTGACCTCATCATCTATCGGGTCAAAAAGACCAGGTGTATTACCAACGAACACACAATCGAAGAAACCAAGGGTTAATTTAACCCCTGAGCAAAAGGCACTTATAGAAAGAAACAGACAAAGAGCAATAGAAAGAAGACAGCAAAAACTTAAACAATCTCAATCACAGGCACAACCAGGAAGTCTTCGAGATGCCTCATCCATGTCCTCAGCAACAGTACCATCATCCAAAGCAACATCAGCAACGAAATCAATGATTCAAGGAGATGGAGTCAGAGTGGCACCTACAACAATGGACTCGAACCAAGCTGAAGAAAACAAAACCAGAAAACGGAAATATGACGATAAACCAATGTTTAAAATGTCAGATTACATAGAGTACGATTTCTCAAAGATGACAGACACATACGGTGGATTTCTCTCTACTGAAGACACCGGACCTTCCTCATCAACCAACGGCAGCAACGGCAACGGTAACTCAGGTCCTTCACAAGGAGAGACATTGGAAGAATGGAAACGGAAACAAGAACAAGCCAAGTTGAAACTCAGTTTGGCTCCACCACCATTAGACATAGCCAATGCACCAAGATGTCAAGAATGTGACTCTATTGAACTTGACCAACAATACCTCCAGATATTCAACTGCAAAGTGTGCAAATCGTGCATTGAGCAGAAACCGGACCGATACTCTCTCCTAACGAAAACTGAATGCAAACAAGACTATTTCCTAACTGAGTCCGAACTCGAAGACACGACACTGTTTCATCGAATCATCAAGGAAAACCCACACAGTGGGACGTTCTCCAAGATGCAGTTGTTTTTGAGGTTTCAGATTGAAGAGTTTGCAGTGAAGAAATGGGGCAGTATTGAGAAGTTGGATGAGGAGTGGTTGAGGAGAGAGAAGATGAGGGTTAAGAGACGTGATGATCGGTTTAATAAGAAGTTGGCTGAGATGAGAAAGAAGTTGAGGGCTGAGGAGTTAACTAGGAAGTTGAGGGGCGATCGGGATAAGAAACATGTTCATGATTGGAACGAACCTGTTGCTTGTGGTGGTGATGAGCAGCCCGGGTTGGTTAAGAGACGGTGTAAGGATTGTGGTGTTGAGATGGAAGAGATTGTTTTTTGAGTTAGGGTTATACTGTCGGCTCCGGCCTCCTGGGGTATTGGTTATATGGTTTACGGTTAGGATTTGTTTTGATTTGAGTTTTTACTGATTTATTCATATGGTTCTTGATTTTCTCATGTATATTTAAAAACACATATATTCACAATTCGAAATTAACAGAAATACTATTATATGTAGAAAAGAGAGGGTAGAATTCTAAAATAATGGTAAATAAAGAAAGACATAAATAAATAGAAAATCTTGTATCAAAACACAAAAAAAACAAAATTCTAAAAAATTGAAACCAACAAAAAAGTAAAGTAAAAGAAAGAAAGAGCATAAAAAAATTACAAATTAAAAACAACAATAAATCGAGAGAAAAAAAAACAGCGATTGGAAATAAAAAAAAAGATAAGCGAAAAGAAGAGAAAAACAACTTAACAAAAAGAGAAATAAAAAAAAAGGAAGTAGTATATATCATTTGGTATAACATAAATTAGCGAACGTGTATTGTGTTGAAATTAATAAGCGACCAGCGACCCGAAAGAAAGAAAACAAAAAAAAGCAGAGCGCAAGTGGTGGTAAAGTCTAAAACGGAAACAGTAGGGGGAGTAGTTGATCATTGGGTGAAAATCTGAGAAAGATGAAAGGTACCATGAACAACTCCAGGTATATAAGCGGATGAGAGTAATTTATTATTGATCATTTGGGGTATTCGTTGACACGTTGAAAAGGGGTGATGTGATTGTTCAACAGAATTATAAAGCATAGATATTGGTGAGAGAATAATTGAGTGTGTTTGTTGTTGTTGATAAGTAAAAGCGGCAGTAAATTAATCGAGATTGTTGGAAGTTAAAGACAGGTGAAGTAACTGGATGTTATTAATGTCTAGCGGGAACTGATAATTGATTGACATATTTTTTGTTGTTGTTATGGTTGGAAAATGTTGGGTATTTTTGTGATTTTGTGATGAATTTTTTTGTTATTTTGTTGGTGAAATATTGAATTGATATGATATGATTATCTCTATATTCATATCCACATATTGTAAAGTTCATAGTGATGATGTTAAAATAACGCGTAATATTGGAATAATTGAATCAAATGAGCTCAAATGCCAACTCAAAAGGCAAATGTAAAGGGCAAACTCAAGAGACAGTGGCAAATGGGAAATCACAATCATAGGATATCCCTTTCAGGAAAGAAACGAACGACATCGTAATCACAAATACATTCATTCTGTAAATTATTCAAAGCTTCAACTTCATCAACGATGTAATTCAGATACTTGTTATAAGCAGTGACGCATCTTAACAAATGAATGAAAGTTGTAGTTGTCAAGGATTTGGAGGGTAACTTCATGTTGTTTTTCGTATGTGTATGAATTTTTTTTCCTTTTTTTCGTGTGGAGCTGCAGGTATGTGTGTCAGAGTTGATGGATTGACAGGATATTCAGGAATGAAAACTTGAAATGGGAATGGATTGAAGAGCCAGTGTCGATTGTCAACTGTCAAGATAAGAATGAAGTTAAAAAGAGGAAGTGATGAGGTGGAGGAGTGTAGTTTAGTTTTATAAGGCAGGGAGCATCTGGATCAAGAACCAAATAGGCAAGAATGTTGATGTGTCAGAGTTTGACACTTCTGTGAATCTGTGCATCAGAAATTAAAAAGGTGCGTTTTAATTAGAAAGCACATGGGAATTAGCACGCGCACGACCTGTTTTGCCCTGACAGGCCTAATTGGGCAGTCGAGAATTTCTAAGACTATGTGTAAGCCAATTAACTCTTGAGGGGAGGTAGCTACTTAGTAAGAGATAGTAGATGTAAAGATTTGAATAACTCCTTTAAAGGAATCTAGAAATACCATCTACTTCATATAAACACAGGGACGACCTGGCCATACAATTGTTAGTAAACATACGGATTTTGAAGTCTGGCCAGTATTACCTTTATAGGCCTGATCATGAAGTTTGAAAGTTTGAAATATTTGCCTCTCGGGAGTCGGGAGTCTGGGCTCGTGACCTGTGACCCGTGATCTCCAGTGCATCAAGTCTGCGCGTACTTTTTGGAAGATCCATATTGGAATGCTGAACTGACTGACGGAATCTACTGGGACTCTGGGAGTGGTCAATTGTTACTTGTACAAACATGTACTTACAACTCCGGTGAACAATCGATCATATAATTGTTAAGGAATCATGGATAACTACATATACCTGAAATTGATCTGATATCAATATTTTATGTTATTGGAAAAGCATGATCAATGATCGATCGATGATGTATTTACACCAAAAATAAGAAGTGATAATCGGGGCCTCAGCCTGGGCATGTGATCTACAAACTGCAGGAACCTTCCATATCGTACTACTACCAAATTGCTTCCTTCGCCTCTACAACTCACACAATACACTGACCCTTATTCCTTCTATGTGAACAATTAATATATGGGATTTTGAATTTTGAAAGCCCAACAACGACTAGGGAACCGTGGGACTAGTGACAGTGATACACGTACGTCAGTCGTCTTCACTTGTACTTCAACCTGTTCAAGATTAAAACCCGACATCTTCCCACTTCCTCTATATTAGGATCTTGTTATTTCAATTGGCATAATACTAGGTTCTATCACCATATCTAATACGTACAATTTCAAATTTCATTTGCCACATATAACCTAAAGATCTCACAAATTATAATGTTTTCAAACAACAGCAACAAGACAGCCATTCTTCCTAGATTTGAGCTTGAATTTCCAAACAAAAACCATGTGTTTTCCAACCATCACAACAGAGTCAAAGGCAGAGTTGAATTGCAATTTGTCGCAGAGACTTCAGACGTCACTGCAATCACAGTTGGTTTCAAAGGTGACTGCACTTTAATTCAAGGTCAGTCGTCGGCGGGGGACGCCTCTGATAAAAAAAAATCCAAGAAAGACGATAAAGATTCAAGAGACACCAAATCTGAAACATTGTTCCAATACTCCACTACAGTCTTCAATTCGAAAAAACCTGTTGATTTCCCTGAAGGTTACGTCCTGGAATACCCATTGGATTACAGTCTACCAGTTGATGAAAAAACATTGCCTTCGTCATGTGAATCATTTGGCTTGGAAAGCGGTGTGTTGAGCGGAACTGTTTTCGTCACCTATGAACTATTCGTCAGAGTTGAATACCTGCACAGCAAGATCAGAAAGGACCCAACATTTATTGAATTTTTTTGTCCTATCAAGTTCCAAGCCGTTACTGTGAGTCAAGACTCTGAGTCCTTTTTCGTGGACCCGATTACGACGGTATCTGATTCCTACGTGTATCAGAACAAACACAAGATGCTCTTGCCTGATCATATCCTAGGTGGTGTCATTTCGGCCAAAAATCATGGTGGTCCAGCTAAATTCAAGAAGAAATACTGGGGTAGTTTGTTCTCAGGTGAGACTGAAACCACAAAGGATATCCCATTGAGATTGTCATTGGATATTCCAAGTAGTTTTGATTTCGATAGACCCATTGGTGATTTGCCATTGAGAATTGAGTCTACTCATGAGAAGTTCACCGTTGAAGATTTGGGATACAATGGGATGTCAACCAAGTTGGGATTTTTTGAAATTGAGTCCATTGCAGTGTCACTATTACAATCCATTTCAATGACCACAACTGAAAAGGCACCACCTTTGCAAACCACCGTCTCTACACCACTGTTCGAAGAGAAGAAGTTTGGCGGAAACCGTCCAGTCATAGACCTCTACAAGTTCAAATATGATCCTGAGACAAAGACCCATTACTTAAACACCGACCTCAACCATTTCCTACAACAGGAAACAACCCTTTTACAGAAATTGAAACAACCAGTTATAAACAAGATCAAACTAGGTGATTTTTTCACATGTCAGAACACAATCAAGATTGAAATCACCATTGGAACAGGACAACAACAACTGGGAAGATCAACGATGAACAAAAAAGACACAAACGTGTTCTCATTCCTAAAACAAGACATCATATTTGAAATGTCGTCTTCCCCTGAACACGCCAACACAAACCAACTCGAACCACCATCGTACGCATCAGCAACGGAATCAACAACCAACGGCAACGGCAAATCACCAAGACCATCAGCATCAGCAGCATCACTTCAACTGCCATTGGGTGGAACAACACACACGATGCCTAAATCCAATTCAGTTGGTGGATCAATCAATGAACAACTATTCAAAGTCAGACCTGTCGTGTATACTGCCTCATCATTGTTTTATTCACGTTGGTACGATGTTAGTTCTCATAGTGTCAAAGTCTTGAGTCCTAATGGGTTTGGAGTTAGTGGTGGTGTGAGAAATTCAAATAATGATAATTGGGCTGTTGCTAGTAATGCTGCTTTTGCTGCTGCTTTTGCTGCATGTTAGGTGATGCTTTTTTTTGCTTGAGTTGATGTGTTTTTGTTAGTTCTGTTATTTGCTTTTTTTTTATCAATTTGCTTTTAGTTTATGTTCATACGAGCTAAGCTATATCTAGTTTGCTTATACGAATTACACCCTTTTCTTTTTCAAGTTTAATTATTTTCCAGAATTATATTTTGAACATCTGTTTTCTCTCTCTTTTCTCTTGAATGTCTCTCTCTACTTTCATTTTCAACAATTTGTGTAAATTTGTATTAATTGTATTATTTTCTTTACTTCCCAATTTTTGCCTTGATGATTACCTGTTCCCTCCTTAATGCACAATATTACATTTTTCGATATCTTTTAACTTTTCAATAACAATTAAAAAATTCCAATTTTCTGAATGACATACGAATATTGAACGTTACTTTTGAACTAATTGAGGCCAGTTCTTGATAATCGCATGCACATGTAGGTTGCAGTGTTGTCGAAATCGGAAGGTTATAAGCGTGTCAAATTTCAATATGCCATGCCACGTTATGTACCTGTCTTGATTTAGATCTTGGGAGTGGTCAATGAAGACTACTAAAAATGATTTATTTTTCATGAAGCTTAATTAATTATAACCATGTACTACCCTTATTGCTTTGATGATCGAATATAAAGATTTGATCCGGTTAGAGATATAAGAGGACGCAAGTCGTGCCGTGCTGTGAAAGCTTGGGACTGGACCGACTGGTACTGAAAGTTGGAACTACTTATTTTGATGAATTGTGATCTTCAGTTGAACCTTCAAACTACTCAAACCTATTAAATACCTTCAATTTTCCCACTTTCACTAGATAGGTAGATTGTTTGACATGTTACTCACTATGACCCATCACACACATACAGATCAAATGGTCAACTTTGATTTTCCATAACTTACAAACTCAAATGTCTCCAAACAACAGCAACAGAACAGCCATCCTTCCTAAATTTGAGCTTGAATTCCCAAATAAGAACCATGTGTTTTTCAACAGTCACAACAGAGTCAAAGGTAGAGTTGAGTTACAATTTGTCGCAGAGGCTTTGGATGTTACTGCAATCACAGTTGGTTTCAAAGGCGACTGCACTTTAACTCAAGGCCAGGCAGGGGATGAAGGTGTTCCTGTTAGAAAACAGTCCAAGAAAGATGGTGGAGACTCAAATGCTGAGAGAAGAGACACAAAATCTGAAGCACTGTTCAAATACTCCGCTACTGTGTTCAATTCCAAAAAATCATGTGATTTCCCAGAAGGTTATCTGTTGGAGTACCCTTTGGATTACAAACTCCCAGTTGATTTGAAAACATTGCCTTCGTCATGTGAATCGCTTGTCTTGGATGGTGGTGCTTTAACCGGGGATATTTCCGTCACATATGAAATATTTGTCAAGGTTGAATATCTACACAATAAGAGCAGAAATGACGGTACATACATTGAATTCCTCTGTCCTATCAAATTCCAGGCTGTTACGGTGAGTCAAGACTCTGTGTCGCTTTTCGTGGATCCTATTAAAACGGTATCTCATTCCTATGTATATCAGAACAAGCATAAGATGCTTTTTCCTGATCCTATTCTAGGTGGTGTTATTTCGGCAAAGAATCATGGTGGTGGTCGAACTAAGTTCAAGAAGAAATATTTGGGTGGTTTGTTTCCAGGTGATGCTGGAACTCTTAAGGATATACCATTGAAGTTGTCATTGGCTATTCCAAGTAGTTTTGATGTCGATAGACCTATTGGTGATTTACGATTGAGAATTGAGTCCACTCAGGAGAAGTTCACCGATGAAGATTTAGGATACAATGGGATGTCAACTAAGCTGGGATTCTTTGAAATTGAATCAATCACAGTGACACTATTACAATACATTTCAACCACTACAACTGAGAGAACGCCTCTTTTGTATACCATTGTCTCTACGTCACTGCTCGAAGAAAAGAAATTTGGAGGGAATCGTCCAGTTATAGACCTTTACAAGTTCAAATACGATCCTGAAACAAAAACCCGTTACTTAAACACCAACCTAATACATTTCTTACAACAAAAATCAACACTTTCACAGAAACTAAAACAGCCAGTCATAAACAAGATCAAACTAGATGATTTATTTACATGTCAGAACACGATCAAGATTGATATTACCATTGGAACAGGACAACAACTGAGAAGATCAACAATGAACAAAAAAGATACACATGTGTTTTCGTTTACGAAACATGACATCACCTTCAAAATGGCATGTGACACCTTCCGTTCTCCTTTATGCGATGTCAACCAGATCGAACCATCATCATACTCATCACCAACAGATTTGGCAACCACCCGCAACAGTAAATCTCCAAATTCACCAACATCACCAGAATTATCATTAGAGGGAACAAGACTTGCAACCCCAAACTCCAATCCAGCTGATAAGTCAACCAAAGAGCGATTCTTCAGAACTGGACCTGTTGTTTATACCTCCCCATCTTCGTTTTATTCACGTTGGTATGATATCAGTTCTCAAAGTGTTAAATTTAGTGAATTCGGATTTAGAGGTGGCGTAAAAAACTCGAACAATGATAATTGGACTTATGGTAGTATTACTGCTTTTTTGACTGCTTACTCTCTCTCTCATAATACTGCTGGTATTGCAGGTATAGGAGGATCTTGATGAGAATTTGTGAATGGTTATTTTGTATTTTGAGAATTTTTTGATTCGATTGATGTTTTTTTTTTCAATTACCGTCCTATAGGGGCTATATATTTAATTGAAAAAATAGTACTAATAGAAGATAGTCACAGGTGTCAGCCAGCATGTCAGGTGTGACAAATGTGACCGGCCGGCGATTGTACGAAAGAGAGTATATAATACGGTAGATCGATGTACAATTAAAAGCAAATTTTAAACCAAAAATAATAGCTAGCTTGCGATATATAAGTAAGTATATCAGCGCTATACACAGCTACGTTAAATTATCCATGGGAGATCATTGAAAGTATATATATAACAGCTAGATTGAAAAGTATATAAAAAATTGACAAATGTATAAAAAATGCATGTGCATAGTGTAAATTGAATTAAAAATGTAAAAACTCATGTAAAGCTTGTAAAGCAATATATTGTAAATTAAATTTGCGAGTGAAAATATACGTATAAATTAATGTATAAAAATGTAAAAATGTTCAAGATTAAATGTAAAAAATGTAGAAATGTAGAAATGTAGAAATGACAACTATATGTAGAAATGTAAATTAATGTATAAAAATGCAAAAAAAAAAAAATTTGAAATTTGAATATTATAAATTTGAAAATTAAATGAAAAAGGCCTATAGTGAAGAATATAGAAAAAAATCAAAAATCAAAATGTATTCGATCGAATTTGGAATATATTGTTAATTATGTTTTTTTTTTGTAATTTTTTAATTAGTACTGCAAATTTTATGTTCATTTCGATCTATCGCATAAAATGGAATTTATAATTAATTATTTTCTTTAGTTAATTCTTCTTGCAGATTATTTTCTCAAATTTATATACTAGCCATATACATTTTACAAATAACTAAAATTAAAAACACTCTAAATTTGTTAATTTCAAAATTATATACGTGCATGATAATTGATGGAAATAATAAATTCTACCGTGATGTATTTTTAATAAATTTAAAAATTAAAATATAATTGTTATATACTACACCCTCCAAGTGAGGGAAAAAAAACTAGACTGATCTCCTATAAAATGCTGGTTATTTTCATATATCAATATTTTTTGGATGTGAGAATTATTTATATATATATATATATATATATAATTACATCAATAATTAACTTGCAAACTAATTATATCTTTTTTTTACCAAGAAAATAAGCTCTTATATCAATTTACAAAACCTAACAAAAACCTAAAAGTTGAATAAAAATTATTCAAGGTAAAGGTAAAATTTATGCATGCAATAAATTGGTAGTATAACATATAATGATTGTTTTTCTTTAAGGTTATTTAGATTAGCAAAAACCGGCCTGCTTTTTTTCTTCAATTATAGAGAAGTTCTTTATCTCATTTTGATGTTTAACGTATACAATTTTTGAAATCAATGAAAAAAAATTATTATATATAACCCTTATAAGCTTTCATTAAAATTACTAAATGGCTTATTTAAGAAATCGTTGCTTCTCTTATACAGTCGAATAACATCCTTATGGCTATACCATGCAAAATAGTAAACTTAAATTATTTTTTTACAGCAACATACTTATATCCATACCTCTTATAAATATACTAGCACAAATTACAACTCATTGATTTTATAGTTTAATTTTTAAAAAATTGAAATTTTATAGGTTAAAAAAAACACTATAGTGACTATCCTATACTATATAAGCTTATTTTTTTGATATTATTGAAATCAATTTACCAATTTATTCTTTCAATGAATTTGTATATAACCCACAACAAAAACTGAACAAGTGCATCTCTTCGCACTATTGACACTCCCCGGGTGATATTTTTGAGGGGATTTCATCATCCTGACGTTGATTGATTTGATTGATGAGGTTACTGTGTATGGTGAGACTTTGTTATATATACTTTAATACAAATTAAACTAATAGGTTAAAAAAAATAACATTAATTCTAAAATTCTACCCTTTACCTCTTTAACATGATTTTATAGTTTTTCTCTTTTTATCGATAATTTTTTCAGTACCATTTCATGATGAATATTATAACGTTGATCATGTACATATCTTTCTATCATTTTATTATTTTACGTCCACTTGTTATACTTTAACAGATTTTCAACCGTTAATTATCAATTCAAGTTTTTGTGTATAAGCTAATACTTTCGATCTTAATAATTGTTGAAATTTAAAATGAATAAATTATCAAACTAAATTTAATAAAGTGTTTAAACTCTGATTTAAATTGTTTATTTTTCAATTTTATATTATTTTAATAATTTTTAAACACAATATTAAATTATAATATAAGTTATAACTAAAATTCTTAAAATTATAAATATAGAAGACAGGTCAATTAAATAAATTATATTTCTTGCTATATAAAATCGGATCTTTCTCTCCATGTACCTAGTGTACTTTTAAGTACAAAAATTCAAAAATTCAAGATATCGATCGAAAAATTTTAAAAATTCTGAAAATTATTGCAATATATCATAGTCGTATATGCACATGTGCATATGACGTTGGTCAATTGAAAAACGGCCACCAGGGGACCGGCTAATTTTTATACCGGCCGCGGACACGCTGAAAATTTCCTCTTTAGAATTTATCAGGTACCACCCACTTAATACAAAAGCTAAACGCTATGGCAAGGAGATCTTGAAAGATTGTAAGTAATTGTAGGCATATACATGTACAACTAGTACTATTTTATATGAACGAAGACCATGCAGAATTTGCATCAGAAACATGTCAGCAGTGAGCACCCATAGATGTGTGGGGTTCTATCCGCAAACCTTTAAAAAATATATATAGCCATGTTTAATGAGCAGCGGAATTCAGGGTGCGCTCTTTAAGTTCTTTAAGTCCTCTTTAGTTCCAACCTCGGAGATAAAAAAGTTTGGAAATTTTGAAAAATTCGAGAGATCGATGAGTATTTGAAACATGTACACATGTTTGTAGGAGGTCATCTTTGAAGTTCATGTTGATATCATATGATATCAGTTTAGAAAACTGTATACTATATAGGCATATATGTGATGTTGTACTATCCGCTTGTATTCCGTTGAAATGTAAATAGTAAACAGTTAAAAGTAAGTTTTCGGAGCGTCGAATCACTGATCAGTTGAAACGTGTCTCACTACATTTAAAAACAAATCCCGAACCTGGCAAATTTAGACATTTGCTGTCATTTTGAATTCCATGAATATTTGTGATTGAATTACGTTGTAGCTTCCATAACCAAATCAAATCATCATATGGACACGTATAAATCTTTGATCTATAATATGGAGCCTTAGTAACTTAGTAACACACCGATATGGATAAGATGATCGACTCTCCAACGGAACAACCTACCGGAGAAACTTTATATAAAGTCCACTATGCATCAAAATACATCTCTTGGGGTGTTCTTATTACTTAAGACTTGGGTTATTGTAAAAGAAACAAATGAGCACGCTCAACTCCGAAGCTGCGATGAGCTCTTGTTAGAGCTGAGATGAGCGATTCAAACCCGTTTGAGGTACACAACTTGTTTTGAAATAGATAAGGAAATCCTGTCTATGTGCGCTGGTTATCGTAAAGTCGTTAAAATTGAAAGTGAGGATAGCTGTCTTGAATTTTCTGTAGTATTTACTAGTGAGACCGATGGACTGAAAAATTAAGATATGGGAGCATGAACTAAAGCGGACGTGGAAGCGAAATCTGAACTTCGAAAGCATGAGAGGTGCGCCCTGTGCGCGCCGGCAAACGAGAATTGAAAATTTGATGTTTCGGTGGAGTCCACTGTGCGATACCGCTGGCCATCTCACGGAATTCCTTTTTGAGTTGGTGTCCGTCTGTGAAATTTGATGGTGATCGTAAATGTTGGATCGAGTACCTGAAAGACTGAAAGTCTGGGGTAATTCTACCCATTCGATCAACGTTACTACCTATACACCCCATTTACCCAGGTCCCAATGCCTTGAAGCTTATTGATTTCAAATTTGTATAAAAACTGATGGATTGCCGGGTTTTCATTTTCAATCACTTCCAATCCATGTTTTCTTTTCAAACATAAACATATCAAATATCCACACCCAATACACACACATACACATAACCCATCACAATTAAAATGACTCAAAACGAAAAGATCACTTCCATCATCTTCGCCGACGATGATTCCGTCATGCCAAAACCACCACCAAAGCCTGAATTCTTACAAAGATCCATCATGGACTTGTTCTCCATGAGAGGTAAGATCTGTGTCGTTACTGGTGCTGCCAGAGAAAAAGGTATTGGTTACGCCGTTGCTGAAGCCTACTGTCAAGCCGGTTGTGAAGGTTTAGCTCTATGGGATTACAACTCTTGTGAGCCAGCTGCTGAAAAATTAAGAAAGTTATATGGTACAAACATCAAGTCATACAAAGTTGATGTCACCAGCTCCAAGAACGTCTATGAAACCGTTGACCAAGTTGTCGCTGATTTCGGTGCCATTGATGTGTTTGTCGCCAACGCCGGTATTGCTTGGACCACAGGTACCATTTTGGATGAGATCAATGATGATGATAAACAATGGCACAAGTTGGTCGATGTTGATATGAACGGTTGTTACTACTGTGCTAAGAGTGTTGGTAAAGTGTTCAAGAAACAAGGTAGAGGTTCTTTAGTCATTACTGCTTCTATGTCTGCTTTGATCGTCAATGTTCCAAACTTCCAAATGCCATACAACGTTACTAAGGCCGCCTGTATGCACATGGCTAAGTCCTTGGGTGTTGAATACTCCAACTTTGGTGCTAGAGTTAACTGTGTCTGTCCTGGTTACATGGATACCGGTTTGTCTGATTTCTTGGATAAGAAGGTTTTGGATACTTGGTGCTCTTTGATTCCAATGGGTAGACAAGGTATCGCTAAGGAATTGGCTGGCGCTTACTTGTACTTGGGTAGTGATGCTTCTTCATACACTACTGGTTCTGCTTTGGTTGTTGATGGTGGTTTCACCTCTGCTTAAGCTCATAATGCCTCTTGGTATTTCCTTCCTTATGATCTATTAGAGCTTCCTTTATGCTAATTCATTTAACAAATTCTTTGGTCCCAAAATTTATATCTCTGTTCGTCATTTTTTTGCTTTTCTCCGTTTATACAATTCTTTTTTGTTTTCTTTCCTTTTTCTTGTATCGCTTGCTGGAGTCATTTGTTTCCAGTTAGACCACCCTATGTATACATTTTTGCATGATTAATTTAACGAGTCACCTATTAACTATTCCGTGTCTGGACCACTCCTGACGGTACCCCATATAATCGGTAATTATCGGTTAAACATCGATCCGCTCACACGTATATAGTACCGAGCCGAGATCTTAGTGACACGCGAATCTGCCAAGCCTGCACTGCGAGGCTGTCATTCATTTTCAACTTTCAAGCTCAATTTCACATGCAATCTGTTTGCCATTTGCATGAGAGGTATACTCTGCTTTCAAGTGGATGTGTACGTCCTCTTTTTGATTCAAATCAACTGTTCTGCACATATTTAAAAGTTATAGACTGTCAATCATAAACATGAATGGCATCAAAGAGACAAATTTCGACAGTTCGGCGTTCAAGTTGAACCCCTTTGAGAACATCACGGAAGAGTTAATTCATCAAAGAACCCTCCTTATGGAACAACAGCAACAGCAAAAAATGAACCAATCAAAACAGTCGAATATCAAACCAAATACCAAGGCAAAAACAAAATCCGAACCATACAATGAAGGAAACGAAGTGGAACGTAGCCCGTCATTCACAGGATCCCTTTTCAATGCCTGTCTCAACACAACCACAAGAATTTTGAGACATGTCCCATTGGCAAAACATGTCATTGGACCACCTAACGAAACAGCAGCGACAATTAATAAGCTAATTGCACAACAGAAAGCAGCCACGTCATATAGAGAATGGTATGAGACGAGTATTCAATTAGACCATCTATGTGGGAACAACAAGTGGAAAGAAACTCCCGAGTCACATTTGTTCGACTATGAGTTGGTGAGTACAAGATTGGAAGAATTGCGAAGTGCACGGTTGCAGAAAGACTACCATAAGTTGCTTTACTTGATTAGAACCACATGGACACGTAATATGGCCAACATGGATAACATCAACTTGTATCGACATTCTTCTGTCGGAACAAAAGTTTTAGTCGAGGAGTTTATCAATGAGTGCGAGACATGCTTGAAAATATTCGCCTCTGGACAGACCGGGTTAGATGATGGGTATGTTCTGGGAATGTTAATGCAGACGAGAAAGAACTATGGTCGTGTTGCAATTACTATGAGTGGAGGTGGCTGTTTTGGGTTGTTGGAAATTGGTGTGTTTGCTACTTTGCTAGAGATGGATTTGTTGCCTAAAATAGTCTCTGGTTCGAGTTCTGGTTCCATTTTTAGCTCGATCATGTGTGCAAAGACCACACCTGAGGTTTTGGAATTGTTGAGTACGCTTGCTGATAGACAATTCGAGATTTTTCAAAAAGATGATGCTCCAGAGACAACTGTTTCTTGTCTTGCTAGATTGCTTAAATATGGTACTTGGTTTGAAAATACTCATTTGCAAACTACCATGAAGGAATTCTTGGGTGATTTGACTTTCAGAGAAGCCTATAATAGAACTGGTAGAATTCTAAATATTACCGTTTCTCCAGCCTCTGTGTTTGACCAACCGACGTTATTAAACTATTTGACTGCCCCAAATGTTTTGATTTGGTCGGCTGTTTGTGCTAGTTGTTCTTTGCCTGGTGTTTTCCCATCTTCTACCATCTATGAGAAACAACCACCCACAGGAATGATTCAGGAATGGTCCACCCAAGAGATCAAATTTGTTGATGGATCTGTCAATGCAGACCTTCCAATTACCAGATTATCTGAGATGTTCAATGTTAACCATGTTATTGCAGTTCAAGTTAACCCACATGTGGCACCTTTGTTGAAAATGTCCATTGAATGTGTGGGCGGTGAAGTTGAAAATGAATATAGTGCTAAATTGAAGCAACTATTACATCATGGTTACAATCTAGTGACAACTGAGGCCATGCATTATTTGGAAGTGGCAAGTGAGCTAGGTATCGCCACCAATATCTGTACCAAACTGAAACAAGTCCTGTCACAACAATACTCAGGTGATATCACAATCTTACCGGATATCCGTCTAACTGAATTGAACAAGTTATTAGCCAACCCGACCCCTGAATTCATCTGGGACTGTATCGTGAGAGGAGCAAGAGCAACATGGCCAAAAGTAAGCATCATCAAGAACCACTGTTCAGTCGAATTTAGCCTAGACAAATCAATCACTGCCATTAGATCAAGGTTGATTTCCGGGTCAAGAAGAACCTTCACACATATCCCAATTGCATTGATTGAAGACATCAAACAGAAAAATTCAATGACTGATCAACAACGTCAACTGTTGAAACAGAAACATGAGGACCGTCGTAGATCGTCAAGTTTGAATTTGGGTATGATGGCAGAGACTGCAAACGTTCTGAGACGGAATTTTAAGAGTTCAATTTTCCACTATACTGCCCATACTATGACTAATGCTACCTCACCATTTATATCACCTTCTCAACAGGCCAAGAGGAATCATTCAAGTGGAAGTCTGAATCATTTCAGTTTCAACAGACCAAGTATTCAAAATAATATGGGTGGTACTCGATATTCATTACCTGGTTCACCTAATAGAAGTCGGTCCGGAAGCAAGAGAAACAGCTTTGATCAAATCCTTTCTGAAAAACCACCAATATACAAACCTACCACTGGTGTCACTGGCAAAGTAAGAGAATCTCCTTCAAACAGCGAGTTGAAAAGAACAGCAATGTATGGAACAAGACCACAATCTGCAAGTTCATTATCTTCACTGGTCCAAAGTGCTAGTGGCACCACAGCGATGGGCCCTTCATCAGCTGGAACTATCGTCAATAGAAAAGAGAAGAACACTGATAAGGTGACGGAAAACGATAAGCTGAGTGTGCCTGTCTCGCCTTCCTCATCGGTTCGTGTTTCAAGAAGTCAAAGTTATAGTCTTGCTGTTGGATCAGAAGAGGAGAGTGATTATATGAAGAGAATCATGATTGGTACAATGGATGATGAGTTATGTGACGATGAGTTTGAAAACAATGGGGATATGACTGATACGGATACTGATCAGGATCCAATTGTCAATAGTGGTGCCACTAATAACGGTCAGTGCAATGCCGATGAGGACGATGACCGAAAGAGTCCAATTAAAGACCAGGAACAACTGGAAGATTCGCCATCATTATCCCATGAAGATACTACGAGTACAGCCAAGGAACCACGTAGACCAATTGGACCAAGAAGAGTCATCATTAAACAACCTTCCAATGAAAGTTTTGAATCAGAACAAAATTCACCAAAGACGATGAACTCAGTTTCTGACAGATATTCCAATTTTTCTTATTCGTATTCCTATTTTGGTGATGAATCATTGTATAATGATGATCCTAATGATATTGTCAACATGTGAGGTGGTTGGTACTTCTTCTTTATTTTATAAATTTGTGTTTTCTTTGCTATCTTTACTTTTATTTATACTTTTTTGTTTCTTTTATAGATATAGGTCAATAATTTATTGTTTGTGCGGTGATGGAGAAGTGTCTCGCGGAAAAAACAACTTTCGGCCGATACACACTTTACCAATACGGCCGTAAGGTTTGAGCCGGCAGAACACACATGTAGGAAGTAGTTGGAGCACGTCCAGCTAGCTCAGTCATGAGTAGAAACGTTTATCAATTCTTCTAAACAACAAAATTTACAAGAATAAATTATATCTTGTGCTTCATCGAATTTGGGGTACATTTTCACGGTTCAATTATTACAACATCAGAAAAAAATGAACAGCTCAAAATCGAGTTCGATACTCGGCACATTAAACAATCAGAGTCAAAATGACAACGACGGAGTGCTGCACCAAAGAAAGAGAAAAAGACCATCATATGTTTGCACCAACTGCAAAAAGAGAAAAGTCAAGTGTGATAAACAATTACCATGCAACAACTGTGTCAAGGCCAACATTGCTACAACCTGTGTGTTTTCCAAAACTCCATCAGCTAAAGCGACCACCAACGAACCACCAAGAAAAAAATTGTCCAATGCCACTGAAGAAAATCCAACATATCAGACTACAAAATGCCATTCACAACCCAAATCGAAGCCGGTTACTGATATTGAAAAAGAAATGGAGTTTTTGAAATCAAAGATCCTTGAAATGGAAGTTCTACTGAAAGTCCAGAGTGATTACCATGTCAACTCTTCACACAGACGCGTTGAAACAAGTCGTCCCCAGTCGCTCCTAGATATCAAATTAGAGTCATTAAAAAGAAACTTGATTACCAAGAAACCAGGAAGAGTGTCATATTACGGTGCTTTCACGAGTCTGACCACATGTGCTTCGAATCTTTCCATGAGGACCCTACTTGTGTTTGCCAGTTTTTTCGATAAGGAAAGAAACGCATATAAGTTGGTGCATGGTAAGGCACCTTATATTCCAGCTTTGATTAATGCTACGGTTGATGAGAATGAATTTATCAAAAGAGTTGAATTGGAGCTTTTGCCTATTGTGGAGGTTTTGTCTCAAAGATCTTTATATTTCGGAAGTCGACTCAATGACCTCCTCTATAACGGGTTTGTGGATATGCCTCATGTCTCTGAGTTGTTCAGTACTTTTTTCAAACATGACCAACTTCTCACACATTATAGTTTCCAACCACCGTCCAACAGTTCTGAATATTCCGACTTAGCTATGACTCTTGCCATTGTTCTATTGACATTTTCATTTTGTGACACCGATCCAACATTACCTCAATCACTATTTCTATCACAAGAATCCAGATCATCCATTCTCAAACTATGTACTGATGCTTTATCATTATCTCAGTTTCAACGGAAAACTTCATATTCGGCGTTATTGACCTTGATTTTCTTGAAAGACTACTTCATTGTTTATTCTGCGGTTGGAGCAGACAGTAATGATAAATCAAAGAGTTCAATGATCATTCAATTGATCATAGATTTAGGATTTCGTACCGGAATCCATAGAGACCCAACATCAATCAAGAGCATCCTGTACAGAAAAGACAGCAAACTATCAACCTATGAACTTCCAGCTTTGAACTTGAAAACTCTATGGGCTTATCTAAAAGAACTTGATGCCTCAGCTTCGGTTTCAATTGGGACTCCATTTAGAGTCAACGATACGTTTTCAGATACTCAGATGCCTCTGTTTGTTGGATGTGATGTGGATACTGCATTCACTAACTTGCAGAGAGAGGCATCTGCCTTGCTCAATTCGGTGCCACCAATATCTTTGAGAGATGCGTTACTTTTGAGGAAAAAGTTCATTGGTTTGAACAGCAGTCTAGACAGTTTTAAGAATTTGATTACACCAAGGGATACACCTGTTTCACGTTCACAATTAACAACTATTGCTCAACGGGTGAACTTGAAGTTAAAGATCTGTGGATTACTAGAGGTTCTTGACTCTTACTTACTAAACGTGCTAACCGATGAGAAGAAATATCCATCGAGTCAGTTAACCGTTGAAAACCGTGAATATTTGAAAAAATTAAGCAGAAGAACAGAACTTGATTTCACACAGTTGAACATCACACTTTGGAAATTTTGGAAAGACTTATGCAACGGCAAGACTGTTTTCGCAAATGAGAATGGATTTTACACAATGTATTTCAAACATAATTTACTCTCCAGTCTACATCATAGCATATGTATGTTTGCAGTTGGTATTTGTTACCACATGATGGTTTCAATTACACCTCTTTTCAACAACGATCTTCCTGTTTACTACAGAGAAAGTGCAGACACAGCTAAGTACGAGTTCGAAATACACACATTGGATGACTTTGATATTGGTGAAACCGAATCGTGCTTGATACAAGATCTCTCCTTGGTTGGTGGTGACCAAAATAAGAACGACAATAGCATCCGTGGTACAAGCTTCGAATTAAATTTGTTCAGTCGACCAAAACAATTGTGTGCCATATTTTGTGAAATCCATCAAGCTGCTTCGAAAGTCCCAATATTCACTGAAAATTACGGATCCTTCTGTCTTTTGAAACTCCTCTCAATATTTGCATGTTTTACATCATCGATGATTACATTTCATGGTTCTCATACCTCCGATGATTCTGGGAAAAACTGGAGGGAGGTTTTGAAAAGTACAAAAGATAAAGTTGAAGAGAAGATGAAAGTTGGAATGATTGATTTTGGTTTCAGCTTGGAGGATAATAATGAGAGTATAAGAAACTGGTTGAATAGTGTCTTTGATGAAGAGACATACTCTAGTATTTTTGGTGATGCTTTTAGTAACTTTGAGAATTTGAATGAGTTCAATAATGATACAGGACTTACTGGGATAAATCAATTTCAATATTAGCGATCGCCGCTTATATACATTTCTTATGTCAAGCTGTATATATTATTAATTATCAATTTGCACTATATATGAACCAGTGCTATAGCAGATTGAGCTAGTGATTTTACAACTTGCAACTTCTTGGAGATTTATTTCACTGACATTGTTAATTCATAAAAAAATGTATATATTGTCGTATGTATATGCCCATCACAGATCACATGTATCACTGGTGATGACTAGTTGGTATATAAAAGCTCAATTCCAAATGACTCTTCATCATAATCGAAATGTGAATATTGAAGCCAATTTGCTTTACCATTTGAAATGAAAATTCTTTTAGCCATGGAAGAAATGGTCTCTCCCTTGCAATCATCAACTATAATTTCATGAATTCCATGAAAACTATGCATTCCTTGAAGGATCAGCTCAAAATAATTCAAATGACCAGGAAGGATATCCAAAATTATGCACGGACACTTATTTCCTCTGGGATATAATTTTGGAAAAGAAGAATACCCCATGGGTTCACCTCGAAAATCGATAATAAAGGACACGAGTTGATGCGGAAATGCACAATTTCGGATATCAATAGAAGTATGTCGATCAAAATAGATGGAAAGGCACACCAGGCTGGTTAAATTGGAAATGAAATGACTCAAAAAGTGTGACAACGACTCTCTGTATGATACTAAGTTAATATCAAGTGATCTGATTCCCTGTGCAAAACTTCCACCAAGAATAGAAGGTGAAGTGAATTTGAGATGCTCGACGGCAGGAAAAACAGACACATTGAACGAATTGGCATTATTCAAACAATTGAATTCAAGACAATTAAGACATGTAAAATGTTTGAATGATAATTCATCAGGACAACAAAGAGAATAACTATCCAAATTACGTCTAATATAACCATAAATATCAATCTTGAGTATTTCTATGTCAGATGGTAGTCGAGAAACAAATTGTTGTAGTTGGTCAATTGTGCATGCATTCGAAATTTGTAAAAAATTCTGTATATAATCTATTATATCAATAGAGCACCCATGGAAAACATAATCATCACAACCATCGATAAATACAAAAGGATTTATTTGGACCAGCACTTTGGTCAAATAGAGTAATTTGTCAACATTGATAATTTTTGGTAAAGTGAAACAACATATGTTGCCATGCCATATCAAAGAGCATAACCGTGTAGGTAATGTGATACCATGGTCCATATCAGACATTGTCATATCATTGACGAAATTAATTGTCAACTCCCTCAATGATTCTGGAAGACTTGGGAACTTTTTCAAGGTGGAAGATTTAATTATAAGTGTTTTCAAAGAAGTAAAACTATCCAAAACAATCTCAAACTGGGGAAAAAAATGGTCTAAAGTCACAATTGGAACATGTGAGTTAATTGGTCTGATGGGGGAGATTATTTCAGTATTAGTAAGAGACGACTTGGGGCTTGCAGTTAGATTAAGAACTGCGATACCAGGAACGGAACACCACTGTGCAATTTTATCAACTTCGTTGATATTCTTCGGGTATGTCGTAGGAAGAAGAAGAGGAAGAGGAATCTGTTTTTTTGAATCAAGTCTCCAGTTAGTTTTTATTTGGATTCTCGTAAAGAAAATGTCAAATTGTATACTCAGGTGACTGTGTTTTGTAATAAAAGTGCTCGCTTGAGACAGGAAATCAACATATGATTCTTCAGACCCTGCAAAGTCTGAGTAATGCACGTACAGCTTCTTCACGGAAGGGGGTAAATGTTTCATTGCCTTTTCTAACCTAGACAACTCCCTCATGTCAAAAAGACGAACAGAAAACTTGGTTAGAGATGTAAGCTTGTTTGAGCCCCAAGTAAGCAACTCTGAAAATTCATTAAGTGAACAATCAAGAATATTGACAAAGTTAAAGTAAAAACAATTGGTAGGAATCTTGTGGGCAAAGAACATCAAACGAACACCATCAGAGTGAGACTCAAGAAGTTTCATGGTATTTGGGTTGGTAAGTTGTTCGACTGAACTATCAAAATCTGTCCAGACATTGACCCTTTTCAGCTTGACTGACCTGGATGTAACAAAATTGATAAATTCATCTATGAAAGGGGCATGTTTATGTTGACGTTTATAATCAAACAGATTCAATGTCAGATCTAATTCATTGATTGCCATGCAGATTATATCATCTAGCAAATCATCGTACCCTGTCAGTGAAAGCAATTGTGCTTGGACGTTGTTTGAACATGATGTGATGGTATGATCCGAAAAGGCTTCAGTAATGCCTTCTATGAAGCACACAAAATCCTCGATGACAAACTTCAAAATGATGCATTGTATTTCAGGCACAAGACTTGATGCCAATTTGATACCAGTTTCGATTGGATTCGGATTTGAAACAGCCATTGTGAATTTGTTTTTTTGTGTTAGTCAATTCACTCATAAACACTGTAGCAGTGAAAACTCAAGAGCAGTCATTATGAATGTTTTGTAAGAAGTCTTCAGACTTCGTTTGCCCAACTTCGACTCCTTTTGATTCCTAGTTGATCTGCCCAGTTGTAACGATAACGACTTCGACAGTCGACTACGTGGTTGATCATTTTTATCAAGGCTGTGCTTATTTTGTGGACGATTAGACGATTTAGCGACGTGCTATTTATGCACAGCCTTGATTATTGAAACTTAAAATGTACACTCGAAGTGTTCAGCGGTTCACAGTTAACTATGAAAAGAAGTGATTGAACAATCATATAATCAGCATAGAAATGGATCAAATGAATGCTATTCTCAATGTTTGGAATGCAGGGGATAGAACGGTTTTATATATCGAACACAGTGCTTTAATTATGAAGGCATGCAAAGAACTTGTGGATGCTTTTGAGGGTAATGAAGTTAACGCTTACAGGTCCCTCATCACTATGATGAGATTGGAGAAAGACATGACTGATTTTCCTGCTCTAGCACCATATCTATACAAGGCCGCTCTATCTTGTTTGGAGGATACCAGAGCTGAAGGTTCTACAACGAAGTTTGACCATGATGCCGTGATGTTGAAGCTATATGTAATTGGAATACGATTTCTTTCACTGATGATCCTACTCGAAATCCCAAGAGTGTCTCATTTACTCCAGTAGCTGATTATGACCGTTGGATGGCCGGTGCTGTTCCTGGATACAGAGAAGAATACTATCAACATTTTAAGAGTAAGACCACTGGACATGGCAATAAGACATATTATCATAATCGCGTTGAGCCTGATTTACCCCACAAATCCAGACAGTCTTAGGACACAACACCAGAGGGAAGATGCTACTACAATTTGAGACATTCATTTATGAAGTTGACTTGTTTATTGATTTTTTTTTACATGTACTTTATATATACACTTTTCTACTGAACATTGACTTTCTTTATTATACATAAACAATACATATATACAGCACTGAAGCTCATATATCAGAGGGGAAGCCCAACATCATTATTGAACCCATTAGAATTATCATCAAAGTTACCAAAAATACTAGAGTAAGTCTCTTCATCAAAGACACTATTCAACCAATTCTGTATACTTTCATTACTATCTTCCAAACTGAATCCAAAATCAACCAACCCAACCTTCATCTTCTCCTCAATCTTATCTTTTGTACTTTGCAAAACCTCCTTCCAAGTTTTCCCAGTATTATCAGATTGATGAGAGTCATGGAATGTAATCATCGATGATGTGAAACAGGCAAACATCGAGAGATGTTTCAATAGACAAAAGTATCCATAGTTTCCCGTAAATATCGAGTCTTTGGAAGCAGTTTGATGAAGTTCACAAAAGATAGCACACAATTGTTTTGGACAACTAAATAAATTTAGCTCTCGGTTTGGACCACCACTGTTATTGTTGCTCATATTTTGTGACGTTGAGTAATCACCATCTACCGAAAGATCTTGGATCAAGCATGATTCGGTTTCACCAATATCAAAGTCATCTAATGTGTGTATTTCAAGTTCATTCTCAGCTGTGTTGCTCTCTCTGTAGTAAAGAGGAAGCTCTTTTTTGAACAGAGGTGTTAATGAAACCATCATGTGGTAACAGATACCAACTGCAAACATACATATGCTATGATGTAGACTAGAGAGTAAATTATGTTTGAAATACATTGTGTAAAATCCATTSTCAYTTGCRAAAAYAGTCTTGCCGTTGCATAAGTCTTTCCAAAATTTCCAAAGTGTGATGTTCAACTGTGTGAAATCAAGTTCTGTTCTTCTGCTTAATTTTTTCAAATATTCACGGTTTTCAACGGTTAACTGACTCGATGGATATTTTTTTTCATCAG
Organism: Ambrosiozyma monospora; assembly: GCA_001599995.1. Classification (NCBI taxonomy): domain Eukaryota; kingdom Fungi; phylum Ascomycota; class Pichiomycetes; order Pichiales; family Pichiaceae; genus Ambrosiozyma; species Ambrosiozyma monospora. The sequence goes on from BCIP01000028.1 coordinate 146,179, forward strand.
TTAACACGTTAAGCAAGTAAGAATCAAGAAGTTCAAGTAGTTCATAGACCTTTAACTTTAAGTTCACCCGTTGAGCAATAATTGTTAATTGTGAACGAGAAACAGGTGTATCCCTTGGTGTAATCAAATTCTTAAAACTGTCTAGACTGCTGTTCAAACCAATGAACTTTTTCCTCAAAAGCAATGCATCTCTTAATGATATCGGCTGCACAGAATTAACCAAAGCAGATGCATCTCTTTGCAAATTGGTGAACGCAGCATCCACATCACATCCAACAAACGGAGGCATCTGGGTATCTGAAAAAGTGTCGTTGACTCTGAATGGAGTTCCAATGGAAACTGAGGTTGAGGCATCAAGCTGTTTTAAGTACGCCCATAGAGTTTTCAAATTCAAAGCCGGAAGTTCATAGGTTGATAGTTTGCTGTCTTTTCTGTAAAGGATGTTCTTGATTGATGTTGGGTCCCTATGGATCCCAGTACGGAATCCTAAATCCATAATTACTTGAATGATCATTGAACTCTTTGACTTATCATTACTGTCTGCTCCAACCGCAGAATAAACAATGAAGTAGTCTTTCAAGAAAATCAAGGTCAATAACGCCGAATATGAAGTTTTCCGTTGAAACTGAGATAATGATAAAGCATCAGTACATAGTTTGAGAATGGATGATCTGGATTCTTGTGATAGAAATAGTGATTGAGGTAATGTTGGATCGGTGTCACAAAATGAAAATGTCAATAGAACAATGGCAAGGGTCATAGCTAAATCAGAGTATTCTGAGTTATTGGACGGTGGTTGGAAAGAATAACGTGTGAGTAGTTGGTCATGTTTGAAGAAAGTACTGAATAGCTCAGAAACATGAGGCATATCCACAAACCCATTATAAAGAAGGTCATTGAGTCGGCTTCCGAAATATAAGGATCTTTGAGACAAAACCTCCACAATGGGCAAAAGTTTTAATTCAACTCTTTTGATAAATTCATTCTCATCAACAGTAGCATTAATCAAAGCTGGAATATAAGGAGCCTTGCCATGCTCTAACTTGAATGCGTTTCTTTCCTTATCAAAAAATTTGGCAAAAACAAGTAAGGTCCTCATGGAAAGACTCGAAGCACGACTGATGATACTCGTAAAAGCACCAAAATATGCCACTCTTCCTGGCTTCTTGCCAATCAGATTTGTTTTCAATGACTCCAATTTGATATCTAGGATAGACTGGGGATGAGTCGTTTCAACATGAGTGTTGGGAGAGTTGACATGAGAATCATTCCGCTGTTTCATGAGAACTTCTTCCATTTCAAGGATCTTTGCCTTCAAAAACGCCATTTCTTGTTCAATGTTGGCAACTGGTTTAACCACAGGTCCCGAATGACCTTCTGTTGTGTTATTTTTTGGGTTCTTTTTAGTAGCATTGTGTCGTCTTTTTCTTGGTGGTTTAGATGATGGTGGTGGTTGTGTTTCAGAGAACTCACAAGTAGCTGCAATGTTGGCCTTCACACAGTTGTTGCACGGTGATTTTTTGTCACATTTCACTTTTCTCTTCTTGCAGTTGGTGCAAACATATGATGGTCTTTTCCTCTTTTTCTGGTGCAACACGCCATGATCTTGATCCGGGTTGTTTGTTGTGTCAAGTGTCGAGTCTGTCGAACTCGTCTTTGAATTGTCCATTTTTTTCCGAAGTTGTGAAAATTTGGCAGTAAGAGTACCATAGATGCAACTAAGAGTGGGATATCACTCGCAATTTGTAATTCCTGTTGTTTTAAGGAGGGTTAAAAGGGTTTGTGTGTTCATTTATCCATTTTAGTCGTTGGATGGACCCTATGTGTTACGGCCGAGAGCAAATTTAAGGTGAAAATGACTACGGCCGTAAGACCTTGACGTGTTCTTTCTAAGCGGCCGTAGCGATTATAGGGCGTCTTCCACTCTCTCTTCCATATTGTTCAAGCTTGCGAAAATTCATGTGAGACAGTGAGAGCGCAACAGAGTACAGTGATCACTGATCCGTGAACACAAACAAACAACAACAGACCAAACACCACCGAAGATATTCACACAGATCACTCACAGGCACCTGAATTTCGGCTAATTACGACCATCGTCCACCCCCAGCGACTCAAAGCAACAACTAAAGCAACAACAGTATATCACAACATACCAAATGGACTCGGATCAGGACAGCGACTCAAATGGAAACGAAATACAGATCTACATCCCGAATGAACCACTTCAGCTGACGGACAACCCTTCCACCACTGAGATTTTGAACCAGTTGGAAGAGTCTGACTCTAAATATATGGCTTATTTTGATGAAGTGCTTTCCGTGTATATTATGATACCATGTGCAGAGACAAAAAGTGTTCCATTGAAAGCTGAGGTTTCGTATAACGAACCTACTTATAAACCATTGACGGTGGGGTCGCCCATTTCTCAAAATGAGCAAGTCAAGATATGGAAAGTCGATGTCACGATTTGTCCTGAGAGATACTCGAAAAGAATGAAGATCAGGGTGCATTATAAACAAGTTGATGAGGATCATGATGATGAGTTGCTGAAAGATTATGAGGTTCCTAGATCAATTGTTTTCGCTGGCAGTACTTTGAATAGTGTCAAGATGAAAACTCATGTTGTCTCTGAAGAAGCCTTTGTTTCAATTGCTCCTGTTTTCCAAATGATGTTCAAGAAGGTGAAAGCCGAGAAAACTATCACGTCTTTGGAATTGAATCCTTCTAAGATGATCAAAGAGATGAAGAAAAACATTCAAATCAATTCAGTGAATATTCATATTGCCAACTGTGACCTGGTCGACTACACATCTGTTTCGTACCCTTTGGTATTGAAACCAATGGCTGGACTATCGCTAGTATACAAACTAGTGAACAACGACAATAAATCAATCAAACCAACATTGGTGACAGTGAACTCCACCATAGACGACAAGGTCATCGTCACGAAATGGGCAACGAGTATCGATTTCCAAGTGCTGACAGTGACTCCAATTCCAAACAGCAACTCTACTGTAGCACTCACTTCACCACATACGAACACAAGCATGGCAAACCTACTGCAAAACAAAGTGAGATCAACATCATCCATGCTACACGTTCCCAAGAGACTCTCATCATCGAGCCGGATACGATCAACTTCGATGCTAGGAATGCCTACCTCTGCAGTTCCAAAGAAAGGGTTGATTGTTTCTGTGTCTGGTCAAACTACAGTCAAGATGGGTGAGGCATTCAAGTGGAAGTTACAGTTAATCAATAAGTCTGCTGAACGTATGAGTTTGATTCTGTACATTCAGTCATCCATCAAGAAACAATATGAGAAATCCATTCCTCCTATTCCTATTCAAAGTACACCTGGTTTAAGCCACGATACTGTGCCCATCTATACATCTTATCAGTTGATCAAGTCATTCTATGGTAAGTTCAGCAAAGCTGGATTGATTTCCCTCTCGAATAATCTGAGAATCGATTTGGAGCCAGGAAACTTGTTTGAGTCTGAGCTGGAGTTGATTGGTATTGAGAAAGGGTTATTCAATTTGCATGATTTTAAAGTGTTTGATACCAATACTGGTGAAACTTTTGAGTGTCCAAAATTACTAGATGTTCTAGTTGTATGAGTATGTTAAATTTACATTAATGCTGTTTGTTTAATCGAGAAAATTAGTTCAATTCTACAATGTTATAATTGTTTTGTTTTAGATAATTCTATTTTTTTTGTTTATTCTTGTACGTATTTTTCTTAAGAGATAATGAACGGGAGATTGTATATAAAATTGTAGCAAAATGTTCAACCAGGAAGACAGAGACACAAAATGAACGTAAACAGTAAAATAAATACAGGAGGAAACCAAGAACATCAGGATGCATATAAATGTGAAAAAAAAATACTATGAGAAAGAATTAACAAAAAGAACGTTCTAAAATAGAACAACGGGGATCATAAAAAAGAAAATAAAATAGAAAATTAACCATCACCGCGCAAACATAAGAACCATAAAACGTGAAAATGCACAAGGACTATTTTTCTAAATAAGACAACAACTCATACTCATCAGCAAACATAAAGCCGAAATAATTGTAAGCTTCAGCGACATCAATCTTCAAAAACTTGATCAACTTAATGACATAGCCAAAGATAGCCCTGTGTCTGTCAGTTGTCAAGTAAACCAAATCAGGAACGTTTCTCAACCACATGTACAAGGTATCGATGGCAGCCACTGAACCTTCATTTGGATCCATACCGACATTGTTCAACTTCTCCAATAGTGCAATGTTGACTTCATCCAACGTGATATCCTTGATGATGACCTTCTCTGAATTGTTCAATGATTCAAGTTGGTAGATTCTATCCAAGTTCGAAGTCAATCTGGCATTGGATTTACCGTTGAGTATAAAGTCAAAGGTCTTGGTGATGTTAGCGTATTGTTCATTAGATAAGATAGCCAAACCAACACCAATGATTGTCTTTGTAGTAGTGTTGATATCTATTGATTTGCTCTTATTGTATTCCAGTTTTTCAAAATCTTTCAAGTTCACTGTGAAACATCTGTGAATGTCACCTATCTTACGAGGATCAAGTTGCATCGTGACGGTTTTGGATTCTTTAGGTGCCAACACACCCATTTGCATAGCCAACACTGTATCCGTTCTCTTGAATAATCCAGAGTCACCACCGGTGATATGATACACCAATTCTTCCTCACACACGTTATGGATCTTGAAAGTGACCGTCTCTTCCATTCCAAGACAGGTCTTGAGGTTGATCACCTTAGGTTCGATCTCAATCAACTCCATCTTCTCAATCACGTTCTTGTAGTACTGGTCGAACTTATACTTCAGTTGTGCTAAGATCGGCTGGTCAACTTGATCAACGGTAACGGTAAACTCAGAATACACAGGGACATGATCCGATCCTTCCATCAAATGACAATTGTACAAGTTCTGTTTCAAGTCCATTTGAGAAGCAAACAAAATTCTATCTGTATACGCAGGCAATCTCTTTTCATCGTACACCCCCACGGCTCTCATCTTGTAAGTTGGTCCAAAGTTGATCTTACCTTCAGTGAACCCACAAAAGACAGTCTGCAACAGTTTCGAGTTCGTCAATTGTTCAAAAGCCAACAATTCAGCATACTGTTGATTTCTAATGTATTCTAAAACTTGCTCTCTATTCAACTTCGAAATACGATAGTTCGTGTCACCACAGACTATAGTTGTACCTTTAGGCTGATGCACGCTAAAGAGTTCATCCAATTGAATCTTGGTATCGGCAATTTGAATCAACTCGTTATCTTGAAGATCAACATTTAACCAGGCTTCCCTTTGACTATCATCAGGAGGAGCAGGACCATACAAACTGACACCCTTGGCAGATAATTTATTACCATCTTGAACTTTCTTCAAACTGGCATCACGGTCTTTCCAAGTCTCGTCTCCTTCACCATGAACCAAATGGATATTCAACAATTGAAACTCTGAACCCGGTTGTTTATCATCACTGATATTACCAATTCTAAACTTCGTTCCTAGACAACCCTTGTTGTTCCAACCCAAGTAACCTAACCCAATCTTATTCACTTCAATCTCAGAGATTTGTTCAGCCAAGCTAGCCTCGGCTAAGATAATCGTTGTCAATCCCAACAACCCGGATTTTGAAACAATGGTGTACTTACGATCAGTCAAGTTGCTCAAAGTGTTCGTGATCATGACACACCATCTCATAATCGCGGAGTCTGAATGGGACAACGATCTCAAAGAGATGGTCTCTTGGAAGTTGAAAAGGAACAAATCTGGAAACGTGTTGTCTTTGGTACACAACAACTGTTGGAACAGGTTAAGGTTAGGTGTTGAGTTCTGGGCCAAGTTCCAAGTAATGACTTTCAAACTTATGGTTTTGCTCTGATGTAGATTGTGCTGTGAAAGGTAATCTGCCTCCAAGATCGACCGGAGTCCAATCTTGTTCGATGGATTAAGCAATTTGAGCATCTTGATGGCTCTGAATGATTCAATGTCTTCAGCATCTATCGTCTCTGATCTAACTGTTGGCTCATGTGTAGGTGATGGCTTGTTTGACGGAATCTTTGTCGTTGTTGTCAGTGTGGATGCTGCGGGTGCTGGACGAGGTGGTGGAAGAGGTGCTTCAGAGGCAACCTCTGGTTTTGGAGCTGGCTTGTCAATTGATGCCGGTTGTTGTTCTTTTGTAGTTTCTGGCTTCTCAAGTGTTTGCTTGGTGTCAATTGATGTCTCTGGAGTGGCCTTTGTGGTGTCAACTGGCTTTGCCTTAGGTTCCGGTTTGGCAACTTTTGACTTAGCTGGCACAGCAACAGCAGGAGTTGGATCAACAGTTATTGCAGATGTCTTTGGTTTTTCCTTTTCTTCTTTCACATTTGGATCATCTGGTATAGCTTCTGTCTTCTTAACTGAATCAGGCGTGGCCTTCTTCTCCACACTTGCCCCATCATATGGCTTCTTTTCAGCAGCATCAACTTTCTTAGCTGGCACATCCGTAACTGTCTCAACTTTCGAATCAACAACTTTCTTTGCATCAATCTCAGTTGATTCACCAGATTTAGTCACAGTTGGCGTAGATTTGCCAACATCAGTCTTGGCCTCATCGACCTGTGTTTTCTTCTTCTCATCAGCAGTGACAGCAGGAGCATCTGATCCAGCAGACGAAGGAGGAGTAGTCTGAGCAGTGTTTGGTTCTTCAGAAACGATTGAATCCGGCATCTTGGTAATCAATTAAACGAAACGTGTCTTGATGGTGATTGATGATCAAACTGTCTTTTTGACTGATTTCTATGATTTTTAGAGATCAATATCGTGTTCAATGCTACATAACCGTGCCTTTATAAGCCTACTAGCTACAGTTTCATCTAGCCATGTTACCTGGAATTCTACTAGATGAATTCTGTTGGGCGCACGACGTGGGATCGGCACAGGGGCTGGAAGGCGATTGCTGTTCGAGCCCCAGAATGCCTCCAGTCTGTCTGTTATGATGATCTCAACTGTTCTTATATGAACAAGACTAAACATATAAAAGAGGTATATCAATACTTATGGCATATATACGAGAGTTGGTATTCATATTAATTAGAGGTAGTAAAAAGATAAAAAAAAGCGTAAATTCAGTAGTGCAAAAACTACCGATGTATCGAACAAGGTAAAGAAAGAAAGTCCTTTTGATCTCGAGACCAAAAAACCAATAAAAGAATCAAATGCAAAAAATGACAAAGATCCAACAGAGTGCGTATCAACATCAAAACCCAGAAAATTAGAATCAAGGATCAATGATTATGAATCATTAAATATCTAATGAAAATCTCCAACACGGAAACACCAACAGAGACACCAATGGCGATAATCAAAATCAACGTAATCTTGGTCATAGTCCGCTCTGCCAACGAATCCGCCACAATATCAAAGAAATCCAAAAACACCTTACACCGATCATTCAACACCTCAACACGTTGATCGATCTCCAAATACTCTCTAATGGCAGTATACAACGGGTCCAAACCAACTTCAATATCCCAAAAAATCTCAGGCGTGTCCAGGATATTCGACGATAAATTAACTTCGTTTCTCAACTGGAACAATTTACCTGTCTTCATCAGCAACTTCTGTCTTGTATAGTTGGCCAACTTACCAGTCAATGCCAATGCTTTAGGTAATCTTGAAATCGAGTTTAAAATGTATGACATCTTGGATTCGAACAATGATAGTTTTGTGGATTGTGCAATGGCGTGCGATATCGTGAGTTTGATCATATGGTCACCGGATTTCAAAGTGATCATGTCGTTGTAAATACGTGGTGTGGCGATGTCTCGAATATACTCAAAATGGAACTCTTCCATCTCAATTTCGTGTTCGGGAACAGGTTTGATTATGAACGTGATTGGTTCTGGTGGTGTTGTTGAGCTTGAGTCTGAGTCTGAGTCATTGTCGTCTGAGTTGGAACCAAATGGCCACAGACGGTTGGTTTCATCATCGTCATCATCTTCATCGTTGTTGTCTTCGTCATCATCGTCTTCGTCATCAGACAGTTCGAATTCATCAGGTTGGAGTTTGGCGAAGACTAAGTCTGCAAGGATGTTTTTCTCATGGATTTCAGAAAAGTTCCAAAAGACAACGACACCGTAGTCTAAGATGAACATTTCTGCATGTTTGCTATAATCGACATGTGATCTTCTTCTGTTTGCTCCACCGCCACTTGATTTGTTTCTAAGTCTTTTTGAATGTTTTTCACGTTTCTCTTTGGTAGATTCTTCTGTTTCCAAATCACTTTCAACTGCGATATCATCTTTTGTTGACTCCACCAAAGACTCTTTCAAAATCTTGGCTATTGAACTAGGTTCCTTATGTGTATCCTTGTTCGATGTATCTTGTCTGGGAGATCCAATAGCAGGGGATGAATTTTCACTAGACTCATTACTCCCACTGCCACTACCACTACCGTTCTCATCTTTTTCGACAATGGCTTCCAACTCCATAATTGAATTCGAAGGACTATGATTCACGAAATACTGGGGTTCAGAAGGATCAAAATCCGAATTATGAGACTGAGACAAGGGAAACTCACTCTGTGTAGGATCACTGACAGGAATAGGTGAGTTCGATCTGATCATTTCATTAGTTGAATTCTGACCTGTTTCATTAGCAGAGTAAAACTCATAGTGGTGATCTCTTTGTTCAACTTTATCCAACAATGACTCCATCAACTTATTACCCTTCTGCATCTTCTCTGAGTTATTTGACTGAACACGATATCCACTCTCACCGGGTAGCAAAGGTAATGAATAAGGCACATATAACGCATCGTCGTACAGACGAGGCAGAACCATATGATACTTAGCCAAGAACTTAGAAGTCAGTTTCAAATTGAATCCTTCAGCAACCAAATACGCAGTGACTCGAGGATACTCCATTTCTCTCTGTTCTTTAGTCAATTGTTCAGCTCTTGTTCTCACATACTGATCACCTTCAAAGATATTTTCCGTTGTGGTTTCCTCTCTCATACCACCATTACCATCTTCACTGTCTGAGAAATCATCATCCAGTCTCTGCGGTTGAGCATAGACGACTTTCCCACTATCTGGAATCAACACCAGTTTCTGAGTCAATTTGGAGGTTCTACTAGGCAAAGCTCTATAATACTGAGGGATCATTCTAGGACCAGTTCTGGTGTTTGCATTCGGATCATCTTCTCTTCTTCTTGACGAGGGAACATCACTGATATTCGAAAGGATATTGGAGATTGAAATGTCAGAGTACTTGGTAGGTGCAGTTCTCCTTAACATTCTCTGGGCGAAACCAGGTTGAGAAGAAGGCGGACCACCAGAACTTGAACTTGAACCACCATTTCTATTCGTTTTTCGTTGTTGTCTCAGTGGAGACGGACCGTGTCTGTCGTTATGTACGCTTCTTTGGATGTTTTGTAATCTGTGACCGGCAAATGGTGCTTTGATTTGGTTTTTTCTGGCATCTGTAACTAAAATTGAAGGTGATCTTTTAGCTGTTGCTGAAATTGTTCTTGATGAGGAGGAACGAAGAAGATGAGGTGATGGTGATGAAGACTTTGAGCTGGAATTACTCCTGCTATTTGAATTTGATGATGACATTGTGTGTGATGAAATTTGGATCTTGTTCCAATGAATGGATGATAGTGGTTAACACTTTGTCAATTAGCATACTACCACTTGTCTGATAAAGCTCTCGTAACCCAATCTCACATGTGCTCCTAATTAAAAAAACAAACTGAGCTTTTCAAGGCTGTGCTATCACATCTTGTGGCTGGTGTGCTAGCAAGTGGCTGTGCAAGTTTTCCAAAAAACCGGCAGCGCCACGAGCGAAAGTAGTTTCCCAATTAGGAAGGAAATGTCGAGCGAGGCCAGATAGTGCATTCAAGGGGCAGCGTTTGTTAGTAAATAACCACATAAACCCACTGAACCTTCTGATGCCATGCTTCAACACTTGTTTTTTGGTCTTTTTCTACATCTTGTCTTCTTCTTGCAAAATGGTGGTTGTTGCTGTTCAAATTCATAGCTCATTTGTTCACATTTGACCAGAACACCATAGACCAGCTGCCTCACCCGATTACGGCCCACACCAGCCAATCAGATCACAGCAGATCCTATCGTTGCAAAATTTTTTTCTCGCAAAAGAAATCCACAGAATTGTCACATGCGGAAGTTGAGACCAACAATTTGAACTGCGTACGTTAGCTACCACCATCCGCAACGTTTGCATATACATATTACACAGCTTAGGGAACTTACAAGCAATTGAGAAGGGTCCAGAGAATGTTCTATTAAAGATGGCATTAAATTATAGAATGTCAAGGATGAAGTGCAATGCCCATGTATACCAGTTGTCTTGTGAGTAGCTGTTTGAATGAATGGAAACTGACATGCTGGTTTTCAGGTTTTCAGAGGAGGCATGCGTATGACGAGAAACACAGAAAGACTGACTCAACAAAAAGTTGCAGCGATATATAATGACATGGGACAGGGACTAATTCTTCGAAGTCACCACACGACTACAACATAGCTTACAACCCTTTCTTTAACCTTTTAATTCTTTAGTTCCACCGCTGAAATATCCCAGATTCTCCATAGAATTCTTCAACACTTTGATCCATATCCGACATCCGTTGGTATTGCCGCTTAGTACTTCTTCCACAATCTCTTCAATCACCCAACATCACACTACATATACGTCAACAACTAGGCACGCCGGTATCGTTCTCTTTCCATATTCCAAGAACATCCACAGCTTACATCGTACATATAGTATAGAGATCGATTTTCCTGTCTCACGACCGTTGAAGTTTAAACAATACAATTTTCCAAGTCACTTTTTAAATTAAATAACCTTTTTTAGTCCCCTATCACGTATCCCGTTTCTCTGGCCTTGCTGCTTTCATTTAAATACCAGCCCTGTTTCCACTTTTTCTCTTCATCGGCTTTCTTCCATCAGATCAACTTTTGACACTTTTTCTTTCAAAGAAAATACACATATTTCACACCACACCAAATAACATATACAATTTACAAAGATGTCAACATCAACAGGTGCATCTTTAAACTACGGTGCTACAACAAATGACACCAAAAAAGATCATGAGCTCATACAAATAAGCAACAAATCCTCATCATCTTTCTCCTCAGGACAATTGGAAGTTGGAGGTGAAAACACACTTAGAAAGAAATTTACATTCTGGTCAATCTTAGGTGTCGGTTTCGGTCTAACCAACTCATGGTGTGGTATCTCTGCATCTATGGTTGCCGGTATCTCAACCGGTGGTTGTATGGTCATCGTCTACGGTATCATCATCGTTGCTTGTGTTTCAGTCGGTGTCGCAATCACATTATCCGAGTTGACTTCAGCTATACCTAACGCCGGAGGCCAATACGTGTGGACCAAAGTGCTGGCTCCTAAGAGACACGCACCATTCTGGTCTTTCCTCTGTGGTCAATTAGCTTGGGTCGGTTCAGTGTTCACTAATGCCTCCATGGCCATCTCTCTGGGTACGATGCTTACGGCAATGTACAGTTTGGCTCATCCTGATTTCACCATTGAAACATGGCATGTGTTCGTTGCTGCTGAAGTTGCCCATTGGTTTGTGTTTTTGTTCAACTGTTATCAAGGTTGGTTACCATACTTGGCCTCATTTGCATTATATTGTTCAATCACATCATGGCTAGTCATTTCAATTACCGTGTTGGGCTGCTCTAAAGGTGAATTCCAACCACCTTCATTCGTGTTCAAACAATTCGACAACCAAACAGGTTGGAACTCTGCTGCTATTGCATTCATCACCGGTTTAATTAATCCAGCTTGGTCTTTCTCATGTTTGGATTCCGCCACACATATGGCTGAAGAAGTGATGAACCCACAAAAAGTCATTCCTCAATCAATCATGTCCACCGTTGCCATTGGATTCGTCACCTCATTCACCTACGTCGTTGCATTATTTTTCTGTATCAAGGATATCGACGGCATCTTAAATTCCGGATCTGGATTCCCTGTCATGTACATCTACTACCAAGTTCTCGAAAACAAAGCCGGTGCCATAGTTCTAGCATCCATGGTGTTTGTCTCATTGCTCGGTTGCACAATCCAATGCCATACATGGCAACAAAGACTATGCTGGTCATTCGCCAGAGACAACGGTATCCTTGGTTCCAGATACTGGTCCAAAGTTCACGAAAAGAGTGGTGTGCCATTAAACGCCCATATTTTCTCAAGTGTGCTCGTGTCTGCCGTTGTGTGTATCTACATGGGTTCCACCACCGCTTACAATGCGTTAGTCACTGGTTGTATAACATTCTTGGTGTTGTCTTATGCCATCCCTACTGTGTTCCTTTTGATGAAGAAAAGAGACATTGTTCCTGGTCCTTTCTGGTTAGGTCATTGGGGTTACTTGGCTAACGTTGTGTTGTTATGCTGGGCTTTGTTCTGTTTGGTGTTCTTCTCTTTCCCATTTGAGATGCCTGCCACTCAGGAGAATATGAATTATGCTGCTTGTGCTACCGTTGGTGTGGTGTTGTATTCGGTTGTTTATTGGTTTGCTAGAGGTAAAAAACATTATATTATGAGAGATGATGAAGTTGATGTTCATGTCGTTAAGTCTCATGATCATAGTGATGACGTTTAGATATCGGGTTTGATGTATCGTTTCAGTTTGCTTATAAATATTCACATGTGTGCTTCTATGTTTTGTCGACGTTGAATTTCGATGATTCTAGTAGGTTCACTGTTTGCTTGCGTTTTGATGTCTTTGCATCTGCACATGTTCTAGTTTAACTTTCATTTCAATTCTCCGCTAATGTTTTTTTTTAAGAAAATGGCGTTTTGTTTGTTTTTTGAATTCCCAATTTTATATATGTTTTTGTCTTTTCTATAGTACTTCGCATTAAAATTCAGTTCTTGTTAATTGCTTTTAACATACCTTTGATTGATCCACATGTACGTACCATGGTAAAATGATATACAGTTATGAAAAATGCAAGGAACGGGTACACATCAATTGCTGTACTTCGAACTTATGTATATACGCCTTTATATACATACTTCTTACCTCACATGCAGATTAACGGTTAATTGAACAGCTGCCATGATGATGATCACCCGTTGGAAATTGCTAGAATTGATCCATCATATGGACCTGTTACACGAAATGTGCAGTGTACGTCGCTCTATATATATATGAGAGAACTTGCAAATTGAGGCCGGATTCATGGGAATAAAGCACATTAAGGACAGCGTCATTTTAGGCGGTATAGGGTCCATGTACCATTCAGTACGTGTGCTATATACCCATTAGCTCAAGATTACATCACCATCATATATATTGCCCGAGTATTCGAGGTGAGGCCGGGTGATCAACCAACCATTTTAGCTCAATGGTACGCGTGGGTGCAGTCAAATGGCTAGTTTGCATATACACCTGAACTCATTCAATGTCAACATATAGTAGCAATTAATATTTCATTAACTAGGTTAAGGTTAAAGGGGCCTCGATCACTTAAACGTGACAGTTTAATTGCATGTATGAGACTTGAGTGAACCGTGATCCAGCTCATCCAGCTCGACCTCTTCAGCTACTTTGAGCAACTTTGCTGTCACTTGTATACAATTAACTTATTATACGCGTTGGTGTACTTAATTCTCGAAAATAGTGCTATATAAGTGGTAGTGAACTATATAGTGCCCATGACATCCACATCCACACATACAAAATAGAAGTAGATTATAGAGGAGCACATGCATATGGATGATAGATTCCTTAACAAGACACGAAATATCACCAAACAGGCAATTTCACCAGGGGCACGAATCTCGATGCGGCTTATAGTACAGAATTCAGAGCGAAGTCCAGAGCTAAAATCAGCCGCAAATCCCAAACAGAGAGCACCCATTCTGTCATCTGCCGCAGATCATGTTTTGTGACAAATATATGGAATTTCAGGGGAACCAACCTTCACGTACGTAAGTACCTTTTATAGAAGTACTTGTTTAATGTTCATGTGAATTAACGTTTGGGTATATGATGGTATGTGTATAGACAATAGATATATCATATGTGGGAAAAACTACAAGTAGTCGAATAGCTTGCTCAAGAGTCTAGTAAGTAAGACCACCAGAGCTAGGCTAGGCCAAGGGGATGAATGCATGGCATGGCATGGCAACGGGTACATCAGGATTCAGATCGACAAGTTACTAAGCATAGGCAGATCGGACCTGGTGTTGGTACATGTGTGGTTGTTTACAGTTTGTGTGAAAATCATAGACGGCGTATATAGGCTTTTTAACCCTGGTGTAGATCATGTTTGCAGTACTGCTTATTGCTCATATATGGTATGCGGTTTGTTTACCCTCTGGACTGGACTCGAGTGGAGGAGGTATAAAAAGATGTCCTGTTCCCTTTCTTTCCCTGTTCCCTTTCCTCTTGAAATTCCCTCCCCATCAACCAACCCAAATTATTCCCACAAATCCAACTTTTCTAAAACAACTCAACTTAATAAATTCACACATATATTTAAAAATGAAGTTTTCAAACACATTGGCTACACTAGCAGCATCATTAGCCCTCTCTGAAGCAGCAGACACCACATCCACCTCATACACTGGTCCAACTGCCACTTTTGCTGATGGTGTTAGCAGTTTGGATGGTTCCTATGGCATCAGTTTAGTCACTATTTCAGCAGCTAGTTCAACACCAACTACATCTGTTCCAGCTAACAAAAAGAGAGACGAAACTCAAGTCGTCACTGAAACTGCACCTGTTCAAACTTACACCGTTAATGATGGTACCCAAACTTACACTGTCAATGGTGGTACTTCAACTGCTACTGAAACTGCTGGTGCAGTTGCTGAAACCACAACCAGTAGTGAATCCACTGAAGCCGCCACTACTTCTTCTACTTCAGAAGCCGCCACTACTTCATCCACTTCCACTGAAGCATCATCTACTTCAACCTCCTCCACCTCCTCCACTGAAGCATCATCGACATCCTCATCTTCAGACTCCTCAAAACAAGCCAACATCCCATCAGTGTGTTCATCATCCGAAGGAGCAGTCTTAGTCACTTTGAAAGATGGTATCCTGACCGACAGTGCCGGCAGAATTGGTTCTATTGTCGCCAACCAACAATTCCAATTTGATGGTCCTCCTCCACAAGCCGGCTACATCTATGCTTCAGGCTGGAGTGTTGACAAGACTGGTGTGTTATACTTGGGTGACGATAATGAATTCTATCAATGTTTGTCCGGTAGTTTCTATAACTTGTACAATGAGAATGTGGATCCTGATGCTTGTTCCTTGGTTAACATTCAATTCGTTCAATTGAATTCTTGTTAAATTAGGGTGTTAAGCTGCTTGTATGGCTATTTGTTGACTTTTGCATGTGCTGTTCATATTGATTATGGATTCGATCTAGTCGACTAGCTTTAATAATGTTTGTATTTTGCTTAGAATTTTTATCATCTTTTCTTATTTATACTATCCGGTTTCCTTGTTCGTTTTTCGTTTTTCGTTTTGTTCATTTTGGCTTTTGTTTTGTTTTCGTTGTACTATCATATATGGTAATAAAAGATTGTAACAATTAGTTTCCATTTTTCAAGTACAATTTAAGCATTAACTGTTAAGCTTACAAGCTCGCATGTACGTTTCCCCGTTTCACTTCTGCCATGCTGAGTAAATGAGCTACACGATATCTGCCAAACATCCATCCGTGACAGCTTCAAGAATCAAGCTTCAACTTGCCGTTAGCAGAATTGAACCCGTCACCACAGATCAGACAGTGTAGACACCTTGAACAACAGCATCAAATAACATGTACAAACACCACAAACATACATATTTTCAAAATCAAGTTAACCCTCGCTAAAAATCGCATAAACTTAACCCTTGATTACTAAAATTAACTGCCAAGTTCCAACCCAACGCCATCCCCGTCTGCATCCATCCAAATTTCCCAACTCTATAAATAGCTGTTCGTTTCCTCGTTTTTTTTTGTACTTGATCCCTTTGCCTTTTGGTTGATCTCTTTTTCTTCTGCTTGTTGTGTCCATCAACAACTTCCAACTTAAAATTCCAATGCTACTACAACTTTTAACACCTACACAGCAACTTTTAGTCAATTGACACTGATGGTTCATGGTGGTACGGTTGAATCAGCTGGCTTGTTTCGGTTGGTAGTGATCTGATCTGATCCATGGTCTGGTTTGGCCTGGTTTACTTCATGGTCACTATTCTTGAGTCTTTCTGGGATTGGGATCATGGTAGAGTCTGGGTTTGGTTAGGTCTGGGTTTGGCTAGGTCTGGGTCTGGTAGTAAAAGGTCTTCTGATATTTAGTGATCTAACTTGAATCTTAACGGTACTAGACATGATGTGATGGTATATTGTGGTAGGAACTGTTGCTTATAAGGAAAATCTGATGAGTTATACCATGTGTGACTGCCAGTACATATATGGAAGCAGGGAATAGAGTCAAGTATCTTCCCTTGTGTATACGCATGTGCGATAAAAGTATTGAATTGGTTAGATCTGGGTCTGGTCTGGTCGAGCTTGGTATGGTTTGGTTATTCATGAAAGCCACACGTTCTAGCTTTCAAGCATATCCAAGGAAAGATATTCAAACAGTTTGCAATAGAGACCAGAACTATCCGTTGATTTGAAATGTTCTTTGCATTGTGTTGTCGGTTTGAATCAGAGTTGTCATGTTCTGTTTCTGTTGAAATTACCCACTCCCCTTTAACTCCATGATCAATTGTCAACAGCATGTACCAATACAAATCACTGCAGTGTGATTGTCTGTTCTGTTAATTCACCATGGACATTACCACCATCTTGTGGATGTTCCTGTTCCAGCTACAACCAGTGCTCAACGTCTCGACTGCTCCTTGTGCATTATGTAACGCTCTTGTTCATGTTCACCAACCGCATTGCATCAGCCTGTTGTTCCTGGACCAAAGAACCGATATCTTGGTGGTAATTTGTTCCAATGAAGAGTCAGCCATTTTTAAAAGTATTGATGAAAAGAATGTACTTACACTGTCTTTTGTGTGGTATAAACCGCAGGTCTGGTGTTTTCAATTAATCTAATATTCAAATTCAAATATCAAGTTTGGGAGTTTTTTTATATTTGTTTAAGTCTACCAAGATGCTGTTTATGATATTGTTTTAGGCGTGGCTGATTGATCTTTAGAACTTGTAGTATCATCAACAAGTGTTTGTGGTTCTTCTTGATCTTCTTGATCTGATGGTTGTGCTTCACCAGATGAATCTCTCTATCTCTCCAACCAAATAACAAGCTACTCTTTCACAAGTTGAGTGACATTTCTGGTAATAATGGCACCCAAGCTGAAACCAAATCTATTACTAGTTTTGTTCAACATCTTCCCATGGGTAGCTTTAATCTCCAGTGGAATGTTTGAAGAGGCGTAACTGGCCAATTTGTAAGTTAAGTTGGGAGTTCGTCTTTTGTGAAACCGACATATGACTGAGTAATTACAACTAGTGGGAGAATGCTGCATTCGACACCAGTGGATTGCCTAGTCCACCATATCATTTGAGAACCAACTATAACCATCGGTCTGGTGATCGAGACAAGTCGTTCAAAAAGTTGAGTTAATAGTCTGCCTATTATATATATTCTTTTGCTTACATATAGATTTTATTGCTCTTATACACCAATGTTATATAACATATTAATTCAATTCCTAACTTAATTCGAATCCTGATCTTAATCGTGCACATGCAGTTTATATATAACATACTTAACTCAGTGCTCTAGGCCTATTATATATATAAGTATGCATGTTCGATGACCGATTGAACCTAGTTCGATCTTGTTTGATTGATTTATGAAAAGTATATTAAAATTGCAAAAATTTTGATGCTAGCTAGCTATATAGTAAAGGTCTTGAAAATTTCGAACTGTATATAAATGTTTCAATCTGTATGTGATATCTCCATGCACATGTATGATCCGTAATCGAGCAGATACGCACAATTCGGTGTATACCGGGTGTACGATTTTGACTCAGTCAAGATCTTCAAATGGTGCTGACGACAGCGAGACAGTTTACTCATCAGGCTCAATTCCCACCACCAGGTTTTTTTCATGATTAAAGCCTACAAGACAATTCAAAACTTCAATCATTTTGAAATGGAAGGAAATGCTATTAAAAAAACTCCAATAGACTAGTTGGGAGATCCATGGACCATGGTCAACGAGTCAATCTTCGGATACGTATATTTAAATTGGAATAGAAAAGAAATCATTCAATGAATTTGGGATGTACTTGCATTAAGTCACAACAAACCAAAATATAAACAATATAGTCAATCAAATTAACCCTCAAAAGGTATCATCTCCCAGAACAACGTCCTCGTCCAAATCACCTTCACCAGAAGCAAAATCTAAGTAGTTGTTATCGCTTATACCCAACTCTCTTCGAGCACCTTCCCATCTTTCCTGGAAGTTTTCAACTTGAACCCGTTGTCTCAACTGCCTTTGTTTCCGTTGAATCTGTTGAACCCGAAGTTGTTGCCTCTGTGCACGAATCTGTTGTTGTTGAATCCCTACACGCTCACTTCTTTCAGCTAAATTATGGTCCTGTTGACTTGCCGCACGTTGTTGTCCTTCTTGGCTCAGTTGTTGGTATTGGGGTTGATCTTCAATTACATCAGGGCATCTTCTTGATCTGAATTCTTTGATGGGTATACCACACTTCAACAATCCACAAGACACAATGTTCTGATTCAATTCAGGGACAAAGATCTCAATGCTACAACCAGGATTATAGAACACATTACCACTTATATCTTTCACAGTGATGTAACTTAACGTGTCTGGGAAATGTTGTAATTGTTGTTTGGAAAACAGTTGAAGCAACTCAGAGTCAGAACTGGAGCACGGGTTAGCGTTGTTCATGATGGCACCACTACCATCATCAAGCCAAAGTCTAGTTGGAAGATAATTCAAACCTATGTCTATCCGTTCGGCGATTTGGAAAAGTGCTGGATTGAGCTGAATTTCATTTAGTTGCTGTTGTTCTGATCCTGTTGCATATGCTGATATCAAGGATTTGGGTAATGTTGATTGGTTCAAGTAGGACGAAGATGATGAAAGTGCAGCCGTTGCATTGAAATTATGAGTAAAAGATGTGATCTTGGCTAGTTTGAAAAGATCTCGTCTTGATATTTGAACATGCGAGTCGTCACAAACATCAGCGCTTTGATGATTCTTGGACACTGATACACTAGAATTCATGTCCAAGAAATCGATATCAATCTTAAAAATAGGTCTTTGATGAGATGCAGAATGAGCACAAATGGAAATATGGTTTAAACTTGATGGATAATCTTGGAAATTGTAGTTATGCGCAAGACCAGAGATTTGTAACTCTTGCAAATTCACCAAGTGGGCGAAACTGGGTAACTTCGATAATCCTGAGTCATCTTCATCGATTTGCATCGCCGATGAAGTCATCTCACTGCCATAGGAGTTGTGAGTCGTGTTCATGATATAGTCCATGTGTGAAATTGTTGAGGTATAGTATCCCTGCTGCGGTTGATAAGACACCCCCATCACGGCATTAGGATAAGGTGGGACTGATGGTGGGAAAGTCGACGCCATGCTATCCAAAGATTCGGTAATTTTTAATGTTGTTAGTGTTTTTGGTAATCTTGGAATCATCTCATACAATTGTGATCCGGAAAGCGGCGTTCTTTTATACTTGATATCAATGTTTTCCAAATGTTTTAAGTCGCCAATATTATAGAAAAGTAATAAATTTGAATGGATTATTGTCAAATCTTGGAGCTGGGAAGGTAGTGTGATTCGAGCATTTGGTGTAGTTATAGAGCAATTTATGGTCAGATGTGTGATTGTGTCTAGCAAAGAATAATTGGAGAATTCAATTTTTGGATCGATGAAAATATCCAAAGCGGTCAAATTCGGGAATTGGAATGAGTTGAAAGAGATTGGCTTTTCAGTGATAAATAAAGATAGGTTCTTCAAGTGAGCATTTTTCATGTGATCGTAGGCACCATTCTCGAATTTGATCCCATTCAATATGAACTGTAGTTTTTCTAATCTTGTGCAACGTTCAATGAATTCAAACTCTGCCATTGTATGACTGACAATGAATGAGAGAAATGTGATATATGGAGCCAACGGTAAAAACACTCTTATCCATTCATCAGTGAGATAGATTCTCATAGATTCATTGATCAATGTAACCTTCAAATCAATATCAACGCCAGCATCTCGATAGAGACTAGGTATCTCAGAAAGATAGTTGATCATTTCATTTTGGAAATTGGATGGGTAATTCATGTAAATGATAATTGTGAAGTTCCTTATATTTCTGTCCAAATCAGCAGAGACAACTTCTCTCAAAATATTGAGTTGACTGACTCTCCTCACCTCCAACGTCAAACTGGTCAACTCTTTCAGTGGCCATTTATGCAAAATGTTCAAAATTGGGGAAAACGTGAAGACAGGACCATCTTCGGAATGATAATCTTCATATGTTGACAGACTCTGTTTCCCAACGCTGATGACTTTATCAAACACACAACCCGGCAAAACCTGTAGTCCGTCCCAGTATTCCACATGAATAGTTTTCGAAACTTCAATCAGCATTTTGGCATCATTTGTTAGCAACGGTACTCTAGAATGACTCACTTCAAACAACAATTTATTGAGCCGTATCTTCATCTTCAAAATATGCATCACTAAAAGACGACCAGTTGGGGAATCCAAATAAGTTGCAGAGTTGCCTAATTTCACAACCAATGTGTTTTCAGATGTTGTAGAGTTGGAATTTGGTGGTATTCTCCAATCTGTTTTCAAAGTTAATGGTTTTTCAGTGATCAAATTTTTCAACAACTCTTTCAAACCTGAATCATCAACAGGATCTTTGGTCAACAGATGAACTATTTCATTGAGTGTAAATTTGTCAACAACAAGCTTGAAAATTTTGAGAAGTAAATCAGTTGATAATTGAGTTGCAATCTTATTGAATTTAGCATCTGATTTGTTCATGATCCATGCATTTGCAGTTGTCTTTCTTCTTTTCAACCGACTTGTGATTTCAATGTCGTGTTCATCATCGATTTCATAACCATAATGTTCATATGCTGCGGTTGTGTCTCTGTTTATGTTTGATCTGAGCATGTTGTGTCTGCAAATCCAATGAGAGGCACACAGCTGGTAATTTGGTACTTGTAGTGTAGAACGTGGTTGTTCAAGTTAAAAGAGAGTGACTATAGTTGTAGTTTGCTGTGTCCTCTTTTTCAAGTTCAAGGACCAATGACCAATTTCCCCGTCTGACTGACTTGCTCCGTTTCACTTTGGAAATGGTGTGTCTTTCAGATTTGCTCAGATGTAAGGCCGGTGCTATGCCCAATCCGGCCTTTCTAAACCGAAGTTGGTGTGCCCCTTTTGTGTCGAATTTTGCGTTGCGGCGCACTTGTTGGCACGTGTGGGAGTTTGGCAGAGTGTAAATATATTTCTACATGTGTTTCCCAATTACGTATACGTCAATTTCTACAATCCTTTGAGGGTATTCGTTTTTGTATAGACTTTTATTAAATTTTGCCAAATACAAAAGAAAAAAAAGAAAGAAAAAAAGTAATAAGTACAAATTATAGACTTCCTCTAAATCACTTGAGCTCTGCAGTGCGACCTCAGTCAGTATAGCATAGACTGAAGAAGCCGTTTTTTTGGGTTAACTGATTTCGTTAAATCAAAAAATTTAGACGGAGTTAATTTCGATTAGGAGTACCCAGGCAAAGGTGTATCGCCCTCTCAGTATTATATAGTGTTCAAATAGATCACTCTCCGAAGCTACTGAATACATGCCACTGATTAATGCCATCAAAGCTGCCGTTGACCAAATAAAGATTGATTGCTAATAAAGATTTCGATGATCCATTTGAAGCTGATTTTGTTACCCAATTGCTAATTACCAAAGGTTATGAGATCTCCAACACCACTGTTGCCAAGAAACAATATAAGGCGATTCATAAGATCATTAGAGATAAGAACATTAAACATGTTTAGCTTGCGTATACCGTCGGGACCAACAGTGGGCTCAAGTGGGATAACAAATTATTCCAATATTTTTCGGCTTAAAATGTCTTCACTGCGAATAATATAAACGAAGCTAGAGTGAAGACGAAGGTAGGAGTAGTGAGAGTAGTTTGATGAATTTAATTCCTAGTGACAAAGAAAATATTATTCAAAGCAGAGTTTAGAAAGACAACTAGTATTAACACCATGAAAGCTGTTTAGTTTCGATCTCATGACAAGTTTGCAGTTACCACTCACTTTTCTGCAACGATTTCTATGCGACTCTGGTGCTTTCGCTAATTTTATCTATATTTCATTTATCTATATTTCATTTTTACATTCGTTACCATCCAATATCAGTGTTGAGAAGAAATACACGTTACTTTTCTTTTATCGTTTAAAGCAAGCAGCAGAACTAGTAGCAGAAGCAGAATTGGCAGAATCAATAGCAAAAGTATAATTAGCAGAAACAGAAGCTGGATTCATTAGACTTGGAATGTTTTTCATGAAGGTGGGTTGAAAATCAAACAAGATATTCATAACGAGGATCCGTCCAACCAGTACACTAGGGCTGCCGCCAGGTCCTGAAGGATATTTTGATTGAACATGATGACAATGTCTATTGCTCAAATTTTTTTATGGGAGGTAAAGTTATAGCCAATGTTGATGGTATCGAGATGAGTCAAAATGCTAAATTTCCAAAATGTGCTGAAAGGTATTGTCTTGATCCAGATCAGTCCGAACATATGATATTTTTCGTCAGCCCTATATCACATTTGCAACAAATGCTTACATCTTCCATTTTTTGAAATCAAAGTTCACATCGACCACATCAAAATCTTTTATGGGAAGAACCAAAATCAAAGTTAACTCAAACAACCCACCATCTCGTGATCAAATTACTCACTGCCTGGGTGACTGGAACGTTGACAGACAAGCGGAATCAAACATATCCAAACTATCATTCATGCCAATCGGGGACAAATACTCAAAGGCCAATTCTATTTGAACATGCTTGTTGATGAATTCATTCACCACCAAGGAAGTCCAATTAACTGATGCCACAGACATTGCCACATGTTCTCTTCTCATTCCAAACAAATCACAATTATCTTTGAACCGTATCATCAAAATGCTTTTCCCTGAAGACCATTTCACTCAGCTTGCTATCACCGTTACTAAACGTCAAAAGGTTTCTTCATCTTCTACTGCACCAACCACAAGTTCTTCTGCAACACCAGCTTCAGCAAAAGCAACAACATCAACGTCTTCATCTATTATCATCATCATCTTCTTCATTTATTCCCACAATGAAAGGTATTCTCATCAAAGAGCTTTGGAGTGCGTTTGTTGAATTTAAAAAAGTAAACCTTCATATCCATCATTGGCAAAGTTTTCATATCACACAAAATATGCTTCAAAACTTTCAATTGATGAAGCTGGATTCAGTTGGCACACCTGAGAAAGAGGTAGACTCCCACGACAGATTACCTGCTTCATTGATCAACTTTGTCCAATCGCCAGACAAACGATAGAATATGCTGACTCTCTTGAGTACGATTCAGGGGGGTGTGAATTTTCCTATTGCTGAAGCAAAAAGGGCCAACAGGCAATAGCAGCTGCCTGTTTGACAATATCAGAGCAACAGTGAATTCCTTATCTGTTTTTAACTTTACCGACCTCTTTTATTAGTTTTTCAATTGCTTTCTAATCTTATGACAATGAGACAGAAAATATGACAGCTCAAAAAGATTCCACAGTGGAAAATGAACGTCAACGGTAAACAACGATTAATAAAGTCTTTAAACAACGTTCTCCCAAAGGTCCCTAAGTCTTCATCACGCTCAACCCCATCATCCACTGAAAAAAAAAATCTACAGCTTGCCTCTCAACATTAATCCTGATCCAAAGATTCGTGTTAAAGATAAGGATCCCGAGTTCTAGATCAGCTCCGATTATCTATACAATGGCAGATTGAACTTCCTGGTTCCGGAAGAATTGTTTGTGAAGGAAAAGTATTCCTGATGACCAACTTGGTTCGATCTCAGACAATGCAAGTTTACGCCAATGTTGCCCGATTGTTTCTTTTGTTGATTCTGGCAACTTATAACACCAAGAAAACCATTATCAAGAAGGAATTTAACACAACAGCAAGATACACAAGAGATTTTGGTTTCTGAAATAAAACATTGGAAACATAAGAACATAAGCTGAACTCAACCGTCTATGCGTTTACCTTACCTTGCAAGCACCATTCCAGTTTTCTTTTCTACCACGACTAGTTGACCTGAAGCACCTGTCTATGATCTCTTTTATGATTTTTGTGGATTCTCTTTTTTTTTTTCACCAGGGAGCATGTCTATTTTGATTTGGATAACAACAGCGTTTCAGATGAGATTCACGGAGTTGGAGATCATTAAATTTCAAGTTGTGGAGAATTGCATCAGATTCAACGCCATGACGAAACGATTCTTCATCACAACAACATACAACAAAAATAAAAAATTTGCCCCAAGAACATTCTTTCTCAATGATAACATTTCAAAGTTGTTGATGAATTTCATTGTTGTCGTTAAACAATTTACGGTGCTGTACCTTGGAACCACATTTTCGGTCAACAAAACTGGGATTCTAAAAGAGATACTTTATAAAGACCAGCATCAACTGACATTCCGAACAAGTAATTTGAAAGACCTCAAGCGAAAGGGGGATTGGATGGGATTGGGTGGGATTAAATACCGTTCAAAGTTCAAACCTCAAGCACAAGGTCAGTTCGGCTGAGTGAACCTGATACTTGATTTTGATCCAAAAGACATTATGATGAAGAAGAAATGGAAGTGTAATGGCTATAACCAATGGTGTGTCATCAATTGTATGGATGGATGGATGGATGAAAAGGAGGAGAAGCAGTGTTGATCAAACAAGTGAACGAAAGGGGCAAAGTTGAAGGTTGTTCTTTTGGATTGCTGTCATTCCATTTGTCATTTTTTGATGAAGCTTCTAGCACTGAGCAGTCCAAGTAATTCCAGGCTGTGTAAAGGTTTGTCAGATTTGTCAAGCTTTGTCAAATTTGAAATTTTGTATTTTGTATGGCTGCAGTTTGAGGTTTCCCAAAAGGGGAAAAGTAAAGTGCACTGGCTGAGGCGAGTCTCTAGGAACAGCGTAAAGGGATGTGTGTGTCCGGATCTGTGTTCCTAGTATGATTTGATTTGTAGACAGGGGTGTCCGGATTTGAGTGTGATTATCCGGATTAGAAAAGTGGGATGTATGCATGATCTCGAGAAATCAGAAAGAATTGGTTGCGGATTCGATCGAGATTCGAGACGCGAGGAAAAGTATAGTGAGAAAATGGAGGTAAGATTGTACAAGTCTCACAGTCTCAGTTGAAGTGAAGTGAACCTGAATTGTTTGAACACACGAACAGACGAACAGACAGGCCAGTCTCTATCGACACAGCACACACACTCAAGTCTCAGATACCAACAACCTTCAACGTAAAGACCTAACATCTCCCCCAAATCAATCTCAACCCTTACAAGATCCCTTCTGAATACTACTGGTCTTCTCCCTTCCCTTACTACTCTACAGTGACAGTTCTTCCTCTACACTTACCAATCTCAAAACGCCCTTCTGCCTGTCGTCTGCTCATCTCTATATCTGCAACATTTTCCCCCTCTAGTGATCTCAACAAGTTACAAACATACACATAAATACAACAACCACAAAACTACAATTCAAATCAAATTATGTCCTCAAACAATACTATAAAATGTGTCGTCGTCGGTGATGGTGCCGTCGGTAAGACCTGTTTATTGATCTCTTATACAAGTAACCAATTCCCTGAAGATTACGTTCCAACAGTGTTTGATAACTATGCAGTCACAGTCATGATAGGTGACGAGCCATATACCTTTGGTTTATTCGATACAGCTGGTCAAGAAGATTACGATAGATTAAGACCATTATCTTATCCTCAAACTGATATTTTCTTAATTTGTTTCTCTGTTGTTGTTCCATCATCATTTGATAACGTTAGAGAAAAATGGTTCCCTGAAATCTCCCATCACGCTCCTCATGTGCCATGTATAATAGTGGGAACGCAAATCGATTTGAGAGAAGATGCTCCTGCATTGGCTAACTTATCAAGACAACATCAAAAGCCAATCACTTATCAACAAGGTGAAAGACTAGCTAGAGAATTGAAAGCTGTGAAGTATGCAGAATGTTCAGCTTTGACTCAACAAGGTTTGAAGAATTTGTTCGACGATGCAATTGTTGCAGCTTTGGAACCACCTGTTATCAAGAAGAGTAAGAAGTGTACCATCTTATAATCAACAAACACGTCCTCCCTGTCCTGTCCCGTTCCTGTTCCATCCAATTTGTTTTGAGTGATGCTTACATGTTGTGCTATTTTACTTTTTTGTTTCCTGTTTGTTTATTGATTTCCTATTGATATGAGAATGAAGATATTGAAGAAATATATGACATCGCATGAAATTGAAAAAAAGGTACGCATATGGACTCCCAAAACATCATATTCTTCGGCATACTGGCTCCACATCTTATTTACCTCACACTGTTTTTGTTTTCTCAATTTCGTTTATCCTGGTGGTTATATTTTTTGTTTTCCTTCATTTTTTTTCTACTTTTTTTTCTATTCTTACTCTTTCTTTCTTGTCATGAAATTTCTTGACTAACTTGTGTTTCAGATTTTTTGGTTTTGTATGAATTGTTCATTACTTGAGTTGTCAAAACAAAGGCTTGATGTCAATTTGCCTCTCTAATCTTATCAACTTTTTTTTTCAATCACAACAAGACTGAAATTTGAATTCATTTTTTAGCTGAAGAGTTTCCCAAATCATCATTTATCTTCTAGACACGACATTTTGCCCCCCCCCCATTTCTTTCCCTTCCCTTCTCCCACTGTATCTGCCATTTCCCTCTATCAATTTCTTCATCGTCATTTTGTTCACCTGTTTCAACTTTCTGTTTCTCACTTTTCCCCTACCATTTTCTCTTCACTTTCATCATTTGTATAGAGGTAGTTTTCTAATAGCTACAATTATCCTACTTTATCGTCAACTTTGTTTTTTTTCATCCTTTTATTTTATTTTTCTTGGTTTAATCGCTTTTTTTCTTTCTAACTCTCTTCCTTTCACTTTTCTTCCTTATTTGATTTCCCTTGTTTTGTTCTTCTCTTGCAATTACTAAGTATTCCTTTCTCCACTCCTTGACCTTTAAACTTTCTTCTTGAATTCATCTTCTGTTTATTTTTTTTCACGTCTCACATTTCTTCCTCCTCCTTTTTTGTTATTCTTACTTATAACATGACAATTCAATTTATCAGTATCACTTCTCCCTTATCCTCTCCTCATTTTTTCTCTGTTGTCATGTTTGTTTTTCTCCTCTTCCTAATTATATTACATCTCCCTTTTCCCTCTTTTCAAGTTTCTGTCAGTCAATATCACATTTCAGCTTAATTTAATAATAAACTTCGATCAACTAAACAATTCAAAATCGTACGTATGCATCGATCCAACACATGTCAAAAACAATTCGTACAAACACCCACCCACCCACCATCCTGGCTCTGGCTCTGAGTCTGAGTCTGGCAGCTCTGCCGTCAAAACGCCTGAAAAGTTTTTGTACGTACGTAGTGCACGTACGTTGATTGATTCAGATCTCCACCGATCGATCAAATCTGACGGCCGGGCACCTATTGTCAATGTTGTTGGCTTTGTCAAAAACTGATTGTTGAGTAATGGCTTACGTAAGATTACTGGATTAAGGAATATAACGGTTACGAGCTCTGGTGGCTTGATACTGCATGTGGAAGTTGCAAGTTCACGCGTCAGACGTACGTACGTACGTGCCTACTCTCTTTATATATGCAGGTGAAGTTTAACATTGTTCGTGTTTACGTGTATGGATGGATTGGATTGGATTGGATTGGATTGGGTAATGTGAGTGAGTTAGGTTAGAAATTGGTTTGAGGGTTATCTTTACTGTTCTGATGTTTAAAAATGATTGCATTGATTACAACGTGTTATCTTGTTTCACATGAGTTTAAGGTAAGTTTGGCTATAACTTGAGCCGGCTACTTATATGATTGCCAGTACAAACTTCAATTTGCTTTCCTAGTTTCAATTTTCAGATCATGCAATTGCAGTCAATCTGAACTTACATATGTTAAATCATAATTCTGGAATCTGAAACCAATCTGATCAGTATATTGTCTCCAAAAAAACTTCAAGCGTAGACAAATTCAAGCAGGCCTGTCTATGCATAAGGTTTCTGAAAGATATTCAATGGTTCAATTTGCTGCATGAGTGAGTTTGAGTCATCCAAACTTCAGAATTCTCTACATTCTTGAATCTTGATAGTTTGATTCGAGTTGGGGTGTCAGTTCAGTAAAGCTTTGAAGAAAGAGGGTTTGCTAATTACCACCTTCTAAAACTCGCTTTCTATTCCGGGTGCTTTCAACTAGTTATGCCATGGGAGTAAGTTTGGCCGTTGTCTTTCAAATTCAAAGATCACAGAGGCAGAACCAGTAGTGAAAAGTTCATGTCAAGTTGCTCTTTCATTGTAACATGTACGTGATAGTTCTGTCAATTCGACTCTGTTCCATCACGTATTTGACAGGTTTGTCATGTTAAGAATCAAGATCGGAGAGACTTTAAATTCACACCTTGTCTTCTAGCCCATGGGCTGAGTCGTTATTTGTATCATGTATCAAGTTGCCATGAAAGAGTGTAAACAATCACAAAAGACAGGAAATATGTGTGCTTGCAATAGTTCATTTTCAAATCCAACAAACTTCCCACTTATCAAGGAAGACAACTACACCAAATGATACCAGTATATTCTCCAAGTGGTGAGCCATGTTGATATATGATTTGCAGGATGGTTTATAATAGAGTTTGGTGGTCCAATTGGAAATCGATTCTCAAACTTCGTGCAATAATATGCTAACGTGCCATTTCAATTGATTGATATAACCATCAGAACTGATATGAAGCGACCCAACTATACCAACCGGGGTACCTGGTACCAACCAATATTGATTTTCCAATTTGTAACTTCAGTACGATATATATATTCAAGAGGTGTGTGGGATGTTTATCCTGGAGATTCCCAGCTAGCTATTTCAAAAGCAATCAATCAGCAGATGTGTAATTTGTGTTGTTCCCGAAAAATCCCGCACAGACCACTTGTTATGTTGTTAGTCATGAGCCTGCCTCAATTGTTTATTGGTGACTTGGGTCAGATCTGAAGGAAGAGTTGTTAAATAAAAGTTGTTGCATCTTTGGTCCCAATTTGGTGGGAATGTGGTAGAAATAGTTGAAATCTGGAGTTTCGCCGGAGTTGGCGAAGTTTCGGCAACTTTTAAAGTGTGGTGTGCCCACTGAGTGCGCTGTGTCCAGCTTCACGTCAACTGATATGGAGGAGTCCATTCCATTTTCATGATGTTGGCGATGATGTTGTAACATGTTCATCCAAGCTAGTGTGATGGGTTCCCTATGGACTATCATGGAGTTGAAATCACCAAAAACAAAGATATAAAAGGAACACAATGTCCAGGTTTTTAATTCACAACAATTATATTCCAACTTTGACTTCATTCATTCTCCAGACAAGTTTAATTACTTAACACATACACAAACTACAAATTAATTTACAAATACAAACTACTACAAAAAATTCAATTTACAAATACAAACACAAACATGACTGAAATTCCAAAGATTCAAAAGGGTTGCATCTTCTACGAAAACGGTGGTGAAATCATCTACAAAGACATTCCAGTTCCAAAACCAAAGGCCAACGAAATCTTGATCAACGTGAAATACTCAGGTGTCTGTCACACCGATTTGCATGCATGGCACGGTGACTGGCCACTAGATACCAAACTACCATTAGTCGGTGGTCACGAAGGTGCAGGTGTTGTCGTCGCCAAAGGTGAAAATGTCACTAACTTTGAAATTGGTGATTACGCAGGTATCAAATGGTTGAATGGATCATGTATGGGATGTGAATACTGTCAACAAGGAGCAGAACCAAATTGTCCAGATGCTGATTTATCCGGTTACACACACGATGGATCATTCCAACAATACGCTACTGCTGATGCTGTTCAAGCTGCTAAGATTCCAAAAGATGCCGATTTAGCTGCCATTGCTCCTATCTTATGTGCTGGTGTCACCGTTTACAAAGCTTTGAAGACCGCTGATTTGAGACCTGGTCAATGGGTCGCTGTCTCTGGTGCTGGTGGAGGATTGGGTTCTTTGGCTATCCAATATGCCACAGCTATGGGTTTGAGAGTGTTGGCTATCGATGGTGGTGATGAGAAAGGTGACTTGTGTAAAGAATTGGGTGCCGAAGTGTACGTTGATTTCATGAAGGAGAAAGATATAGTGAAGACCATTCAAGATGCAACTAATGGTGGTCCACATGGTGTCATCAATGTTTCTGTCTCTGAGTTGGCTATCTCTCAGTCTTGCGATTACGTTAGAGCTTTAGGTAAGGTTGTCTTGGTTGGTTTGCCTGCTGGTGCTGTTTGCAAGTCACCTGTTTTCCAACAAGTCGTCAAGTCCATTGAGATTAAGGGCTCTTATGTTGGTAACAGACAAGATACTGCTGAGGCTATTGACTTCTTTGTCAGAGGTAAGGTTCACTGTCCTTTCAAGATCGTTGGTTTGTCTGAGTTGCCTCGTGTCTTCAAGTTAATGGCTGAAGGTAAGATTTTGGGTAGATATGTCTTGGATACTACCAGATGATTTTTTTTTTATTGTTATCGACTTGATTGAGAGTTTTTATTTCACAACGATTAATGATTTCATTTTTGTCACTACGTGAAGTATTGTTTTATTATTTGCTTACTTTTGAATGATTTTAGACTTCGAGTTCTTACATTTATATACTTGCTTTTTTGCCCACAACTTCTTATATACCTAATTTACAATTTTATGACTTAAACAAATTATTTTAAATGTAACTCTGTTGTAATATGATTGTTTTTGCTCCCTTAAATATCGATCAGCTGAATATTAAAAGATGCTTAAAATTCAAATCTAGAAGCTGAACATATTGTCATGATTTAGGATAACAAAACTTTATCTTGCAGCTATTTTAAATAAATATTTTTTTTTTCCTTTTTTGAAAAACGCATCTGTCAGTATTCAATTGTAAGGAGTAGTTGTTTGAGAGATGCTTGTCTGAAAAAGTGATGATTAATAGGATAACTAGCAATTTGGTAGGTGAATCAGAACAAATTCTGAGAATGGTTACGCAGCCCTGTCGAAAACTTTAAGGCTTACGTAGTACGCGTACACGCTTTCGATGAGAAATCGATGCTGAAAAAAAACTATGGATGGAGATTTACAAGGCAAACCATTTCAAAACGTATTCCCTTTTCCTCCAAATAACTTCTATATCAACAACAGAAGTCAACATTCGACTATTACAATCATGTTTTCTACAGCTCGTTCAGACACATTGTTTTTAGGTGGTCAAAAATTGAGTGGTGATGATGTTCGTAACCAGAACGTTTTAGCCACTCAAGCAGTTGCCAACGTTGTTAAGACTTCCTTGGGTCCTGTTGGTTTGGATAAGATGTTGGTTGATGATATTGGTGATGTTGTGGTAACCAATGATGGTGCTACAATTTTGTCTTTGCTTGATGTTCAACATCCAGCAGGAAAGATTTTGGTTGAATTAGCACAACAACAAGATAGAGAAGTTGGTGATGGTACTACTTCCGTTGTCATTTTTGCTTCTGAATTACTGAAGAGAGCTAACGAGTTGGTCAAGAATAAGATTCATCCAACTACTATCATTACTGGTTACAGATTAGCTTTAAGAGAAGCTGTCAAGTATATTCAAGATGTGTTGTCCCAACCTGTTGATTCATTAGGTAAAGAAACATTGATTAATATCGCCAAGACTTCCATGTCCTCTAAGATCATAGGCCCAGACTCTGAATTTTTCAGTAAAATGGTTGTTGATGCCATGTTGGCTGTGAAAACCACAAACTTGAAAGGTGAAACAAAATACCCTGTCAAAGCTGTCAACATCTTGAAAGCTCATGGTAAATCTGCTTTGGAATCTGTGTTGGTCAATGGTTATGCTTTAAACTGTACCGTTGGTTCTCAAGCTATGGTTAAGAAGGTTGTTGGTGCTAAGATTGCCGTGTTGGATATCAATTTACAAAAGGCTAGAATGGCCATGGGTGTTCAAATAAATATTGACGATCCAGAACAATTGGAAGCCATTAGAAAGAGAGAATATGGAATTGTGTTGGATAGAGTTAGAAAAGTCATTGCCGCTGGTGCCAATGTTGTTTTGACCACTAAGGGTATCGATGATTTATGTTTGAAAGAATTCGTTGAAGCCAAGGTGATGGCAGTGAGACGTTGTAAAAAGGAAGATTTGAGAAGAATCGCTAGAGCCACTGGTGCTACTCTAATTGGTAGTATGTCAAACTTGGAAGGTGAAGAGACATTTGAGAGCAGTTCATTGGGTTATGCTGAAGAGGTTGTTCAAGAGAGATTCTCAGATGATGAATGTATCTTAATCAAAGGTACCAAAGCACATTCTTCTTCCTCAATTGTGTTAAGAGGTGCTAACGATTACTCTCTAGATGAAATGGAAAGATCAGTCCATGATTCCCTATGTGTTGTGAAGAGGACTTTAGAAAGTGGTAACGTTGTGCCTGGTGGAGGTGCGGTTGAATCAGCTTTGAATATTTACTTAGAAAATTTTGCTACAACCGTGGGATCCAGAGAACAACTGGCTATTGCAGAATTCGCTAGTGCCTTACTTGTGATTCCAAAGACCTTGGCTGTTAATGCTGCCAAGGATGCTAGTGATTTGATAGCTAAGTTGAGATCATATCATGCTGCTTCCCAACAAGTTTCAAGTAAAGATACCAAGAGAAAGAACTACAAGAACTATGGTTTGGATCTAATCAAGGGTAAAGTTGTTGATGAAGTGTCTCATGGTGTTCTAGAACCAACAGTTTCTAAAGTGAAATCATTGAAGAGTGCGCTGGAGGCTTGTATTGCAGTTTTGAGAATTGACACTATGATTACTGTTGATCCAGAACCACAAAAAGAAGACCCACATGCTGAGCATTAAATGTTGAATGATATTTTATGATACGATTTTATACATTCTGTATACCAATTGTTCTGTGTATGTACAGGTGTTGTCCGTTAGGTGATATTAATACAGTAAATTTTTGAAAAATGGCTGACCTTCAATGAAAGCCCAAGTTGTATGATTCACCTGAGTCATCCGGAGTTGGAAATCATCATGTTCATGAGCATTCGAAATTCGGGGTTCCAAAAAAAGTATATAGGGGTGGTGGTGCGCCACGTCAGACGAGTAGGCGCCCACTGTGGCTAGTCAGTGGCTTACATGGTGGCAGTGCGGAATGAATCGGGTAAGACGGGTGGCGGGTGGCGCATTTTAGCAGAAAGTTATCGAAGTGAGAATAAGGTCATGCTATACGAGGGGAACGGGGGCCAGCAGTGCGCACAAACCGCACAAATCGGTCGTGTAACTTTTTGTTAATTGTGCGCTGGCCTATACGAGTTAGCGAAATCAAACCAAACCAAATCCAGCCCACACAAAGATTCATTAAGGGTGGGCCACACTACTTAGTAGCACTTATAGAGAGAGAGATGCACAGCCCGAGAACGCTAGATCAGGTTAGAATCACCTACTATGTAGTGCTACTGGTTTTTGTTGGGGTAAATTTGTAAAAACTTATAAGGCTGATTCCAGATAACTACAACACGTCTCGTCCCTCTGGCCTGTGCCCTTTTTTGCCCTTTCCTGCTCCCCTTCACCTTCCCGTCCTCCTCAAATCAACCACTTCAATCTATCCTGCTCAAGGGCGTGTCTTCAGTCTGTTCAGCCTGCTTTCAACAAGTGCGTCTTCCAGCTCCATGATAATGCCTGCAGAAAAAAAACAACCGGCCACAAGAATTCAAAAGAAGTCTACCGGCAAGAGAAAGTTCCACACAAAATCAAGAAAAGGATGTGCAACTTGCAAAAGAAGAAGAGTCAAATGTGATGAATGCAAACCCATCTGTGGTAATTGCGATAGAATGGGAATCGAATGTGTCTATATCCCTCTGGACCAGCAACAGCAACAGCACAAACAATCCAAAAAGAAGTCGGTTTCAAGACGACAATCTGATCCTCAAGTTCAACCTCAGGTTCAAATGCCATCAAAACAACCTCCTCCTGTCAGTATCAAAGACCAAATAGCTGCTGCTTTAAACAGTGCAGATATCCCAAGTTTACCTCAGTTGCTCTCTGGTGGCTCTGGTTTGAGCCCAGAGCTGCTGAACGTTGCGAGCTCGATTAATTTAGAGGCGGATTCTTGTTTGCCTCAATTACTAGACCACCTAAAACAGAGTGGTAAGATTCCAATGAACCTCTTGCAACAGCAATCACCTTATCAGAGTGTATTACAACAAAGTCAACAAAACCAAAATCAAAATATTGCAAACATATACGGCCAACCGACACGATCTCAAGCAGTTGATCCTCTGGCCTCGTTTAACTCATCGGAGTTACCACAAACACCCTCCTCCACCGGTGCGAACCTCAACTCCACCAACATTTCACAGAACACACAACAGGCTTATGCAGTATCAAATGGTAGCCAACAACAACCACAACTAAACCAACAACAACAGCCAAGCCAACAACAGCGTGGCCCACAACCGGACCAGAATCCTCAACAACGACATCATTCTCAATCACAGTCACAGCAATCTCCTACCTCCGTCAATGGGAACGGTCCTTCGCTATCACCAAACCTAATTGATTCTCCACCATTATCTTCCAACTCTCCAGGGGTTACTTCTTTACCATATCAGAACCAGGAATTGAATATGTTGGATCTCAGATTAATGCATCATTATACAACACAGGTTTGGCCAACAATTACAGCCGCTGGTATTTCGGATTCAAAGATTTGGTCAGAAGATATTCCAATGTTAGCTTTCAAGTATCCTTTCTTGATGCATTCGGTTTTAGCTTTTTCGGCTACCCATTTATCGAGAACCGAACGGGGATTGGATCAATGTGTCACATGTCATCGTGCTGACGCACTTCGTTTACTTCGTGAGGCTGTCCTGGAGATGAACCCCGAGAATACTGATGCTTTAGTGGCATCTGCATTAATCTTAATCATGGATTCTTTGGCCAATGCATCTTTGCCTACTTCCTCATCTATCAAATCATTGCCTCCATCAGCTTGGATTTTCCATGTTAAAGGTGCTGCCACCATTCTAACTGCTGTCTGGCCATTGAGTGAGAAATCAAGATTTTACAAGTTTATCTCAGTGGACCTAGGTGATTTAGGTGAAGTCGGTTATGACTTAATCAGTGGTGAATTGTCTTCCTCTGCAGCTAATGGTCTCGTGAATTCCAATGATCCTGTTGCTATCTATGCTATGATTGCTGCCTCTGGTAATTCCAAGAATATGAAATGCTCAACTTTACAATGTTTCGATGATGAAATCCAAGATTTGTTCCCATTGCCATTCAGTTCACCTTATCTACCTACTTTAGCATACATGGCTAAGCTACACAAGGAGAGAAACAAGTCTGATTTTATCCTCCGTGTGTTTGCTTTCCCAGCTTTGTTAGACAAGAAGTTTTTGTCTCTGTTAATCAACTGTGATCTAACAGCAATGAGAATCATGAGATGTTACTATAAGCTGTTGAGAAACTTTACTGAACAAATGAAAGACAAGATTTGGTTCTTGGAAGGTGTTTCAAACGTTTTGCCAGCCGATGTTGAACAATACAGCGGTGGTGGTGGTATGCATATGATGATTGATTTCCTTGGTGGTCCATCCACACTGGATGACTCAAGTGTCAATGGTGTTGCTCAGAATGCATTCCAAGCTGGATTATTGGACACGAACAACTTGCCTAGCTCGTCAATTACTGACTCGTTGGGTTTGGATGATACAAGTGCTTTGAACGATGACAATTTGGATAACCCTGCTGCTAGATTCATGGGTGTTTAACATATCTTTTCATCAGATTCCTTTGCTTTCGATTAATCTCTAAAAATTAAGAAAAAGAGTTTTGAAAAACAAAAAGTTAAAATTGTTTCGGTGTTTTTTTGGTCGTCTTTGTATTTTGTTCTGTCCTCCTTTGTCTTTGTTCTGTTCCACTTGTATTTCATTTCAGTTCGTCCGTTTTGACTCCCTGGTTCCTCTATTCCTCCTCTTTGTCATCATCACGATCATTCCCCACTTCCAGCTTCTGGGCTTGCCCCTTCATTTACATCTTCATCCTTTTGATCTCGAAATGACTCTTTCTTCTAAACCTCTTCCTCAATCTTCATTTTGAACCCCTAAAAAAGTTTGTTTCATTGAAACGTTTAACAAAGGTTTATTGTACGGTGTTGAAACCTTATTTTTTTTTGTCTCTTGGGCCAACATCCCAAAAGCTTAACAGGAATACAGCCCTCCCCATATCTTAACAATTCTTCTTCCTCTTCTGCAACCCCTATCCAATATACTTCTGCCTAATAATATCCTGTTTTTCTTTCATGTGTTTTATCTTTTGTTACTGTTCATGTTTTTTGTTTTTGTTTTTCTGTTTGATGGATTTCATTTCTTAGTTGTTCCTCTTTTTTCTCAAATTTAGTTCTTCAGTTATTTATTTCTATTTCTCTGTGCTTTACCCCCTTTTTCACTTACTTTTATTTCTTTAAAAAAAATGTTTTGCCTTTTTATTTTTGTTTATCTTTTTGTTCAGTTTAACGTTCATAATGCTCATTACCTTTTTTTTTTCTGGCTTCAAATTTCACCGTAACTTCAGGGACTAAAGCTTTTTTCTTTTATTTTATTTTTGTTCTAAACAGCTTGCAGTTTTTTTGTCGATTCCCTCTTTTTTTGTTTTATCGATCTACTATACTTTGAACATGGTCCATGCAGGCTCTCTGTTCACCACTTTTTGGAAGTTGTCTTTTAACGAAACTTTATACATGGTCATACTACATACTTACATACATACCCACTCGTTTCATATATATATTTATTCCTTCTCTAGTTTTCAGAATTTCTTCTTTTGTTAATATAATAGACAGAATGCATGCAGCCGAGTTATAAATTTATAGTAAATTAATAATTAAATAGGCCGGAAAAGTACCGGCAGCTATATTAATCCAATTCGAAATAAATTATTATATCACAAATATTTATAATATTTTTTTTTATAGACGTAACAATCCTGAATTAAACTATATACTTCGAAAGAAAAAAAGGTACTTGAGGTTTCGCCTAACCTTCAACAGCACATAGAAATCAAAAATGCAGTAAAAAAAGGAAAAATCAGCTATCTATATATGGTTATAGACAGTTGAAAAAACCATAAGTTTGTGGAGGGATATCGTGGGGGAAAGGAAAATGCAAAAATAAGAAAAAGGAGTTTGGGGAGGGTAAGTGGGAGGACGAATTAAATAAAATTGGGTAAAAAAAAAGAAAGAGAAGAAAAAAAATTAAGTTAAGCAGTTAACCATAAAGTTGAAAGTGTAAAGTTTGGAATGGGAGTAAAGAATAATTAAGGATGCACGGAAGGGTGTAATTAGTTGGGTTCAAAAGAAGAATAAAGAGATATACAAAATGGGAGGGCGAACTTAAAGGAAACCATGTAGGTATGAGAGGAGAGTGAACGTCAAAAAAAAACTGGGTGGGCTCACATGGGGAGAAGTTAAAAGAGGAAAAAATTTAAAAAAAAATAAAAATAAAAATAAATAATAAAAATTGGAGTTAGTAAGAAAGGGGATGGGGAAGGAAAGGCTGAGTAAAAAGAAAATAAACGTTAGAAGAAACTTGATAGGGAGAGAGGAGGTTGAAAAATGCTTAGGTCAAGTAAAATGATGAGAAAGGTAGAGAGAGAGGTCAGAAGAACAAAGAAATAAATTAAGAAGTCTTGTGGGAGAAAGAGGTAGAAGGAATAACGTACAGAAAGATGCATGTTGATTCTTGATATTTGCAATTTTTGATCGCGATCGATTATTAAGATGTCCATTAACATAAAACATGCGTATCTAAATAAAATCTAGTTTAATTCGCAAAATCACATGTATCGAATTTCATTTAAAAATCAGAATAATTACAAGAACGTAAAGAAACTCAAATCTAATAAAACAAATGGATGATGGCACACATATCCATAAATGAGCACAAATAAAAATGAACGGGTATATATATCTAGCCAGCAGAAATTGAAAAAATCAGAAGAAAAAAGCACCCATCCAACAGACCAACATTGGATCTAACACAACAAAAAGAATAAAAGCAAGAAATTTAAAATAATAATAAAACATGCACGAAAGCTCAAAGAAAAGCCATAATACGGATTAACCATATATCTAAATCAGAATCAAATCTTCGTTCTTTGAACACCATCTTCATCTCTAATAACACCATTTTCAAGCAACTTAGCAAACGCATTAGTGAAATAATTGAAAAACAAACTTTGATCCAAGGCAAAAGTCTCAGTCCATTTTCTGAACTCAGGATTATTCTTCAATTCCATGTCAATAGGCAACATCATAAATTCATTATTCTCACTCATATATTGTTCAATACCTGTTTGTGGAACAGTCCAAATGTGAAATTCATGTTCCAACAAATTCTTGAAAAATTCATTATCAAATTTCAAAATTTCTCTGGTCCATGGTCCAATGAATCCACTGAACTTAGGATGAGTTCTACCGACACCATGACCACCACCAATCAAAGCAACTGTCTCAGGAACAGATAAACCTAATCTAACCTGGAAAACTTCATGGAGATGTTCACTACCTTCTGTAGCAACTGGTAATCTACCTCCAGGAGGAACTTTCTTGGCATCAGCACAATCGGTTCTTCCTGGTTTCCAAGGAATAACAGGACCACCCAGTGCTTCAATTGCAACAACACCACCTAAAGTGTACAAATCAGCAAAACTAATCCATGGGAACTCTTCATGAATTTGATCCAAGTAACTCTTAGCAGTATTCAAACCTGTGTTACCGTTCTCATTAAACTCTTGTGCAAATCTCAGAGTACCACCACTGGAACCTCCAGTACCGTCTCTTCTATCAAAAGTAGCACAACAATGCCAAGTGAATCTGAAGATAATTGGTGCTAAGGAACCATCATCAAAATCTTTTTGAGGAAGAATATCTTTGATTGCTTGACGAACCAAATCATAACGGCCATAAGTTGGATGGTCTTTCATATCCTTACTCTTCTTGAAGTGAAGGAAAAATCTGGATCTTGAACTAGGACGCTTTGCTGGAGGGGATGGAGATCTACGTGGGATTTCAGCAACCACTTCAGACTTCTCATTTGAAACCGGGTCATTTGAAGCAGAATTTTGGAGTTTTGGAGCAGGCAGAAGCTTCAGACTAGCAGGTTCAGCTAATGCTTTAGCTTGATCAGAATCCACGTTCGATTTTCTTCTAGTTGAGAGGATGACTTTATCATTATCAGAGAAAAGTTCAATCAAAGAATTATGAGTTCTGGTAGTTGGAGGATACTCTCTTGGTTTTGTGGCACGGTTGATGGTATTCTTAGGAGACAAATTGTAAGGCTTTGGGACAAATTCTGACTGAGGTGCCAACACTGGAGTACGTTCCTGACTTTTATAAACAGCAGCAGCTTCATGACCGTTCAAACCATAATACTTCTGATCATTTTGCTTCTGTCTGAAAGAGGCAACAGGTTCATTCTTTCTCGAAGTAGACACAACAATTTCATCCTTACGACCATTATCAACATCAATATTTATAGTTGAAGAAGCAGCTGGATTCAACTCATTACCATAATCGAACTCTTTAAGATCAAAATCAGTCTTACCATGATTAGCAGCACTTTGCAAGATATGTTCATCTGGATCATAGACAAATTCTTTAGGAACACGGAAAGTCAACAGGCTAAAGATACAAAATGGAGCATGTTTGGCAATACGGGTATAGTAGTAATCAGTTCTCCACCAAACCATATTGAAAAACTCTTGGAAACCAACAGGCACAGCAAACATGAAATGAGCATTCTTGGTCAATGGTCTTGACTGATCAAAAGAGCGGTACTTGTTATAGTGAACTTTTTGGTTGTAAGTTTCAGTGAACGTCAAATTATCTTCATTGGATTCATTGATTGCAAATAGAAGATTGTAATTGTATAAGATGAACACATGAACCAACGAAATGAAGTTGATCAAACGGAAATAGGCACATTGTAAAACAAGTCTGAAAAGGACATAGGGAATGAAAATCAGACGACCAAAGGGACTCAACAAGTCAACCAGTGTCAAATAGTTGTCGTTGATCAGATCAAGAAACGTCATTATGATTGTGACTGTTGTTTCTGATAGATAGAGATGAAACGGGATGAATTGAAGGAAGAGTTAGTGGTGTTTGATGGTTGTTACCCTCTTGTGGTGAAGGAGGGCAAAAAAGGGCAACAGTTCTCATTCTCACGAGTTCTGGGTGTTGGAGTTGTTAAAGGGAACAGAATCACATACTAGGTACTACAGTGGAAATGAGATGAGATGCCGGGGATTGTTTTGTTTTTGTTTTGCGCGTGCGTACTGCAGTCACCAGCACAGGTGTGCACTGTGCATGTGTAAACAAACCAAATCGAATATCATGAGTATCCCTTTGGATCAAATTGGATCACTGTGAACCGAATGTCAACTGATATTAATGTACTGAAGTATTACAGAATAGGAGTGATCAATAAATCATACACGAATGTCAAAGGGGAAAGATAATTAATAGATGATGTCGAAGTTGAGAGACAACAACCAACGAAGAACTAAACAAAAAATGTATAAACAATGACACAAAAGAGAGATACAACTGTAAGAAATCACAGTGAGGAAAAAAAGATGAAGAATAAGAAACAAGTCGAAGAAGTACAAAAAAAAAGACGAAAGCAAAACAGCCCAATCACAAAATTAGTAGGTTGATACATGAAAAGGGAACAGGTAAACACAAAAGACAAAACAGGGGAAATGAAATATCTTCCAAAAGACAATCAAAACACATATTGAACTAGAAACATAACGGCGATTTCCATATAGGGAAAACAACGTATAGATGTGGTAGTAAAACAATACAAGAGCCAAAAAGCCAAATGCAAAGCCAAACAACTAAGTAAAACAACCATCCTTCAATTTAGTCAATTCAATCAATTAAACGTGATTCAATTGAACATAGTTACCTGGAAACACACCAGTGACACCATTGACAGTACCAGTCCACCAACCATTTTGATCAGGAGTCTTTTGAATGATAGTAATGACAGTACCAGCAGTGAAACTCAAATCACCTTGAGCTTGAGCAGCATAATCATACAATGCGGTACATGTTTCATGACCAGCTGCTGGAGCAGGAACAGCAGCTGGGGCAGCCACTGGAGCAGCAGCAGCAGCAGCACCAGGAGCACCATATGCTGGAGCAGCAGCAGAGTAAGCTGGAGCAGCGGCACCATAGGCTGGGGCAGCTGATGATGGACCATATGGAGATTTTTGATCTGTTGGGTATCCTGTCTTTTGATCAGCACCGTAAGCTGGGGCAGCGGCACCATAGGCTGGAGCAACGGTACTTGCTGTAGTTGGTGGACTTTGCAGTTGTGAGTTGATGGTACCATAGGGACTAGTGAAAGTTGATCCTGCTGTGGTTGGTGATGTTGGTTCACTGGTTTGGCCATAACGTCTTCTGGTTGCCTCCAACTTGTTCTTGGCGTGTCCAATCTTGAAATGGGTGATTCCAATGGCTTCTGCTCTTTCTTGAACATCACCTCTCTTGAAATTGAAGGATTCCAAGATATCTGTGGATAAATCAAAGTATGGGATCTTCATCTCTTCCATTCTACTGGACAAAGTGTAAAACACGTTCAATTGCATGTAGTACAAACTGACAAACAATGGTTTGATCATTTCACCCTCCAGTTTGAACATGATTGGCAATTCAGTCTTCATCATTTCATTGTAGTAGTCGAATTCTTGTTGAGCAATGGCCACTTCATTTTCTGCCTTGTACATCTTCTCTTCATCTTTAGCAGTTGGCTCTTTCTTGTTTTGTAATCTCTTCAAAGTAGTTTGATGTCTATCCAAATCCACACGCTTATGGTTTCTCTTAACTGACATCTTTCTGATTGCTTGAATGATTTTTAACAATTCTTGGGCAGGACCAACAATTCTAGTTTCAATCAACTCCAGATCAGGTTTCAAAGTCTCTTTCAACTCATTAACAACTTCTCTGTACTGGATACAAGCTTCAATACCTTCTGGATTGCCTTCCGGAATGGTTGAGTTTGGATCCGAAGCTTTACCACTGATAGGCTTAAAAATCTCCTCTATAGACTTTGAGAAATTAAGCTGATGGTCTAACATATCATTGACGGCCTTATGGTATCTTTTGGACTCATCACTTAAACGTTTTGTTTGTTCTTCTAACTCTTTAAATCTTCTTTCAGCATCTTCATAGACGGCATCAGACGTTGTTTCCGCCATATTCAGCTTCTGACGCAACGTTTGAGGAGTTCTCACTATAGCTTTCTGGAATCCTTTGAATGACATGGTTCTGGTTGTTATTCGTGTTGATGATTGTCTAAATTGATGTTGTGTTTGGTGTGGTTGTGGTGGCCAATGAGGTGTTATAGGCACCGATGTCTATAGGGGTCTTTCCTTCAATTCCCTCTTGAGATCACTCAGCTCCAGCCATCCAGAGCGCTCGTCTCATTCTACAGCCTACAGCCTACAATTAGCTTAAGATTCTTTCTGCAGTTTATAGTTGAGCCGGCCGAGTGCCGGGAGTCGGGGAGACTA
Organism: Ambrosiozyma monospora; assembly: GCA_001599995.1. Classification (NCBI taxonomy): domain Eukaryota; kingdom Fungi; phylum Ascomycota; class Pichiomycetes; order Pichiales; family Pichiaceae; genus Ambrosiozyma; species Ambrosiozyma monospora. Next base: position 189,136 of record BCIP01000028.1, read on the forward strand.
CCACGACGTCACTCGCCATTTTGCTGCGGTCAGCTGCCATGGGGCCTGCTGCGCATAGACTCGGTGAAATTTAATTGGGAATTGGAATTTCCAGAAGATTTCGAAGTCAGGAGATATTTACACGATTTTTAGAATGACAGATAATTATTCGACGCGTCGATAAATGAGACGATACACGTATTTCCAAAATGGCAGACTATCACGCCCTGCTAGTCTGAGTTAAACAAGTTACGTAGAGATCGGATAAGTGAGGTGGACAGAGACAGAGACACTGACAGACACCTCGGACAGCACTGAGTGATTGAGTGAGACACTGAGACAGTGAGACAGTGAGCACAACAAGACGTACAGCAACATCAACAAACACTGAATTCAAGTTCAAGTTTCACCTCTCATCTGTCTAGACTCTACAAACACCCTCCTCACCGCCAATTCTTGCCAATCCTGCTGTGACACATACTTATTCATACAAGTCAGTGAGTGACATCAAGTGAAAAACTGCCCACAATTCTTACTACAGTCCCCAGACCAGATTACACCAAAGAGTGACACCTCAACATATTTCACCCACACAACAGAGAACACAGAACACACACAGAACAGAGCCTTGTCCCCTTTTTCAACACCCATCAACACAAACAACACCTTCTGCAAAAGATCATCGAACTTCGATCAACGCTCCTTTCAAACTCCATCCTCTCTCTAACATCATAGCATTTCATTGTTCTTCTCTTTTTCTTTCCTAATTATCAACTCGCTGTCCCATCCACTTTGAATTTTCCCCTTCCAAAGCACACCTAGAACATCCCCAAGCACACACACGCCTACACGCTTCACATACATAATCATACTATATACCACCTCACAAAATGATGAAAGGTTTCAAGCAACGTTTTAGATCAAAGACAAATAGTAAACCAGAAAAGGGAAAAAAAGATAAGAAGGATAAGAAAGAGGACGAAAAGTCAAAGAAGTCTTCCTCAAGTAGTAATTCTTCATCCAGCTCTTCCTCTCACAGCAAATCAATACTCAATCAGTCTTTACCGACCAAGAAATCCGGTTCCAGTGAACAAATATCCCTAAATGATGATTCCACAGCTAACTCTGTACAATCTTCAGCTTCTTCCAAATCCGCCCAAGTGACATCCGGTTCAAGTTCGCTTCCGTTCAATGGCAACAGCGCCCTCTCCAATGGTCAACAACAAGCACAAAATCAACAACAATTACAGCAACAGCAACAACCATACCAACAACAACCACCTTACACAGCAGATTTATCTACAAGCAATCCCGTCACTTCTCAGGACCAGCAAAACCCACAGGATCTGGAAATATCCAAGTTGCACGCTGGACATCATGTGTTTGATAGAATTCCAAAGGATGATTTGGAATTGAAACCAAAGACACCACAAAGACATTCTTCTTCAAGATTTGAAGCTGCTGTTAATGCTAACCAACAGTTTGAAAAATTGGCTTCATTCGATCAAGTTGATCCTGAATATCATACTGAATTGTTCATTCAAAAAGTTAAACAATGTAAAATGATCTTTGATTTCTTTGACCCATCCTCTGATATTCACGGTAAAGAAAACAAGAGAATGACGTTACATGAATTGACAACCTATGTTTCCACAACGAGAATGACATTCACTGAAGAGATTTACAAGCAGGTTGTTGAAATGTTCAGAATAAACATCTTTAGACCTATCCCACCTCCAGTGAACCCAGTTGGTGAGATCTATGACCCAGAAGAAGACGAACCAGTCTATGAGTTGGCTTGGCCTCACATGCAAATGGTGTATGAGTTTTTCCTTAAATTTCTGGAATCTCCAGACTTCAACAATTCCATAGCCAAGCCTTACATTGACCATAAGTTTGTTCTCCAGTTGTTGGAGTTATTCGATAGTGAAGATAACAGAGAAAGAGATTGTTTGAAGACAACACTTCACAGAGTCTACGGTAAGTTTTTGAGCCTAAGATCATTTATCAGAAAATCCATCAACAACATCTTTTTAACCTTCGTGTATGATACTGGCCGTTTCAATGGTATATCTGAATTATTGGAAATTTTGGGTTCCATCATTAATGGTTTTGCCTTACCATTGAAAGAAGAACATAAGATCTTCCTAATAAAAGTGTTGATTCCATTGCATAAGGCCAAATCCATCACGTTGTACCATCCACAATTGGCCTACTGTGTTTTACAATTCATAGAGAAAGATCCATCATTAACCGAAGATGTCATTGGTGGTTTACTAAGATACTGGCCAAAGGTGAATTCTCCTAAAGAGTTGATGTTTTTAAATGAGATTGAAGATATTTTTGAAATCATAGAGACACAAGAATTCCAAAACATTGAAGTTCCATTGTTCCTGCAATTGGCAAGATGTATCTCATCTCCTCATTTCCAAGTTGCTGAAAAAGTGTTGTATTATTTCAACAACGAATATTTCGTGTCTTTAGTCACTGAGAATGCAGAAAACATCCTACCACTTATATTCCCTGCTTTGTACGAGTTGGCACAACCTGAATTAGAAGCCGCTGAACAACGACAACAACAGCAACAAACTGAATTCGATTACGATGAATCTAACAATTGGAACAAGAGTATTTCCAGTTTGGCCTACAGTGCATTGAAGATATTCATGGATTCTAATCCAATCGCCTATGATCGTGCCTGTATGATGTACGAGGATGAAATGAAGACTAGAGAATCAAGAAAAGAAATCAGAGAACAACATTGGTTGAAGTTGGAAAACTATGTCGAGAAGTTAAAGTTGGGCGACAGTGAAATCCAGAAGAAAGTTGAGATTAAATGATTTTGTCGTGTGGGTTCTTTTGTGTTTGGTTTGCTATTTACGTTCGTTCCTGCCACTCTTTTCATTTTGATTTTTTTTTCTTTATCTCTTCATCTGTTAACATCCCCTCATTTTTTTTCTTTCATTTTTAATTTCATAACATTTTTTTTCTGTCTTGTTTTTCTTTTCCTGTGTTATCACCAGCTTGCTAGTCATTTCGATATCTCATGTTTCTTTTTTTCTCTTGTTGTTAGTTGTTGTTTTCTTTCTTTTATATCTCTTTCGTTCCCATACTTTTTCTTTACCTTTTTTTTTCTGGTTGCTTATGAAGTGTTATGTTTTTATTCTCCTGTTTTAAACATTTTCTCTTATTTGTTTATCCGTGTGCCATTTCTATGTTTTTCTTCCCTTGTTTTCAGCCATAATTACTGTCGTCTTTTTTCCCATTGTCACATGATCACTTTTTGATATCAACTTTTCAGTACATAATTTCCCACTTTCCCTTTCTTTTCTGTTCTATAATTTATGACACTGAATTTCATCATCCTACACCACCCATCGATACTTAATTTCTCTTCTTCATCTTCTTGCCTTTAAACTATTTTTATTCTTTCTTCACTAATACTCTTTTTTTTTGTTCTTTTCATCTTGTTTATCCTGCTTGATTTTACTTTAGTTTTATTTTCTCCTGCCAGCTTCATTTATATGATTTGTGTTTTACTTCATACTTTTGCTTCTTACATGTGCTTAATTTCCTGTTTATCCTGACATTTTTATATGAATGGTTAAAATTAGGAAAAAGCCACAAATATATCCACCACCTCTTACTGTTTGATATCTGTTTCAACTACATGTGGATTGAATTCCAAACTATATAGCGGTACCAAATATATATGTACCACTTCTTCAACATGAAAAAGATGATGTATTAAACGTATATATGTACAATGTATACGAAGATCTAAGGAAGTGAATCATAGAACATAAATAAAGCACTCAAAACACAACACAACACAACACAACACAACACAACTGTAAAAAATGACAACCCCATATCAATCAAGTGATACTCTTGTATTCTCTCAAGATAACAGGAACGGAAGAAGGAGGCAAAGCACCAACTTCAGTGATAATCTTCTGGATATATTCAGGAGGAGTCAAATCGTACAACACGTTCAAGATATTCAAAGAAGGGTAATCTTTCCAATTGCTCAACGTTTCCTCGTTCTTCTGTGAGGATTGCAACAACTTATCATCTTTCTCCTTCTTGCTTTGTTGTTGTTGCTGTTGACCCTTTTTGCCACCAGTGCTGTTCTGTTCTTCGAGTTTCTTGGCTTCCAATTTATTCAAGTACTGTTGTAAGTTGAAACCGGTCTTGTTGAAAGGCTTGGTGTTGATCATGTCATCTGCGTCACCTAACTCGTTCAATGTCACTGAATCTAATTGAACCTTGTCACTGAACTTGATCGATTCACAACACACCAACACTGGAATGTTCTTGTTCTTGGAGGACATGGCAACTAATGCTGTGCCGACTCTAGAGTATAGTCTGCCGTTTGATAACATTGAGTTGGCTCCTAAGAAACAGAAATCGATACTGGATCTCTCCAAGACACTCGATAGTGAGGTGATTAGGTTATAGTGACATTTGATGTTCTTCACGCTGGATAGTTCCTTGGCTAGTTTCTTACCTTCAAATAATGGTTTAGAGTCCACTATGTAGATCTCAAATGACTTGTTTTCTTCAATGGCACAATATTTGAACAGTTTCTTCAACACTTCAGAATGTCCATACGTTAAAATCTTAGAATTGTTTTGAATGTGGCCTGATGCAAACTGAGTGATGACTTTACCGGAATACAAGATCTTCTCTTGAATGAACAAATCAATGTCTTCATTAAGTTGAACTTTGGCATCATCATCACTCATCTCAATTGGAATCTGAGAAATCTTCTGCTTGAGCCATCTGATAGCATTACCCATTGACACAGACAACGGTCTACCTGTCTTCAAGTACTCAATCTGGTGGGATAAATGAGAAGTCAAATGTCTCTGTAATGATGTTCCTTCTGGTGTCTTATAGGAAGTGATCACATCTTTGAATGCCTCAAGCATAGACTGACATCTAGTTGATGATCCAACAACCTTATACGTCGAAATCTTCAAAGTCAAAGCCAAGATAGAAGGATGAACGATACTGGCAATGGTTGGAGAAGCGGCGATTCTTTGTTCACGGGTCTCCAAATGACTAAACATAGCAGGAATCTTCACATCTGTATCTTTTATCTTTGCTGAATTCATTTGTTTCTTCAACTGTGATGCTGTCTTTGGTTTTTGTGACTTGTTATTGTTATTGTTTGATTTCCCATGTTGCTGATCTGGGTTAGATCCTCCTCCATGGGCTGCTTTGGCGGCTGCTCTTTTAGCTGCTTTTTCTTTCTTCTTTAGCTCTTTCAGTTCTTTGTTGGTAAGTGTCTTTTGAGGTGGTGGTCCTGGCTTGGAGACATTGGCTGCTGCTGATGTTGATGCTGTAGCTGCGGGCACTGTTGAGGCCTGTGATGTTGCCTTTGGGTCTTTCTTATCTGTCATTAAAATATTTTCTATGTGATTGAGAATGTGGACTCTAATGGTTTTGATAAAAAAATGGGTCATCCGTTGGTTTTCAGTCTTTACTAACGTCTCTTTTCATTTTGGTGATTCCGTCTTTGGTGACTAAATTGAAAATTTGTGGATGGGGCTGGTGAATGTGGCGGTGTAAATAAATCACGACTTGATTTGAGACACCCATGACACGTACAACTGTTGATGAATTTATCAAATTACTCTGGAATAATTTATATGGTTTATAGATAAAGGTTTAGAGTCCAACTAGAATCTTCTTGAATATCTTCATATTTTACGAATTGTTGTTACATGATGCAATGACTCATAAATCAGAACTCATCCCGCTATGTCCTGTCTTTTTGCTGATACCCTGGGCTGGGCTACGTGTGATCAAGCAAGAACTCTTCGTTTGAAGAACACTTCTCTGTATCCCCATCAACAACGCCACCTATACCAATAAAATGAACTCATATCAGTGACTACAAGGTGATTATTTACTGCACAATAAGAAGTTGGATGGATAACGATGATCAAATCAGCCGGGACCACCTGGGCCTTGTGGCGAGTGCGAACCCCCTGAAAAATTTTTTTTGTAGAGTGCAACGAAAGCAGAAAAACAGTTGAAGACAAGTTGTTTAAAAGACGTCATGTTGGCCAATTCATTCAACTGAAACACACACCTCATCAGTGGATTCACACAGTTACCCAAAAACTTCAAACAACAACAATTCCAAAATGTCGTCCCTAGAAGATGAAGCCGAAAAAAACGTCCAAATGTGGAAGGTCAAGAAATTGATCAAGAACTTGCAAAAAGCCAGAGGTAATGGTACATCTATGATCTCCTTGATTATTCCTCCAAAGGGTCAAATTCCTATGATTCAAAAGATGTTGACTGATGAATATGGTACCGCTTCCAACATTAAATCCAGAGTTAACAGATTATCTGTGCTTTCAGCCATTACCTCCACACAACAAAAGTTGAAGTTGTACAGTAATGTTCCAAAGAACGGTATGGTGCTTTACTGTGGTGAAGTGCTTACTGACGAAGGTAAAGAAAAGAAATTGACCATTGCTTTTGAGCCATTCAAGCCAATTAACACCTCTCTATATTTATGTGATAACAAGTTCCACACCGAAGCTTTGTCTGAATTGCTTGAGTCTGATGATAGATTTGGTTTCATTGTCATGGATGGTAATGGTGCCCTATTTGGTGCTTTGTCCGGTAACACCAGAGAAATTCTTCATAAGTTCACAGTTGATTTGCCAAAGAAGCATGGTCGTGGTGGTCAATCCGCTTTGCGTTTTGCCAGATTGAGAGATGAAAAGAGACACAATTATGTTAGAAAGGTTTCTGAAGTTGCTGTGCAGAATTTCATTACTAATGATAAAGTGAATGTCGCTGGTTTGATTTTGGCCGGTTCCGCCGATTTCAAGACTGAATTGTCAAGATCCGATATGTTTGATCCTAGATTACAAGCCAAGATTGTCAAGATTGTCGATATTTCATATGGTGGTGAAAATGGTTTCAACCAAGCCATTGAATTGTCTGCTGAAACTTTGGCTAACGTTAAATTCATCCAAGAAAAGAAGTTGATCACTAAATATTTCGATGAAATTTCCCAAGATACTGGTAAGTTCTGTTACGGTATTGATGATACATTGAAGGCTTTGGATCTTGGTGCTTGTGAAATCATTATTGTCCATGAAGGTCTCGATATCATCAGATACACATTGAAGGACCCAGAAGGAAATGAATCTGTCGCTCACGTTTCTCCAAACGCTGACAAGAGTACTTACTTGATTGATAAGTCCGGTCAAGAATTAGAAGTTGTTGATGAAATGCCATTCTTGGAATGGTTAGCTGAACACTACAAGGACTATGGTGCCACAGTTGAATTCGTCACAGATAGATCATCTGAAGGTGCTCAATTCGTTAAGGGTTTCGGTGGTATTGGTGCTTTGCTAAGATACAAGGTTAACTTTGAACAATTGGCATCTGACAGTGAAGATGAATTCTACAGCGACTAAATAGGTTGATCCCATGTACTTTTATGATATCACGCATATATAATCACATTTTTGTTTTTATCTTTCGTTTCCTTTATTTGTGTTTTTGAACATACATTTTCTTTTCGTTTTCTGCTTGTGTTTTTTAGTCTTTACTTTTTTTTGTAGTCTCGGAATTTACTATTCGATTGGTCTATAAAAATACAACAAACAAAGTGTACAGAATTAGGAAGTCCTTAAATCAGTCCTTAGACGTTTTTCTTTTCTTTGACTTTGTAGATTTCAAAACGCTTAAGGCATCTTGTTGCAAGTAACCAACGATATTATCAGTATTTTCATTTTGAATCAACAGTTTGGCAATATTGTTAAGGCCACTAGCAATGTAAGAACGTCTTCCAGATTTTCTAATTGGTCTGCTTAATAGCTGTTTCAATTCTGCTCTCATAGCCTTCGAATTATTCTTGGTAATTTTCATTCCTTCCTTTCTCTTTCTATCTCTCTTCAAGAAATCATCTTCTTGTAAATCGTCCAAGTCTTCAATGCCCAATTCTTCTGCGGCCTTTTGAACCCATGACTCTTCCTTGTTCAAGTGTTGTGAGTTGATCTCTGATTTAGCAAGTTTAGCAGCAATATCCAATCTTTCTTTCAATTGATCCAAAATATCGGTGTCTAAAGTTAATTGTTTCAAATCATCAACTTCTTCGTTTTTCGTCACAATCTTTCTCAACTTACGCAAAGCACCAGAAGCTTCTTGAGGTGAGCATAGGATCAAAGAAACACCTTGTTTACCAGCTCTTGCAGTTCTACCTGATCTATGAATGTATGTATCAGCACTTCTAGGTAAATGATAATGAATAACATGATTGATGTTAGGGAGATCCAAACCTCTAGCGGCAACATCAGAAGCTATAAGAACAGAAGACTTATGTTGTTTGGCTGCTGTCTCACAGTTCTTTTGGAATCTTTCCAATGCTCTTAATCTTTGCTTTTGAACCATAGAAGAGTGTAATGAAACAGTTGGGACACCCAAGTTTGTTAAAGTTGGGGCAAGTCTCTTGACGGAATCAATAGAGTTTGTGAACACTAGTGTCGAACCAGGATACAATGTGACGAAGTAATACAACATTAAGTCACGTTCTTGGTTACCACAAGGAATCATAGCTTCTATAACTTTGTCAGCCACCACATCAGTTGGATTCACATCGATAAAACTTGGCTTAGCTCTAAATCTCAACTTCTTGCCCAACAATTGTAAAACTTCAGCGGTTTCAGCATCCCCGGATTCCTCAACTTCACTTGCCTTTCTCTTCTTATTGTTTTTTGTTTCGGGCTTTGGTTTAGTAGAATCAAGCTTACCAAACAAATCTTTCGAAAAAGTAGCTGAGAACACCAATGATTGCCACTTCTTACTCTGTAGTTTCTCCTTAGGTCTATAATTGTTCAACAACTCAAGAATCTTGTCCAACTCTTCGAAATGACCATCTTGTAACAATCTATCAGCCTCATCGAAAACCACGATATCAGTAGAGGCAAACTTAGTTGCTGTATCAGTGGACTTTTCAATCAACTCCAAGAATCTACCTGGAGTGGCAATGATAATTCTAGGATTATAACGCAACAATCTCTCTTGTTTTTGAATGGACAAACCACCAGTTAAAGTCACAATGGAGTTTGCTGGAAGACTTGAGTATTTAATCAATTGTTGTAAATGTTTTGAAACTTGGGATGCCAATTCTCTAGTTGGAGCAAAAATAATACCAGTTGGGGTATCTTGAGTTTCCCAATTTCCAGTACTAATGGCCTTCTCCACGATTGGAATACCATAAGCCAAGGTCTTACCGGAACCAGTGATGGCCTTACCGATGACATCAGTGCCTTCCAATGCTGCCGGAATAGTTTGCTTTTGAATTTCAGTAGGTTTGTTAAAACCGAGCTTGGATAAACCGGTTAATGTGTATGCTGATAGTTGAGGGATTGGTTTGGTCCATTTTGGCAAACTGATGTTATCATCTGGTAATTCTAATTCTTGTGCTGCTACAAATGCATTCCCATTGGCTAGGAGTTCATCCTCTTGTAGTTTCTTGATGTCTTGTTTTGGCTTTTCGGTTTTTGGTTTGGGTTCTTCTGGTGTTGGCTTTGTTTCGATTGTTGGAACATCTTGCTCGTCATCGGCATTGTTTCTTGATGTCAAAGTTGTAACTGTTTTGGTTTTCTTTTTGTTTTTGATTGGTTCTTTTTCGGTATCTTTGGTCTTTTCGGAGTTTGATTTTTCATCATCAACCTTTTCGTTCTCTTCCTTTTCTTCTCCCTGTTCAACCTCCTTAACATCATCTGAATTTGAATCCTCTTCATCGTCTTCTTCATTGTCTTCTTCTTGTTCTCCTTCTTCGTTATCCTCCTCGGCTTTCTTCAATTCATCTTCATTGACATCTTCTTCATCCAATTCAAAATCACCTTCAGGAATGGAAGTCTTTACGCTCTTGATTTCATCTTGTGATCTAACTTTATCATCACTCTTCACAATAAACTGAGCTCTACCGTTGACAATTTTCACATCAACACCTTCGATTTCTTCTAATCCACAAAAACCTTCATAATCATCCAAAGTATCTGGAATATCCACCGCTTTCCAGCTCAATTTCTCAGACGTGACATATTTTGGTGCTGCTGGAGTTTGTTTCTTCACAATCTTTGCTGCCTGTGAATTAGATGTGGTCTTCTTTTTTGGAGAGACTGGCTTGCCTGTCTTTCTGTTTGATTTCTTCCCTTTGGTTTTCTTGAGTTCCTTTTGCTTTTGAAGAACAAGTTTCTTTGCCACACTAACCATTTTGTGATTCCTTTATGCTGTTGGTTGATGTCTGGTAACTGGATGCCTGTCTTCAGAATTGTACAGTGTACTGGCATATAACCATTCGGTAATTAAGACGCAAAAAAAATTCCAAAAATTTTTTGAAAAATCAAGCCGCTCATTCAAAACGTCTTTTCGAACTATTCCAATTTTCACCATCTCGAATCCTCGATCTGGTATTTCTTAAATACTCTATAATCAACAATATTTTCAGATACCGGCACAACTATTATTAACTAGATCAAATGGCAAGACGAAAAACAGGTTTACTGTCCAAAAGACCAAGATCAATCACATCCGAATCAACAAAGAAGAAAGCCCACACATTAAAACCACTTCGAGCAAGACAACTAATACGAAGATTTCATATTCTTTTAAAGAACAAAACCATCATTCTAAACAAACTAGAACTAACAGAAGAGACATATGAAACGAGATTGAACCTAAACAAAAACAAAACTTATCAAGATGCAAAAACGACAATCTTACAAACACTCAAAGTGAACAAGACTCCATCAACCAATGATTTCCAACTCACTGGGTTAAACAGAAATCAACTTATAGCCAAACTAGGTGAGATTGAAGGAGAGATTGAGAAAAGAGGAGGATTGGAAACATATCAACGCGCTTCGACACAGGGGCAGGATGGTAAACGAGGAGGAGACTCGTCTAAGAAACTGGTTGAATGGCTAAGAGAATTGAAATGTTACTCTGCATCAGACAACACTAGTAAAGTGGGAAAACCAACAGCAATGGAAATAGGTTGCTTATCATCACAGAACGAAATAAGCAAGTGCAAGATTTTCCAAAGTGTCACTAAACTAGATCTACACTCCCAAGAACCTGGAGTCATCGAAGAACAAGACTTCATGGAAAGACCAATTCCCAAAACCGATACCTCGAGATTCGACTTGATTTCATGTTCTTTGGTCGTCAATTTTGTTCCTGATGCAGAAGCAAGAGGAGAGATGTTACGTCGAATCACAAAATTTTTCAAAACTGGTGATAATGGTGATGGTTGGCCGAAAATGTTGTTTTTCGTGTTACCTTTGCCCTGTATCACTAATTCAAGGTATTGTGATGATGCTAGTTTTGGAAGGATCATGGGAAAGTTGGGTTTCGTTGAGGTTAAAAAACATACGTCGAATAAGTTGGCTTATTGGTTGTTTGAGTATGATTCGAAAAGAAGAGATTTGAAGTTTACTGTTAGGAAGAAAGAGTTGCATCCTGGTGGGAATAGAAATAATTTCTGTGTCGTTCTTTCTTGAACAGCAATTCTTGAATTTAACAAATGTACTATTAGATAAAATTATACTTCAAACTTATTAATATAGACTTAGAAAAGTAAAAATGGAAATGCTAATAGTATGATATAAACTCGAATTACAAACGTTAGAAATTAGTCGACATAGCTTAAATTCGGCCCCATAACAAAGCTTTTATGGAAGGGCCTTATCATTTCATCCATCTTTTTTGGAAAGACTAATGAAACACAAATCAGAAAATGAATTACCCCAGGCTTTCGAATCATCATTTCCCAACTCGAAACAATGATACACAACATCATCAAAGTAAGCCTGATCATAACGGTAATCAACAACTGGTTCTTTAAATGCTTTTCTATTCTTCTTACCCTTCTTTTTCTTTTTAGTGACCACCTGGAACTCATTATCATTCTGAGATGGAGTTTCTGTCTCATTGGATGTCAGATCAGCAGTTTTGTTCGTGGTCGAATTCGAACTAACAGAAATCAAATTCGTAACTCTAGCACAATTCGGAAACTTCTGAAAATACTCAGATTTAGTAAATTTATGATCATAAACAACCAAATCATTACCCAACAAAAACTTCGGTTTATCACTGTCAATTATGGATTCAATTAAACTTATAGGTGAATGAGGCATGAAATACAAAACTGCATCTCCATCTCCATAATCATCATTTCCACCCTGCTTAGTATTCTTGTTGTCAACACCACCAAACTTATACTCTTCCTCAACAACATACCCCAACACCTCTTTCAAAAAAATCAAATCTAAATCATTGAAAACTGGATCATATAAAGAAACATCACCTGGTAAAATTTGGAAATGATTAACTAACAACTTCAATAAACATAATTGATACAGTGCTTGAAATTCAGTTGATATTGAGCCTATTGCCAAGCACCTTATCTTATTCCATTTCGGACTGGGTTTTGTGCTGTGGCTGGTGATTGTTGTATTGTTGTTTTGTAGGATGTTTGTGGTACTGTTCTGGAAGTTATCAGAGCTGGTGTCGACGGTGGTGTGAATTGTGCCTTCATTGTTGGTGAATCCACCCAATTGTTGAATAACGGATTCATATAGTTTTGAAGATTTGAGTGACTCTAGTTTTGTTTCAAATTTTTCAAGAAGTAATGTTGTATCTTTTGATTCTGATTGTGATTTTGATTTTGATGACGAAAGTTTTGCTTTGGATTTTGTGTTTTTCTTTTTGCTTGATTTTAAAGGTACTTGAATGAATTCATTTTCTGACATGTCTTTGAAAGTTTATCTTACTGATTGGAAAGAATGCAGTTATATGTAGATGAAGTATGTATTGAATTGAAATGCCAATCGAACTTTGATTTCGGTCAACTATTTAAGGCTCCGACCGAATCGAATCTAATCACACCGAAAAAAAGCTTGAGAAAATGTGAGAAAAAATAATGTTAGTGGTACCTTCGAGTCCCATATTAAACTCCAACCCTCACTGCCGAACAGAATTGCAAGAAGACTCGATTTAGCTTGATTTTTCAAAAAGTGAGAGTCGCACCGATTTTTATCTGAGCACACTTTTCTCAGCGAAGTGCAGGCTCCAGTATAGGACCCAGTGTTACAACTAACAATTTTTGAACCGGTGTGCAATTAGTGACATAAAATAACACCAATCGGGAAGCTTCCTGGTGAGTCTTTTTTCTTGCACGATATATCAAGTGAGAAAGTGTATACAAATTTACTTCACCATCGACCTTCCTGATTGGTAAGATTTCAGGTGGCCTCCAATTGAATTCAAGATCACACGTACATGCAGCAGACAGCTGCATAGCAAGAAATATTGACAACCAGCTGGAGATTTACAAGTATGATTTATCATTGAACTTCTTAAATTAACTAATAAAATGCAAGCAAAAATAACAGTACAACTGTAACAGGAAAAAATAAATAAGGTGAAAAAAGAGACAGAGAAAGAGAAAAACACAAGTAAATGTAAACTATATACACGTACGGACCCAGGAATAAAATATTGAAATATATAGAAGAGAAAAGGCAAAACAAAAAAGTTAAAACATGTGGATTTTTTAAAATTTTGGAAAAACGAAAAATTAACATCATGCAAATATTAGTGAATAAAAAAAAGGTGTAAAAACAAACATCGGTAATGTTTAGCAGCATCGTGAATTTCATCAGCAGATCAGTTTAAGTATATAACGAAAACAACCTGCAAAGGAAAAAATAAAAATAAAATAATAAAATAAGCATTAAGAATAGAAAACACCAAGGACAGACAAACAAACACTATAACGAAGAATGCATGTGTGGGGGAGGGGAAACGCAAACGAATAGCAATGTAGAGTAATGGTAGAATTAGTGGAAGTTGAAAGTGGGAATATGATGGCAAATAAAGACAACAACGACAACAAAAGGCAAAATTATGAGGAGTGAAGACTTACTGAAGCCTAGCTATGAACAGGAATTTTAGGGTAATGCGATGTGGTTGTATTGTGCAGTGGGGAGCATTTTGTGATGTATGCATGTATGCGTGGTATCGGGAATTGAATTGAAAAAAATCGAGCAGTCGGAAGATGACACAGTAGACAATTTGTGAACGAGCCAGGTCAAGTTATGGATATGATGGGATGGAATGGGAAGGATTAGTTGGTGGATGATTGACTTGAGTTACCACTTGTAGTTAACCCAGCTTGTTTGATTTCATTGATCTTATCAAAGTTAATTTGATCCAAGATCTTCTTAGCACCATTTTCAATCATCTTCAAAGCCAATTCATGACCCAACTGTATAGCATCTTCACGGCACTCAACTTTCTTAGATTGTGTCAATTCAATAGCTTCAGTTCCTTCAGGGTTCAAAACAATAGAATCCAAAGTTAACACTTTAGTGGTTCTATTATATTCAGTGTTACAACCAACAGGAACAGAACAACCACCTTCCAATGTTCTCAACAATGATCTCTCGGCATAACACTTGAACGTAGTTTCTTGACATTCAATCTTAGCACACACTTTCTTCATCTTCATATCACCTTTTCTAATCTCAACACCCAAGGCACCTTGACCAACGGCATGGTACATCTCATCTTTATCCAGGCACTTAGTGATTCTGTGACCCAATCCAACACGGTTTAATCCAGCAGCAGCCAATAACAAACATGTGTATTCAGAATCTTCACTATCCAATTTAGCCAATCTTGTGTTGATGTTACCTCTAACAGACTTGAATTGTAACTTTGGATAGTTTCTGAGTAATTGTGCGGAACGTCTCACAGATGATGTCCCCACCACTGAGCCATCAGGTAAATCAGCAAGGCTCTTGTATGGTAATTCAGGTCTCATCACTAATGCATCTCTTGGGTCTATTATAATATTGAAAAAATACGGTTTGGTTTGTTAGTAATAGGTTCTTTTGTATTGAATCGGCTTGTTTTCTCTTTTGGGAGAAGAACAAAACTCAGATCCCGTAAATCTTTCTCTCTCGGGCTAGTGCTCGTCATGGATCACACGCTTAACCATGGTTTCAACAAGGGGCTTCCCAATATTTCAAAATCAGCCAAATAGATGTCTCCTCAAAGAAATTAGGAAGTCTAACGTCTAAATAAATCTTTTTGTATCATCATATTTGAAATATATTAGCCACTGTATTCCATTGGTGTTTGGTCATTGTGTGTGTCTGTTCGCTCTCTTGTCTTGTGGTCGTTGCGCTCAGGCAGCCAATCAGAGCGCGGGAAATAAGCATTCGTAAAAAGAAAAAAAAAGCGAAGGCCGGTTTCCAACACATTTTGGAGGCAGAGACAAACGACAAACGACAACAGCAAGACACGATTCATGATGAACATATGGATGGATCAGACAAGTTAGTAGAGAAAGAAAGAGTAATAAAAAATTAATTCAAAACATACCTTCTCTTTCTAAGATACAGCCAAGTTCAAACTCATCAGGTAAAACAGTTGGCATATCTTTCAAGGAATGAACAATCATATCAATCTGATCGAAATCTCCAATTGGTTCGTATAGTAAAATTTCTAATTCTTTAGTCCAAAGAGACTTACCACCGAAACTGTACAAAGGTTTATTTTGAATTTGATCACCTAACGTACTCACCTTAACAATTGGTGTTGTGAAATTTGGGTAGTATTGTTTGATGGTAGAACCAACGATTTCAGATTGAACGACAGCTAACTGGGATCTTCTTGAACCGATCTTGATTGTGTTGGATTCTGGTTTCAAAGAACCATTTTCATTCGTTATTGAACTAGCAGATGATTTCACCTCCGTCGTCGTCACAGAGACTGGATCGTGTTTTGTGATGTTTTGTGCTGGTGGTTGAGATTGTGTCATTGACTGTTTTGTGGTTTGTAATGGTAGAGATAGAGAATGGGAGTGAATGTTTGCAATTTGAGTTGGATACACTGGAGTAGATAACATGGTTTATGGAAAATGTATGAGAATCTGGAGAGAGATAAAACGGAAAACGGAAACGGATCAAGGAGAACGAAGCGACTTGGTTTGAAGTGGTGAAGTTAGAGAATGGAAGACAAGAAGTGAAGAAGCAAGAGGAAATGAGAATAGTATGATGATCTTGGATGACAGCCAAAGAGGAAAAAAACAGGAAAACAAGTGTTTTAAATGGAGGAAGAAGAAAAAAACAGACCTGAATTTTGTCACTCTCTGATTTGTATCTACATAGCAGTGTACTCTGTGAACAATTGATGAATCCACGCAGCTGATATTTTTTTTTTTATTTAGCGCGCGTTCGCCAAACGAAAAGTTAACTTTTATCAAATGCTCTCCATTCTTCAAATTGTCAGCAATTCACTATTCCACCAACTTCCATATCACACTCTCTGCAAATGCACACTTACTGATAACCATTAAACTCAGCTCATGATTCCTAGAAGAATGATACTATTTCCAAGAAAATCGACCGAGTACAAGTGAATAAAAACAAGAAAATCCACAAAACTTGACATTTGCTATGTCCGATATATGCAGGACCCATGGGAATAGTGTGCGCACGACCCCAGACTGGCGGCACAGCACGAACTGGCGAGCCTGCAGAACTGGCCAATCAGCGCTCGCGATTTGGTAATACAATGAACAAGAACTGCTCGACGACCAGAGTCCAATCCAAAGAAAATTGGCGGTCGACGGTTTTGGGAAAAAGATCCAGACACTGGCCAAGCTCAAGTAAGGCACATGATCTCGGGTCACGGGGCTCACTTGATCTGCCCCCGGGTCGGATTAGCCAATCAGGTATCGTTAAACTACAAGCAGCCATCTAATCTACTCGATCGACCTGATGCTGATAAATCCTAGTACCTCCTTAAAAATCCAGGCCTTGTCTAGCTTGAATAGCTAGGTAAGCTGATCCAGCTACTCCATTCTTCAGCTTTGATTAATATATGATGTTTTATTTTATGTTTTGAGGTTAATTTGGATTCTATAGCTCTCTACTATCTAACTAGCTCTTCTCTCGTTCGTTAATTGTCTAGCTAGTACTCGACCAGCGGATCGACTCTCGACTCTCGAGTCGATATCCATTCCAAATTAATGATCAGTTTAGAAAGCTATACTAGAATTCATAACAACATTTTTATCGGTATCTGTGACCATCAACAATTGCATGTATCCAGTCAACATGACACCATCTTTATCGGATTCTCATGTATAATCACTTGAATTGATTTCCATTGTGGAATGGTCCGAATGGTACATGCATGTGAGGTTTTTCCTTCAAGATGAACTTATAATCATGAATATCTTGGGTAACGTTCCATGAACTCTTGCTGTTGGTTATGATAGAGTATACGCTGAAGTATACATATTGGAACATTTAAGTCATATGTCAATGTTTCGACACCACACGGGCCAATCAAAAATTGGATCGAAGGCCGGTACTGAATTCAATTTTAAGATATATCCCTAGGTATGTGCATGAATGGCCTACTATTTAATTGGATAATATTTCTTATAGTATTCTAGCCATATAGCAGTTTAGTTTCTATATTAATTTCATTGATAATATATACGTACTGTAATTCGTTATATATATACTTGATATTGCCTATACAATGCTCATTAATGCAATTGATCAGCTACAATACATACAACGTCGATGAATACTTAACATAGACTTTGGCATTTTCAACATTAATGGAACAAGGGAAATCAAGAACTTTTTCCTTGAACGGTTCATTTAGTTTATCTCTTGAGAAAATAATTGTGTTATTATTCCTTTCCTGTTTCAATGTAATACATCCATGGGCATCCAGATGCATGTATTTCAAGGTTTTGTCAAACCCATGAAGCAAAAGTTTCCCTTCCTTCTTCAAAAATAACTCCATGCTCAGAGATACCAAACGTGGTGGATATTCATCAAAAGTCAAATTTGAACTTACAGACCACCGATTTAAATTCAACTCCAGTAGTCTTTCAAGTGGTAGAATGAAACCATGCCAAAAATTAGGAATTTCTTCAAACATATTAACAGTCAATGATTCTAATTTTTTGGATAAAACCGAAGACATAAGATCTTGACCAGGTGTTGCAAACTTGTTCGGATCTTTGGAATCATGGGAATCAACAATTGACGATCTGAAAATGCTGGATAACTGATCTCCAGGTATATCAAGACTTCGTAAAGAAATCAACGTAGAGCTGTCCAAATCGCAGGGGCTTATAACCAGAGTCTTTAATGCAGGGAGTTTCTCAAAAGATAATTGTTTTCCAGTTTTGTTTCGGATAAAACCAGTCTTCAACCAAGTCACGGTAGACGGTAGCCTATCTATAGATGTTTGCAATCTTTCCAAGTCGTGAAGTGACATTCGAAGTCCACCATAAAGGAAACCGATGTACACCTTCTTTAGGTTTCTCAAGTCTTTCACGTTGGAAATTTGGGGAAGTTCGTTGGTTGCAACACGTAACGACTCCAAATTGGAAGGTAGCGTAATGGTAGAGATTTGTGAGGCTTCTATTTTAAAATCAAGTGATTTTAAAGAGTCGGGAATCATGTTCAAAAAAGGCAGGGCATCCATATAAAATCCAGATAGCTTCAATCTTTTCAATGAATGGAAGTTTTGATACCCTAAGATAACGCTGGAATCCGGCTTTTCGTGGAATGTTATTGTAAGGTCTTTTAAACAAATGATTTGATTAATCCAGCTGATGACATTCAAATGTTCGAAACTCGTACCACTATTGCAAACCTTCACATAGTTGCATTGATTAGCCAATCTCAAGGATAGATTTTTCGTCAAAGGTGGGACCGTGTGCACTGGTAAAATATCGATAGAAGCGGTCACGATATCTTTGTTGTTGCAAATCAAGTTCGTTAGAGATATGAGATATTCATTCATATTCCCTTGCAGTTCTGCAATTATTGCTAATTTCAATGATCCATTTTTGTTGCCGTTAGCCCAATGAGACGAAATAAAGCTTCTCCAATTGTGCATTATCTGTGTCACTGTGTCGAGACAGCTCTCTCTGGGCGTAACCTCAAGTAGCTCCAAGTTAGCCAATCGAGGAAACTCTTCAAAACTCCACAATGAATCAGTGGATTTCACATAGCCTAAGTCGATAGTTAGTGAAGTTGTATGTCTCAAATACTTCAATGTATCCTGAGGTGTACCAGAGCATGCCCAACTAACATCTGTGACTTGGAAACTTTGGAGGAAATCCAAAACATTTTGAGATGCATCCACTTTAACAAATTCGTTATCTTCCAGAATATAGAGTGATAACCGTTTCATCGGAATGGATCTTGATAGCACAAACTGGACGATCTCTTTGAAGTTAGGGTGCATAAATACACCTTCGTCAAACACCAACTCTTCAAACACCTGACCTATGATAGCATCAAGAATTGGATTGTAGTCGAAAAGAGTGACAAGTTGACTCAAATATGCCTCAGTATGATTGAGTTTTTTGGTGAATAAGAGAAGGAAATGTTTGATGATAAGTGATTTGATTTCAAAGGGAAGTGATGCTGTGATGTTCAAAACTTCAGGTGGGACACTGACGAACGTCATTTTGAATATGCCAGTTGCAAGTGTAGATGATGATATATGTTATTAACATGGAGTTGTATCCCTTCCTAGGAATCGTTAGGTACATTTCTTCTAGTTTAATTAGTCTAGCTCCAAGACTCCATTAATTACTTACTTGACCTCCTCGGTTTAAATTCTTCCAGCCTTAAGAAAGCTGAGGGGAAGGGCCCAGGGGCCGAGGCCAATTCTATGCAGTTTTTATGAGAATTCATACATTAACTATTTTGTATGCAGTCACCAGAATCAGCTTCATCATCAACATCAAACTCTCATAGATGGTTACTTGAATTTATCCTCATCAATCAAATCGCAAACTGCAAGTTTAAATTGTTACCACACTACTCTTTCCCTCCCTACAAACAGCCTACAAACACCTTGGAATATATATGAAGTTTTTTCTCCTTCATATTGAATAGTAATCAAGATGACTACATGTTCTTTATTTGTTTCACCTAGCAATGAAACTATCAATCCTTCTTTCAATTCAATATTCACATGTTTCAGTCAATTGGCCTAGGTCTTGTCTGCCACGCCCGTCTCATTTTTAACGCATGAACAATACAATTTTGAGTTGAGTTAGAGAGCAGTACATTTTAATGATTCTAGCTTTGCTGTCTATATAGAAATGAAATGTTGAAGCCTAAATAAAAGTTGAGAAACAGTGACCAGTCCCATATATAAGATTTGGATGGTTCTGATGGTGGAAGGGGATTACGAGGTTTACGTATATACAAATTGTAGCTAGCTAGCTTGAACTAATGTTAATTTTAAAATTGTAGATGATCTCTTTTTAACTCAAATATAACAGTTATACATATAATCTCAATCCAACACATAAAACAATCTTGACATTTCGCACCCCCCTGAAGACATGATCTTGAATAATAGTATGGTCTACTTCTGTGAAACGCTCATCTAATCGATCCTGTGACAGAGTAAGAGTTTTACTATTTCTTTCCTGTTTCAATGTGACATATCCGGAACCTTCCAAATGAATATATCTCAATGTTTTGTCAAACCCATGAAGAACAACTTCTCCCCAAGCTATCTCCTTCTCAAAGTCCAGTTGCAGAAAGACCAAATGTGGTGGGTATTCCTCAATAACCATATTTGAACTTAGACGGAACTGGTGTATAGTCAACTCCAGTAGATTGCCAAGTGGTAAGATGAAGCTACGCCAAAAATCAAAGGCATGCAATGTGAAACCTTCATAATTCATAAAAATAGTCAATGATTCTAACCTTTCAACTAAAGGTGAAGGACTGATATTTTGACCAGATCTTGTAAATTTAAATGGGTCTTTGGACTCCTGATAACCAAAGATTGACGATCCAAAGATGGTGGGTATTTGTTTTTCAGATACAGTAAGACTTCTCAATGAAATCAAGCTGGAGCTATCAAAATCACAGGAACCTATATGCAAAATCTTTAATCCAGCCAGATTCTTGAAAGAAAATTGTTTTGTAGTCTCAATAAATCCACTCATTTTCAACTTGTTAATAGTAGATGGCAGTCTATCTATAGAGAGTTGCACTCGTTTAAAATCATCACGAAATGGCATTTGACGTACATCAAAAATGAAATGGATGTTCACCTCTTTCAGATCTCTCAAGTCTTTCATGTTATAAATTTGGGGAAGTTCCTTAGTTTTAACTTCCAGCGTCTTCAAATTTGAAGGAAGAATCATGCTCAAAAATGAGGCATCCAAAGAATCACCGGATAAACACAAGTTCTTCAATGACTGGAGGTTTTGTAACATTAAGACTTGGGTAGAATCAGGTTTTTTGCTGAAATGTATTGTAAGGTCATTCAAATAAGCATCGTAGCCCGTCCATTTGATCTTATTCAAAGCGTTTGATCTCATATCACTATAGCAAGTTTTCACAGAATCGCACTGATTAATCAATTCCATGAGTGGACCTGCCCTCAAATATGTGGGGTCTGGTATTGTAATGCTGAGGGAAATGGTCAAGATATCTCTGTTATTCAAAATCAGATTTGTTAGATCCATCAGATACCGATTCATAATATTTTCCACCCGACCGGTTATGTCATCTCTAATTGATAATTTCAATGATCTCTTTCTCTTCTCCTTGGTCCGATTAGACGACATAAAGCTTCTCCAATTGTTCACAATTTCTTTCACTGAGCTGATACACCTCTCTGTGATTTGAACATTAACTAGTTTCAAGTTAACCAGTCGAGGAAATTCTTCAAAAAATTCAACAAAATTTGGTGAATGCAAATATACCACTAACATGGTAAGTGAAGTTGTATACTTGAAATATGGGATTTGTGACTTCGATCTATGCAAACTGGTATGGCAAAAAACATCCACAATTTGAAAACTTTGAACGAAGTCCGAAACACATTGAAAGACATTCGCTTCAGCCAATGTATCTCCTCTCCGTTCTTCAATTAAAAGGCGGTTCATCAAAATGGATCTCGATAACACAAACTCAGCAATCTCTCTGAAGTTAGGATGGGTGAATATATCTCTGTCAAAATCCAACTTTTGAAACACTTGTGCTATGATACCATCAAGAAGTGGATTGCAGCCGAGAAGAGTGACAAGTTGACTCATATAAGCATCACGTTTGGTGAATTTTTTGGTAAATTTGAGTATGAAATATTTAACGATATGAGATCTAATTTCGAGAGGAAGTGCTGTTGTGATTTGTAAAACTTCAGATGGAACAGTGAAGGGCATCATATTATTGAAGTCTAGCTAATGACTTGTACAAAGGAGTATCTCTTTGCTGGAACTAATATGTCAATTTGCTCTAATTGCTTGCCGAAAACTAAGCTTAGCGTCAAACTTATGGGATAGAGTTGGAAGTCAGAAATGAATATCCAATCTTTTGTGGCTTGTATAAGATGGATGAATGTGATGTGAGTGTGTGTGGTGAAAGATGTGTTGACCAATGGACATGCGCTCTCTAGTTCAATTCATTCAAGGTTCCATAACTTGTAACTTCTGAGGCAGCATGAGAGGTGGAACATATGATCTATAAGTAATTGTACAAGAAAATTCAGTCCAAGCTAGTTGGTGGTACATACCAGTCCCAATCACCAGTCTCCTGTCATCGTTACCAATTGACTCAAATTCTTGTTCGAGCTACGTACTAGCTATATCGTCCCTCCCTCCGTATAGCTAAGATAGCTTGAATGCGAGCTGCTCAATTTTGATCGAGATCCGAGTGAACCGGCCATTATAACGAACTTCAGTTCTCTCGTAGATTTCAAAATACAGTTAATTAGGACTCAGAAGACGTGAGAAATATCGTTCCAAACAGATGAATTAGTAATAAGGGTATATATGCGATATATATTAACGTTGTGTAAAGACTATAGGAACAATTAAATGCAAATTATGTGTGTGTGAACAAATTATAGAGATGCGGTATAGTTAATTGACAAATAACTTTTCAGTACTTTGGGCATTGAAAAAAGCAAACATTAGTGATATAGTAGGTGTAATTTGAAGATAAATACTGGGTATGGCAAAACAGTAAACTCAAACTTTGATTGGATAAAACAATCTTGTGAAATAACCTTTCAATCCAGGTTTCAGAAGTGCTCTATATGCTGTTCTACGTTGATACAACAACTCTTTTTCTTGGATTCCAATAGATGGAGACTTATTACCATTGTCATCTTGCTCCTGTTCTTGTTCATGGTCTTGATCCGTTGATTCCTCATACTCTGAACCCACCAACAATTTGGCCAACGCATCTTCAGTTTTCTCCAATCTTTTTTCAATCAACACTTTAACTTTATTCTCACGTAATGGAACAATGAAAACAAACCCACCAAATGCGAAAAATCCAGAGAACAACTCTGCTCTTAAGAAAGGCTGAGAAGAACCAGGTGATCTTAATTTCAAAGCAATCACTTCACAGAATAAGTTAAAGATACCAATAACGAATTGTTCATAACTCCAGGCAGCCGGGAACAACTCAAGAGGCACCGAATCGGCCAACAACGTTTGATGTAACGTTGAGGCAACACCAAAGAATAAACCTGCTAACACGGCATATGCGTAAACCACTGATGTGGAATGAATATTGATCCACATTGCAAAAATTAAGATGTAGACAACTGCAGTCAATACCACACTTAAGTTGACACGACCAACTTTATCTGCTGATAACCCGATACAAACACGACCGATGGCTTGAAAACCATTGAAGATGGCAGTAACATGCGAACCTTCCCTTTGGGTCATTCCAATCATCACACAGTATGCCGCCAATGAGAATAAAGAAACAACATAACAAGATAACACCAAACTGACCCAAATTGTAACAGAATGGATCTGCCAAATTTTCAACACTTGGAAATCGAATAGAATGTTGATTCTTTCCTTGATAGCCACCCAAGTCATCAATCTTTTTCTTGGGATTCTAGGCTTGGTCAAGATCAAGACAATAATGTTCAAAACGAGACCTATGATAGCTAACATTCTAAGAGACCATTGATATGAACCTGTATCATCAATAAGTTTCTGGGAAGATAATGAAAAGACAACACCTGCAGCACCAGAAGCACAACAGACAATACCCATTGAAAACCCTCTTTTCTTATCAAACCATTCAGGTAAAACAGTAAGAATAGGATTAAGAGCCAATGCGAACCCAACGCCAACTAAAACACCCTGGGTCAAATACAACTCCCATAAATTAGTGACAAACGAACACAACAAAAACCCAGCGAAATACACAACTGTCCCAAGAATTCCGGTAAATTTCAATCCAAATACAGCTGCTATCAACAATACTAATGGTGATAATGCTTGAGCAAGACACAACACCATTCCTCCGATGAATGCATAGTCAATGGCTTCTGCTCCTTTGAAAGTATCGTGGTTTAACCAATAACTCAAAAACACACCATAAGAGGCATTAACACCCCATGTTGCAAACAAACCTAGAAATCCAGCAAGAGCAACCATCCAAGCATACCCTTTGTCCATGGGTGGATACTGGTCTCCTGTAGTTAGCTCTTCTGCGTCTTCTTGTTGTTCCTTCTTTTCAGCTTTGGAATCTGTCGGGCTCACTGCAGCAGCTGTAGTTGATTTGATTGTGGCAATTCTAATAGCATCTTCAATACCTAAGTCCGCTAGTTCTCTACCTAATCTAGTTCTTTTTCTTTCTAATTCATCTTGCTCAGTTTGTAAATTATCATCTTTCACTTGATTATATATCGATGTGACGTTTCTTGACATTGTCTTTTTGATTGAATTGATTCTTGATAAACTTGAAGTCACTGATTTGACTCGATTCAATGAGAGACTTGACCGTTGTGGACCCATCCGTTTCTTCTCATCCGAATCGGCATGTTTAGCTGTGGCATGACCGTTGGTATTGGACTTGTTGGCTGTATGTAAGGATGAATAGTCGTCTGAACTCAATGAACTCACTTCAGATGTGGCATCTTCACGTGGATTATAGGGGGTTGACATGATGTGACGCTATATGATTTGTTTGCTGGTTTGGGAAGACACTTAAATTTGATGGAACTGGTCTGTATATGATCTTCTAGCTGTGATTTGAAATCAAAAATGGGACAATAATGATGTGGCTGAAATGTAACTTCGTAAAACCGTAGATGTCAAAATCTGTAATCAGTCAAAAGCACCGGCTTTGAGCAGTGGAGGTGGATGATTCTGGAAAACAGGAAGAGAATGTACTGGCAGTTTGCAAAGTTCAAACAGGCGACCCCTTTACTTTTGAGGCTCTACCCGGCACCATGAAATCAAGATCATAACTCTTGTGTGTGGTTGTTTGTAGTTCAGTGCTGATTAATCGGTTGAGTTTAGTCATCGTCCCGACTTCCCAGAACCAGCTCCAGATCTTACCCCTTATTGTTCACTCTTCATCGTATACTTCCTTGTTCGGAGTTAGATGCTCCCCCAGTGCTCTTTGGGCAATTTGCGTGCATTTTTTCACAATTTTTCGCTTCCAGAATCCAAAGTGCTCACCGCTGAAACTCCGATTTCTGAAGACTGATAGCCGGGCTGCAGAGAGCTTGGCACTTGCATCTACTCACTTTTTCATATTTAGCGTCACCCAAGCTGGTAAGAACTTAATGACAATGACTAGGTGTGTTTTGACAACATTCATACTCGATTCCCTGTCAAAAGTGTGCAACAAAATTATAAACGACCCCTGGTATTTATGAAGGAGGCGGGTATTGATCATATGATAGCGTGATTGAATTTTTTTAGCGGAACTCCAAGTTAGTTCTGTCATTTTGATTCGTGTCTTTAATTTTTCTTGTAAAATCGACGCAAAAAAGGTCTATCGACGTATTGTTATGTGACTTAAGGGTCATGTGATTTTTTATCAACAAATTTGCACACCTGTACACCGGCATATTGAACGAAAACTGACAGCTTTTTCGGTGTCTTTGGACAAGATCAAAGAGGGTCTGAGTCTGGATATGGAGAGCTGGAAGGTACAGACATTGCACCAATCAGACAAAAAAGCAGCACATCACAACAACAGCAACAGCTTATTAAGATGGAATACCCATTATCATCCACATACGGTGCAAGAAGTGCATTGTTTTTACAATCTGCCGATGATTACCATCGTCACAGACACAGAATCAACAAGAAACTTAAACATCTACGTCGTTCATTGAATATTCAAACCAAGGATTCCAAACATTATGCCGAGAAGGAAAAGATTTCATCAATCAGTTCTGAAAATTATGCAATGGATTCTAAGTTTGGTGAAGTTATTTTGCTTCAAATTGAAAGAGATTTGATTTATGCTGAAGAGACAAGATTACTGTTGAATGTTCGTTCTTCTAAGGCTAAAGAAAAGTTCCTTATTAGCAAGTACAAGAAATCCATCGTCAATGCTAAGAAGTTGTTAAAGGTTACCACTGAAGAAAGAGATACTGACAGAGTGTTGGAATTGTTGGCTTATATCGCCATCATTGAAGGATACTTGAAAGTGTCTAGAAAGAAATGGTCAGTTGCAATCAATGCCTTCTCAGTTGCCAGAATCATCCTACAATTCTTATACCAACATGAAAAGTTACCAGAAGGATTAACGAAAGAACTATACTTGGACTTAATCGACAACATCGTTGACCCAGCCTTAAGTTTATCATTATCCCAAGCATCCATCAAACAAGCCAACTTATTATTAGTTTCCAAAAACGCAGTTTCAGAAAACAAGATCGACTACTTACAAAAAGCCATTGACATCATCTCACGCAGAGACCCATCTTTCGTGAAAGTGTCATCTTCTGAAAACGCTTCTGAAAAATTGATCGATTCCATCAAATGGTTAAACTACGAAGCTCAATTGAGTTCCGACGAATTAGCCAAGTCAATCATGAAGTGTAACAAAGAAGAAGCCAAAGTGAAAGAAAACGATCCATCCACATACGATGTCTCCTTGATCAACTGGCAAGATGCCATAACCATCCACACACAAGAAATGGAAAGATCCAACAATGATGCAGATGCCGAAGATGACGACGAGAACCAAGACAAGTACATCATTTCCACTTATTTGAACTATAACTATCTCTTGCTTAGAATCAGAAGAGACATAGCGCTATACGAGAACTTGCAAGCCACATACAAGAAGAAAACCGTCTCTAGAACAACGTTATTGGAGACAGCAAGGGATTCATTGAAGATGTTGCAGAATGTTATTAAGTCAATTGAAGAAATCAAGGAGTTGCCAGGTGTTGCGAACGACGATGATTTGAATGAGTCATTGGACAAACTCGACGTTTACTTCCAGTCTTTGAAACTGTATAAGTTAGCACAAGCATATTTGATCTCAAACAAGTACAAGGAATCACTAGCATTATTGAACGAGTCCCATAAACAACTCTCCAAGATTGACTCTATTTTACAAATTGAGTTCAAAGGTGGTTTGCCAACATCAGACAAGATCGATCAGTTGAAAAATCAATTACAGACCGAGTTGGGTAAAGTTCAAGTGTTGACGATTTACTCAAATGAAATTTCAAGTGGTTCTCAAATTATCAATTCAAGATTCATCATTGATGATGTTGATAAGTTTCCTGAATTCTCGGATGATTTGTTGTTAAGCAAAATTGCTAGTTTGAAGACTATTGTGCAACCTGTTCATTTCAAGCCTGTTTTGTTCGATACTGGTTTCAACTACATCTCGTACTCTGGTGAAGGACCTGCTGATTCCGAAGAGACTGTCACTACTGCTGGTGCTCCTGCTAAGGCTGCTAAGGCTGCTCCTGCTCCTCCTGTTGAAGAAAAAAAGAGCAAGGGTTTCTTTGGTTTGTGGGGTCGTTAGGTTTAGAGAGGCATGTAGGCGTTGTTGAATCGTTTGATGGTGAGTTAAAAAATTTCTTCTATTCTTCTCTTTTTCTTTGTCGTTTTTTGATTTGATGTGTTTCTTTTGAGTTTTATTAATGCTGTACTTAATTTGAGTTTACTGTTTTCTCTGTTTTTGTTAGCTTGTTTTTACGTTATGTACATTTTTTTGTAACTTGCTTATATTGCTTTTCCCAGTCAACGTTTGATTTTATATGATGTTTCAGGACCGGAAAACAAGAACGAACTCAACTTTATTGTAATTTGTAACGAATAATATAATTAATGAAATCAGAAAACTATAAACAAATTGTGTAACAAAAAGAGTATGGAGTAAAGAAGTTTTTGAAAAGAAGCAAGCAAGAATATTATATAATTTTAACGGTTTAACCAGAACCCAGATATCACAAGTTAGCTTTACCACAACAAGAGCCAGCAGAAGCACCACTCTTAGCACCAGTAGCATCATCATAGTAAACGGACTTATTGAACTTGTTATTAGACTGAGGAACATCCAAAGCAGGGTTCTTCTCAAAGAAGCCAAATGGAGTAACATGAATCTCATGAATTTCAACAGGCATGACAGGGAAATCTTCAGGTCTAGGAATATGGGTGAAACCTAGAGTAGCCCAAACGACAGGATCAGAATTTCTAACATTTTCATTTCTCTTGGACCAAATACCAACACCAGTATCATTTTGACTTTGATTTGTGAATTCACCAGCAGCATATAATTCACCATCACGGTACTTAGTGACCCACATTTGTTGGGTTGCATATTGGGCTCTCTTGTTGTTGTATGATTCTGGACCAGCCATCAACATTTGTCTTGCTGGCATCATGATCTTGTAACCGACTGGCTTCTTAGAAGTTGGATTGATAACGTTCTCATTGATGATCTTGTATGCTCTGTTTGTGAATGGGGATTGTTCGACATAACCTGGTTTTTCAACATATGATCTTTCGGTGTAGAAACCAACGTTGTATGGGTTCAATTTGGTGTTTGGTTCCATTCTTAGCACATCATCGTAACAAACTGTGTTTTGGTAACCATCGACAGCAGGATCAATTCTGAAAGACAACATGTGTTGATGGTAAGCGGCCATAACCAATGGACCAACGTTAGTACCCCATGGAACAGTCAAACCCTTTTCAATAGGCATGGTGGATAAAATACCAGTGGCACGAACTTGAATCTTGATTTCACCAACTTGATCAAAGATCAAATTAACAGCGTATTCATAGTTAGCAACAGTGGCGATTGTTTGAACAGCAAATTCTCTTCTTCTAGCAACAACGGAATGACCAGTTCTGTAGTTAACGTGCTTATACAACAAACCATGATCTTGTTCATGCAAACACACAGTGGATGGGATGAAAACCGGTTCACCATCTCTGTTTGTTCTTCTGTTATCGAAATACTTAATGACACCAAGACAATCACAGCCCAAACCCAAAGAGTTACCAGTAGCACCGAAACCAGCATCACCCAAATCAAAAGCTTGTTTTCTATGGTATGGAGCTCTTGGGTCACCATAAGGAACAGTCATTTCATTCAATGACAATCTGTAAATGACGGAACGACCTTTGAAGTGGATATCATAGACGGCAAAACCTTCTCTAACGTTAGGAATAACATAGAAGGACCAGCCTTGCCATTCAATCTTGTGACCAGTGACTTTAAAACCAGGACCTTCAGGTTGTTCAACGATCAATGGCTTCAACTCTCTCAAAGTTTCACCGTTCAAGTCAGGATGGTATTCAACCAATGGGAACTCGGTCCATGGTTGAGTTGGAGCAGTCTTTTCATCGATACCGGCTGGCAAGTAGTCCATTCTGACGAATTTTCTAGATAAACCTTCAAACACAGGAGAAAATTTCAAAGGCAAGGAGTAATGGTTAGATTCAGGATGGTTAGCGTTGGCCAAGTACATGTAACATTGGATCAAGTATCTGTCTTCAACACAATCAACACCGTTCATCCAAGGATCACAAACAACATGGATATGATCAGGCAACTTCAATTTTTCAATTTCGGCAACACAAGCAGGGTGAGTAGTTGCCAATTTTTCGATTTCAGCAAGATCATCAGCCAATAATGGACCTTGAACACCTTTAGGCAATGCAACGTCGGTGATAATATGAGCAGCTGAAACGTTAACTAAGGCCTTGTGCAAAGTGGTATCCAAGTAATAGAAAGCATGTGTCACTCTTGGGATTCTTGGTAATGGTAGGCCTTTTCTTTCAGCTTCCAAATACTTGATCATTTCTTTCTTTGGTGGATCATCTCTGTCGATTTGAACAAAATGAGGTTTGAATGGACCAGTGGTTTTGTCTTTGATCAACTTGGAAGTTAATCTAAGTTCAGCATCTGAGATTGGGTCAAAAGGATGAATAGCCATTTTTGGAAGGACTGTTGGATGAGTATGGTTTGTTGGTTTATGGATTAATGAATTTTTGATGCGTCATAGCAGAAAGAGAAAAAAAAGAGAAACGGGTGGATTTATATACCCCCATGTTGGTTCTGTTAAAATAGACGGAGATCTGGTGTACCGTGTACCCTTAGGTAATTTAATTTGCTATCAGTTGATCCGTTGTGTCGGCCATTGGCTAATATTGGGGTCTGGCTATCAGCTAAGAGCTTCCGAAAAAGGAAGGTGCACACTTGTCCAGTGAGAGTGCTGAGAGTGCTGAAAGTGCTGGGAGGGGCCAGTTCAGTTCGCTTAAGTTTTTCAGGAGAGAGAGAAGAATTTCAGTTTTCACAAAAATCAATGTGAAGACGCGCTTAGATAGGCAGTTTTAGTCGGTTACGTACAGTTAGTTGGCTTGAGCTCTTTGACTTACTGAAATAGGAAACCCTATCGCTGTATGGTAACTGTTAGTAACTGTGAATCGGTTTATTCGAGTCATCAAACTCCATCTTTATGGAAACCTTGATTAGTAGTGTTTAAATTAATTTTTTGATTCGGTTCAATTTGAAAATTTCAATCACAAGTCAGTGCTAAAAATTGTGGAGAAGGAAGTGTTCAAATATGCCAGAAACTAGAACAGCAAAACATGGAATTAGGGATTAAATATTATATGCAAAAAGAAGGAGAATTAAGCTAAAAATCAATGTACTGCTATAAAACTTTGAGCAACATGAAATGAAGTATATTAGATGACAGACAGAGGGACGAACGAATTGATCAAACGAGCAGACAAAGCTTTGTATAGTTGAATCCCAAGTTAACTTAACAGCAAATCGTCAAAGTTCAAACAAGCTTTTGAAAAAATGAAAGAAACAACATTAATATCAATGAAACAGAAATAAAATGCAATAGTCGGCACACCTCATACCTCAATCAAAGAAATCATCGTCATCATCATCCCCATAACTAACTTCTCTTCTATTAAAAACAATTTTATTCTGAGTCCCCTTTCTTTCATCCTTAGCGACTTTCTCCAAGATCTCCACAATATCATCTTCGGAGATCTTAGTTCTCACAGCACCAGATTGATACAACTTCACAAGATAATTTTCCACAGCTTGAACTCTTTCTGGTTTGACTAATCTCACTCTAGATAATCTTTCTTTGGCTTCTGTTTCTAAAATTTGTGATATTATCGCTTGTGATGGACTTGGACCAGCTGGACTGTATTATATTTTGATTTGAGATGTATCCCTGTGTTGAATCATGCGGCCATGGGATCATCCATCAAGAGATGATGAGTATGATCGCGTGATGTGCATGTAAAGGGATGTGATGAGCTATGTTAGTCGTAATTCAGTGTACTTTTTTGTGAGGATGATGAGATGAGCTAATGGAACATATGAAGTCGATGAGCTGAACTGAATCATCGATGAGCATAGTCAAATAATCATCAGGGTAGATAGTCGATCATCGCTTCAATGATATTCCAACAAGTGTTGAAAAATATGTACATACCTTTTGCCATTGGATTGTTGACTTGAAGAACCACCTTGAGCATTTCTTTGTAATTCAGCTAATCTTGCTGCTCTAATAGCTGCCAATTCTGCGTCTTCCATTGTAATGTGTATGTTTAATGCTTGTGAATTTATATGTCAAGTGACTGTGACGGTGACAAGTTGAGCTTTATAAAAAATCAATTGATTTCAATTTGTTGATTGGAATGTATGAATGAAAAGTTGTTGGGAACAGGAAGCAGCAAACTATATAACTTTTTCAGTTAGGAGGCTTTTGTTGAAATTGTTGGATTTGAAAATATGGACCGGTTGTGGTTTAGTAGTATTAAGAGAGCTCATCGAGATCAGTAGTTTGACATCATATCGAGACCTTCTTCATTCTTCATCACCAAATTGTTCCCTCGTGTAGTTAGCAGCTTGATCATTACGAGCGAATCTTTTAAAAAGTTTTAATTCACCACCAAAATTTCAAGATCGAGGCGGTGTTCAACAGAATGTGGGAGAGAGAAAGTGGGATGTTAGGAATTTGGTGATGGTGCACAGGTGTACATTCTAGGATTAATAGCGGAGATTGCGGGAGTATATTCCGAGATCATCCAAGACAGTTGTGTTATCTGATACACCCGTGCACCACAGCTCGGTAAGAGATGTCTCTAAGTAGTTCCCAAAGGGAGTTTAGAAACATCAGAAACAGGCGTATTGTCAGATTTGAGACAGAAAGGAGAGAAAACTGATATACGTCAACTATCAGTCCCCTTGTTATTATTGGCTGATTCATCGAGATGAATTGAAAATTCATTGATGAGTAACCGAACAGAGGCCACAAAGAACCTTCGCTGGGACAAACATGTACAGGGTGATGAATGATGAGGCTGATTGGAAGATGTAAAACATTTAACATTTAACATGGCATGGGCCTAGTCATGCAATGGGACTGGAATGGAAGAATCACGCACACGTATTCACGTAACCTGAGGGTAAACATGAACCATTTTTATTTTTGCTGTTTGTTTGCAGGGGATTTTCGTTTTCATTCCTGCTAATTATACATTCTCCTTTCTAGTTCTACTGGTCACCAACTATATATTCCTCTCTTCTTCCTGATTGTACCAAGTCAAGAGTCAAGACTTGAGCTACAGCACACAACAACAACAGATAAGATATCTCAAACTAGAATTTCATCTTTCGCTAACCGCTATAGTCACAAGCAACCACCTTATCCTGCCAACTGTCTCATCAGAAATACAAATTCATTGCAATAACAACATCTTCATATGGTCTCATTATCATACGACAACGACCCAACAAAGACCAATCTACTGTCATTAGACATGAAATACAAGGGGTCAACAGACAAAAAGAACAACCACATCTACGATGAAATCGAACTGGGCAGTATAGAAGACGCACTAATAGACAACACACCCTCTCATAAACACAACAAATACCAGTACCAGAAACTCGAAACAAACACCTCTTCTGCTTCAAACAGCGACAATGACAATGACAATGACAACGTCAATTCAGACTCTGACTCAGAATCGATCCGCTTACTAAAAGAACCCGAACAAGAAGACTTCACCAACTTAAAAGATACAAGAAAACTAAGACGAGTCACAGGAGACATCCCCAAAGTCGCATACTTGGTGTGCCTAGTCGAATTCACAGAACGACTCTCCTATTTCATGATCACAGGCTGTATCACAAACATGGTCCAGCGTCCACTACCGAAAGGTTCCACGAATGGTTCTGTTTTAGACCTATCAAGTGACGAGAGTCCCGGTGCATTAGGCATGGGACTCGGCATCGCATCATTGGTTTCTCAGTTGCTTATGTTTGCTGCGTATATATCACCGCTTTATTCTGGATACCTTGCCGATACGAAGTTGGGGAAGTATAAGAGTTTGGTCGTTGGTACGTTGATTGGGTCCGTAGGTCACGGATTGCTTGTTTTAGCTTCGGTTCCAGCTGTGCTGAAGATCATTCCTGTTTCGTTTGTGTTGACTTTAATTTCAATCGTCACTATTGCTATAAGTGCTGGTTTCATTAAGCCTAATTTGTTGCCCTTGTTGTTGGATCAGTATCCTGTGGATAAAGATACGGTTAAGAAGTTGGACTCTGGGGAGTTTGTTGTGGTTGACTATCGTGCCACTTTGGAAAAACTAAGTTTGTCATTCTACTTGTTTGTGAATTGTGGCTGTTTTATCGCCTTGTTCGGATCATTTATTGAAAGACGGTATGGATTCTGGGTCGTCTATTTTATAACTATGTTCATCTATATGTTGCTTCCTTTGTTACTCTGGTTTTTGAAACCTAGATTGAGAAATTTACCACCTGAAGGAAAATCAATTTACGATGAAGTGATCCCAATGCTAAAACAACTCTTTAGTGAAGGTTGGATATCTAGATCAATCCACGGTCAATTCTGGTCAATTGATACAACCACCTCATCTTCTTCATCAAACAACCTAAAACTCTCAGACTTCAAAACAACATGTGAAGTCTGTGTCCTTTTCCTCTACTTCATAATTTTCAACTTGAACGACAACACCCTTTCCTCAATCCAAATCAACCAAGCAGG
Source organism: Ambrosiozyma monospora (assembly GCA_001599995.1). Classification (NCBI taxonomy): domain Eukaryota; kingdom Fungi; phylum Ascomycota; class Pichiomycetes; order Pichiales; family Pichiaceae; genus Ambrosiozyma; species Ambrosiozyma monospora. The sequence goes on from BCIP01000028.1 coordinate 223,528, forward strand.
CTCAATGCAAGCCGACGGCCTACCAAACGACTTCTTCCAATACTTCAACCCACTAGCCATCCTAATCACAATCCCATTTCTCGACTTCGTCCTCTATCCTTTCCTCCGCCGTCTTCACATCAACTTCACATCAATCCACAAAATCACACTAGGTTTCCTCCTCGGTGTCGCAGGTTCTTTAATCGGTGCACTTATCCAACAAATCATCTACAACACTTCTCAATGTGGCTCGTATGCATCAACGTGCCCTACAGCGTCACCTATCTCGGCATGGTGGTCCGGATTGATGTTCTCGTTACAGGCTATAGGTGAGTGTTTCGCTAGTGTTACCGCGTACGAATTGGCTTATTCGAAGAGTCCGGCTGCTATGAGAAGTTTGGTTGTGGGGATTTACCTTTTGATGATGGCTTTGAGTAGTGTTGTTGGATCAGTGTTGGCTATTTGGTCAAAGGATCCTTATTTGGTTTGGGTTTTCGGTGGTGTTGGTGGTGTTGGGTTAGTTTGTGCTGTTGTGTTTTATTTCCATTTTGCTGATTTTAGAAAATCGGAACGTGTTAATTGATTGATGTGATAAGGTACTAGTGATTTGTCCTCATCTGGTGAATTATTCGATTGTTGTTATCTTTTCTTTGAAATATTGATATTTAGAGACTCGCTTGCTTGTTCAAATTGTGTTTGAACGCTTATATATATTCTAGAAACTATATTGTAGCTAATAAAGATATTAAATACTGCATATCTTTTAAGATTACTGATCCCAACGTATTACTAAGCTGGCCGGATGGGTAGTATGCATCTCCTTCAAGTGAAAGGTAAGTGGAAGCTGAGGACAGTGAGCTTGAACAATGAATGGCTGGTAACGTTCGTTTAGAGACCACTTATCAATTGGTCAATACATCTTTCACCACATACACACACATCACATTCATGCCATAATACGCCTGAAGATACATTGAAGTATTTGAGATATGCAACGTCACTGACTATTTCAATGACCCGTTTGCATAACTCATCATTTACAGATTACCCGATAAAGGATTTTATTAGGAGTTTTGGAGATTTTCCTCGACTGGTTAAATTGAAACTTTGTGGTGTTCTAATCTATAAGAGACATCTTGACTTGTTGAAAGAAATTTTGAAAGAATGAAGAAGCTTTATTAGATCTCATTGGGATAAGACCAAGAGAAATAAATCATTGGAATTAGCAATATCTGGAATATTATCACTAACGGATACACCGAGTGACACAAGTCAGTGTCTCATAGATTTAACAAACTTGATATGCAACAGCAGAGATATTGTGACCGCTTCCATTAGGATTGAACAACCAGAGCTTACACCACGATTGGCAGACGGTACATTTTTGAGATTGATCCAACATTGTGACTTCGTGAAGGTTCGTAGTGATATGGATCATGACACTATGAATAAGTTCAAATCAATGAACAAAATCACTTGAGTGAACGACCTTGCCATGTCTTTCTACAATGGTCCTGATTCCAACGTTGACTTTCGTTTACAAACCTTTCATTCATTGACAAACTTGGTGATATCTGGCTATATAGTGGATGATTCAATTTTAAACATGATGTGAATGACTTGAGGAACCTGAAGGAGGTGCGCATTTATTTCATTTATAGTGGATTCAATGGTATGTCAGTTCGTGACTTTGAAAGATTGCAAACATACATAGATAGATTACCATCTACAGTCACTTGGTTGACACTTTGGGGACTTTCGAAGAATGAGAGCGGAAAAAGATTATCGTTCAAGAACCTTCTAAAAGACTAGAATCATTGATTCATGAATACCAGCATATCATATCCAACAGTTCAGCACCGATATTCTTTGCCTATGTCATTCAGTAATTCAGTGCCTAAGGTCCAATTCCCACTTGCATTAACCCATTATCAGACGCAAGCATGCACAGATTTTGGGACTCCATCGGGTAATTCACCTAATCTTCAGCTATCTTTTAACCAGACCCATGGCCAAAAGAGTCTTCAAAGCTGTTCTAAATTATATGATTAGCATTTTGTTGCTATCGTCTTTGCATCTTTTTTAAATAGTTGGTGAGCGGTTGTTGTAAGCGTTGATTGAACTAGTGTTGCAATGTGAGGTATTGATGTTCTGAGATGGTTGACTGGAACAGAGGTTGAGAGAATCAGGGAACAAAGACATGTTTTTATCTTCTTTCAACAAGAATTTGAAAAGGATTGGTTTCACTGTCTCGGGTAGTTTCTCTATCCAAAAATCTGTAAGTAATGCCGTCTTTCATGAAGTTGAGTCTGGACCTGATGTTAGTTGTTGTTTCAAGATTCCATAGATTCAGTGATGTGATATATCTGGAAACATGTTGTTGTTTAGTGAGTTGGTTTGTTAAACATGTAGCTGTCTGGACTCTCAGATGGACAGCTGACAGCTGTAGCCTGTCTGTCTTCTGTTGAACTTCCTTGCGCGAGCAGCAATTCAAAGTTCACTACTTGTAAACTACAGCACGTCTTTGGAGTTTGGAGTCTGTTCCCTGGTTTGTGCTTGGTCAATATCGAAATAACCAATAAACTACACATACATTACCCTTCTAATAAACTCATGATGTTCATCACAGCTGCTGATTTTGCTGTTGTTGTTTTTGTTGCTGTTGCCGGTAATCGATAGTCTCATATTGATGAAAAGTCCGTTGATGCATGTTTTCCAATCTCTCCATCGAGATTATATCAGTTGAGAGTAGAAGGAGCTCTTAGCCCTCTTCTAGATATTGGAATGAGTTCTATTGATGTTAAGAAGAAGCGTTGGGAATTAGTCTATTCTTTTTCCAAAGACTTCCACATAGTTAAAGTCACTGCCAATTAATTCAAACGGGTCAAATAAACTCCCAATAGATCTTCATCCTCTTCGTCTCTGGATATCGTGTCCAGTTCCATTACCAATTGTTCCAAAAACAAAACTTTCTCCTTCAACGTTGATGGTACATACACTAAAAATGGTGTCAGATCTCCAAACTTTGTCTTGCCTCTTCTTTTGTCTATGATTTGCTTCATAATTTAGTCATGTTGTGATATTTGCATTTAAGGTGGTTTGATTAACAGTGTCTGGTGGTACCAAGGAAGTCTGAAATATAAGCTCCAATGTTATTTCCTCAACAATTGGTTAAGCTGCTGTTGCAAATGATGTGGATTATATCCGATATTCTTATACGACGTCTCTTCAAAATTTAGGGGTGAACTTATCAATTGTTGTCTTTCCGATTGCTGGAGTTTCGATCTCTAGGTCTACAAATTCTTAGCATGATCGGCTTAACGGATGTCATTTTCTTGCTTGAAAGCCTTTTGTGACTCAGCAGCTTATACTGATGGATGGTCACTTGGTGTTTCTATTCGATTTCGAGGCGTTATAAATTCGTTGGTTTCAATATTGCCAGTATCTTGAGCGAATTTCATGTTGATTCTACATTGGATTTGATGGTGACTCTTTGTGGAACACCTGCCACAAAAGCTGAATTGGCTCAGGTCCTTAGGGGCATTTTGTTGTTTGACCTGGTGGCAGGTATAGAGCAATAATTTGTTCTGTGAAAGGGTATGTGGCCCGTGGGGCATGCAGCGAAAGTTCGTGCCAATTTTCGGTTTTCGGTCTTCTTGAATTGTACTCAGACCAAGTTTATGAACTGATTTTGATCTTGTTATTGTTGTTGGTAGTGCTTTTGCATACAATTGGCTGAAGATGATCCTCGTAAAAAAAACCCTGAGTGATGACAAGTGCCCAAATTCAGTCGTAAATATCAATGAGTCAACTGAGACCGGAGCTAGTATTTAACTCCGGACGCGAGGAAGCATATGATGATTAATGATGAACCAGCTATAGTATATGTGGTTGCAAGTTGGAAGTTGAAACTATCAAGTTTCAGGTACAACCTACAAGAGCTGTATATATGAAGTTGAAGCTGCTTGTTTGCCGGTGCATTATTTCCCTATTTTCCAGAATGGAAGTCGCTAATTTATTTAATTACAAATTGACACTTCAATCTCATCATCTTGGTTTCAAATCACAGCTCTAGAACATTGCACAAACCAGTTCCATCAAAGCATCTTTCTGAAGAAACAAAAAGATCATATAGCTAAATATAATGTCAACCCATTATAATCCATGTGAAGATGTCACATCTGAAGTGGGTTCGTTGAGGTCAGATGATTATTCCTCCCTACATGCTAACAAATCCAGTGTCAATGACAATACTAAAGTCGATTCAGATGAGATAAATCCAATAGGTCCACAACGGTCAAGTTTATCGTTAAATCGAGTCAAATCAGTGACTTCAAGTTTATCCAGAATCAATTCAATCAAAAGGACAATGTCAAGAAACGTCACATCGATTTATAATCAAGTGAAAGATGATAATTTACAAACTGAGCAAGATGAGTTAGAAAGAAAGAGAACTAGATTAGGTAGAGAACTAGCGGACTTAGGTATTGAAGATGCCATTAGAATTTCCACTATCAAATCAACCACTGCTGCTGTGAGCCAGACAAATTCCAAAGCTGAAGACGCTGAACAATTAACTACAGGAGACCAGTATCCACCCATGGACACAGGATATGCTTGGATGATAGTTTTTGCTGGATTTATAGCTTTATTTGCAACATGGGGCATTAATGGCTCCTATGGTGTCTTTTTGAGTTATTGGTTAAACCACGATACTTTCAAAGGCGCAGAAGCCATTGACTATGCATTCATTGGAGGAATGGTGTTGTGTCTTGCTCAAGCATTATCACCGTTAGTGTTGTTGATAGCAGCTGTATTTGGATTGAAATTTACCGGAATTCTTGGTACGTTTGTGTATTTTGCTGGGTTTTTGTTGTGTTCGTTTGCCACTAAATTATGGCAATTGTATTTAACTCAGGGTGTTTTAGTTGGAGTTGGGTTTGCCTTTGTTCTTAATCCTATCATCATTGTTGTACCAGAATGGTTTGATAAGAAGAGAGGGTTTGCAATGGGTATTATCGCTTGTGCTTCTGGTGGCGCAGGTGTTGTTTTTTCATTATCGGTTCAAAAACTTATCGATGATACAGGCTCATATCAATGGTCAATCAGAATGTTGGCTATCATAGCTCTTGTTTTAAACATTATTGCTTTGATCTTGACTAAACCCAGAATTCCAAGAAAAAGATTGATGACTTGGGTAGCTATCAAGGAAAGAATCAAAATTTCATTTGACTTCCGGGTTTTAAAAATTTGGCAGATCCATGCAGTTACATTTTGGACAAGTTTAGTGTTGTCCTGTTATGTTGTTTCTTTATTCTCATTGGCGGCATACTGTGTGATGATTGGAATGACCCAAAGGGAAGGTTCGCATGTCACTGCCATCTTCAATGGTTTTCAAGCCATCGGTCGTGTTTGTATCGGGTTATCAGCAGATAAAGTTGGTCGTGTCAACTTAAGTGTGGTGTTAACAGCAGTTGTCTACATTTTGATTTTTGCACTATGGGTCAATATTCATTCAACATCAGTCGTTTATGTATATGCCGTGTTAGCTGGTTTAACCTTTGGTGTTGCTTCAACGTTAAATCAAACTTTATTGGCTGACTCGGTGCCTCTTGAATTATTTCCAGCAGCTTGGAGTTATGAACAACTTGTCGTTGGTGTGTTTAACTTGTTCTGTGAAGTGATTGCTTTGAAATTAAGATCACCTGGTTCTTCTAAGCCTTTCCTAAGAGCAGAATTATTTTCTGGATTTTTTGCATTTGGTGGGTTTGTTTTCATCGTGCCATTACGTGTAAATAAAGTTAAAGTATTGATTGAAAAAAGATTGGAAAAAACAGAAGATTCGTTGGCTAAACTGTTGATGGATTCAGAATCTGAGAAGGAGAAAGAATTGTTATATCAACGTAGAACCGCATATCAAGCACTTCTGAAACCTGGACTGAAAGGTTATTTTACAAGATTGTTTTATCCAATCAAAGTTTGAGTTTACAGTCAATGGGTCGTGTTTCAGCGTATATAATAATTCTCTAAATAGTATACAGCTTACTAGCATATGATAAGAGAGTATTTGTCTATAGACTGTCTATGATACAATTAATAGAAACTATAAACCTGTATATGTATAAGATTGTGTATGGTAAACTAATAAACAGAAAGAGCTAACGGAACGTATATGTATAGGAAGTGTAAACACGAATGGAACAGGAAACAAAGAAAAACACAAGTAAAACTAAAAAATGAATATTCGAAAATCATTAACGAAGGAAAAAACCCAACAGTTAAGAAAAATGACAAAAGAATGATTTCAAAATTGAACGATGAACTGAACTGGAAAAATTTTTAGGAGAAGAAAAAGTCAAGCTGACGAGTATAAGTAGGAGGAGGGAAAAAAACACAAATGAACAAAAACAGCACCAAAATAATAGATTTTTTCTCTGTAGTTTTCTAAATTATTTTTTTATTTTGTTTTCTTGAACTTGAATGTATGGTAGTAAAGGTTGCACATAATGGAAGTCTAGTAATAATGATTGGTCGTAACGGCAACAAAGTTGGAAGAGTTCATGCATGAAAAAAAAAGCAAATTGATGATAGGCAAAAAGGCAAATGGGGCAAATAAAAACAAAAACGAAAAAGACAGTGAGTAGGTGGAAATCGTAGTGGAATGTCTAAAGGACTCTATCAAACAAACTTGATGTACTTCTTAAGCTCTTCGTGTGAGAAGAACAAGATACCACTTGAAGGAATAGTTTTGAAAACAGTGACACCAAATCCAGAATAGAAAGCTCTTAGACCACCCTTACTGTAAACGTTCTTGATGACATCCTTGACATGAATTCTAGGACCATCGTTGGATTGGATGATATTCTTGACAGTGTCAACAGGGAACATCAAACAGTGATATCCGATACCAGCTAAACCACCAGCAGACATGACTTGCCAAGGTTTCAACTCTAGTGGTTTACTAGGATCAAAATCAGGGGAGGCCTTAGCCATCTCTTTATATTTCTTCAACACTGTTTCGTATAATCCGAACCAGGCAGCACCACCACCGCATTCTTTATAGGCGGTCATTAACCAACCTTTCCACATACCTCTTAAACCTTCTTGATGAATGATAGATTTCACTAAAACCACTGGATTTATAGATCTTTTAACATCAGCATTTTTCAAATTTTCAACTTGATATTTCACTTTCACTAATTCAATTGGAGTCAAGACACAACTTGTCAAAACACCGGCAAATCCACCCGCCATAACTTTCCCGCCAATTTTCAACTCATGATCTATATCATCTCCATTGTACATGTTGATTAAATCTTGACCTAACTTATAACCGAAAAACAAAGTTGAGATCTCAAATGAGGCACCAATCATTGGTGCAAACAAACCTTTGTAGAAACCTCTATAGAGACCTTCTCTGGTATATGTCTTTTGAATACAGTCAAAGGTAGATGAAAATAGCGGAACAGGTAATGAACGAGAGTACTGTAGTCTGACTTTCATTGTATCAAATGGGAACTCAACCACTTTACCAATTGCACCGGATATAGAACCCACCACTATCTCATTCAAACATCGAAGGGCAAACTCTTTTCTTGCTTGGAAAACATCGTCTTTCGTCGTTGTCGTTATGATGTTTTGTCCGTTTTGGACATCTTTGCTTTCTGTGCTTGATTTCATTGGTGTCTTTGATGTCGTTGTAAGATGTGTAGTTGTTGTGGAGCTGTTTTCAGTCAACATTATACACGGGTTTTAACGGTGAATATGAAAGGAAACGGGGTCCTGATTCCTAGATTTGTGTCAAAACTTCAGTTTTGAGGAGCTTTTTGATTCAGCTTGAAATGATGTGAGTGGAAAGCCTTTGCTTGACGAAAAGGCCTATTGGAAGATGAATCGTTGAAGTTTCTTCAGAGGTTGTTGATTTGGATGGGATTTGTTGTTTTTTGGAAGAGCAAATAAGGAGAAAGAGAAAAGAAGCAGAAAAAGCAAGAAAAGAGAAAGACGGTTTAAAAGACATATGCACCACAGGCCAAATTCAGATCTTCAAAACCAAAAGAAAAACTCCAAAAAAACGGCCAATATATGCATTCACCTGACAAGAGTCCATGTGACATCACCAGAACGTATAGACCCCCCCAACATTGATTCTCCAAACTTGGCTACATTGTCACCAAATCCTATACAAATGGCGGCTCGCTTAACAATGCTGTATAAATCCCCCAAACGAGGATAAACACGCGGATCAAACAATTGGCAAGGATCAAGGGAATCATCCAAAATTGTCAAGGTGAGTAAAGTGAGTATAGGCAGTATTGTTGTTACCCGGGATCGTGACATAATCTATTACGTAATGAGTCACCATGTGCTCTTTCTGCACACAGCCTCCAGTAGCGTAAGCAATTACGTAAGAGGCACTTAGATACTCCGATCTCGGTCCGGTAATATCTTAGATCGATATTTGTAAAATTTTAAAGAATGAATTAAAATAAAGATATTAAATTAAATATTGCAAATTGAATTGAATAAAATTGAAAATAGTTGAAGATTAATTTTTTAAGCTTCTGTAAGGTCTAAAAAATATATAGACTATATAGAATTAACAAATCTAAAGACCCAAAGATTTCTTATAATATGGGATCGTATTGCCTGGTCTCTCAATTCATCATAGCGTCCTTTGCATTCTTTTGCTGTTCTTGAGAGGAAAAGATCGGCTATTTGCGTCCAATAGATTGGCCTATAGATAAATGGGTCTTTTTCAACTAAGTCTAACAACTTCAGGTCGTCCATGAAGTCCCAAAGTTGACCCATGTTGAGTGTGTAGGTAAATTGATAAAGCTATAGCTCATGGATCGGAGATTAAATATTATAATGTTCAATTTGTTTGAGGATAAAGACGTATAGATTGAAATTAAACCTGCTAATTGAAAGAAATATGATATTGCAAATAATTTGGAGAATTTGGTTATCTATTTATACCCAATTATCATCTGACCATCATTTTTGGAAATCAATTGATCTATTTGGACTCATGAGTGAATTTTACTATAGAGTTTGTAATTTTCATAATTTTGAATTGATTGGTGGATTATCTTGTAAACTTTTCAGCTAGAGAACAAGCTAATTGTGGCATATCATATACATATTCCATCAGGAATGTGACTCAGCCCAAATTTAGTGTGCATTCAGCGCTGGCTGCATTAGATGGAAGCTATATATAGAGAGCAGCAAAAAAGTCTGACAATTCCATTTACATTCACACTTATCTACAACTTGCGAATAATTTCCAAAATTTTGTAATTATATAAAAAAAAGCTTGGTTTTTTTTTTTAACCTGATTAAGTTCAAAACTATATTGATAAATTATAAAACAGGAGAGTCTATTCGAATTCGATTAGACTTTCAGGTATAAATACATGTTATATATAGAAAATATTAGGAGGATCATCGAATTCAATGATCTCTTTAACAGTAATTAGTTAATTGTTATAGGGTATTGGTAGTATTGAACCACTTTTTTTACCACTTTCTTCAATTGCGTCGCTGTCACATTAACTGGAATGTTAATATGGAACTTTGGCGATGGGTTTATGTATTTATTGAGTCATATCTTTGTAGTAGAAAAAAAAATGTAAAATTGTCCAAAAATCATGTTTTTTTTTAATTTACCAAAAAAAAGTGAGAGATGTTAATATTGATCAGAGCCATCGTTACGAGTCAGGCATGATTTGGATGATGGAGACAAGCTCTGACGCACTTCGATCGTAACCAGTGGAAATCCAAAGTCCATTCCAAAAAAGCTCACTTATTGCTGAATTATGAAATTGAACTGATGTAATTGTGTCATTCCCATATTATAAGTTCACATACACGCATGAGCCATGGTTTACTCTAAGACCATGTATAGAAACATGCATGATTCATACAGTATATTTATAATTAAGAGAGAGAGAAAAAGCACACATATAGGAATATGCTCGAATTCTTCGATATAAAAATAAAAATGGAAAACTATATATATAGTTGAAGTTTCTATATTAAAATGTAGTCTTTCGCATTCATTTGCCGACTTTCTTCTATCATCCAAAGCATAGGCTACTCTTTTCCAATCAACGTCAAGTTTACAAGTTTCAGAATTAATGCCTGGAAGAGTGTAAATTTCAACCAACTTAAACAACATTATATCTTGATTGTAGTTCCAAGTTTTCTCAGATGGTGGGTCCACAGTCATTGCTAATTGATAAATATAAGCTAGGTGATAAATTAGCTATCTGATGATTTCTCAAATTGGATCTGATAGGAATATATTGCTGTTGTGAAGATTCTTCTCTTTCAGATGTTTTGTGAAAAGGGGATGTAAACAGGCTGAAAATCGAGATTTAATCAAAACATGGTTGTTTGAAGAAGTGGTAGGTGAATAAATGGCTGTCTATTTATACTGCACAATCTTAATATATAACGTCATTCAATATTATCAGCTGATAAATTTTCTTGTCCAATCTGTATAAAGAGAGCTAGTTCACGATCGAATTTAAAAATTTGAGTCTAAATTTTGGTAGTATATTTTACTATATTTGCAATTCAAATTTGATTAAAAATTGATTTGACCAAGGATTAAGCATGCATAATTTAAGGTTCGAAAAAAGAAAATGTATACGTGCGATTGGATTTCTAGCTAGAGAATGTGACGAGTCACATTCTCGATCAGAAATGTGTCAATTAACAAGCTCACATGCGGCCACAAAGTTCAAACTTGATCATAAGAATTTCCGATAGCTCGCTTTCTTCTATTTTATAAAATTATATATGAGATCGAAAGAGTGTAAGATAATAGGATTTCTCCTAAAATATTCTTCCTGCAATTATCGAAATGATCTAACCAACACGGTACCCGCATGTTCGTGTGAATTCACGCGTGAACAATTTTATAAAATGTTGGCTGGTATCAAAGTAATCCCCGAGCTAATGTATAATTAAGTTGAAATCATAGAGGTAAAATGACTATATATGTAGTTTAATTCAAGGAAATCAATCAAATTTCATGCGTATAGTATATACATACCTTTTTTAATTTTTGAATTCTTTGTGAAAATAAATGTACCAAATTAATTATATGTCAATTAATGAAATTAATTGGAAAAAAAAAAAATGTGACATGAATTCAATATATTGAATACATATATAATTTAAGAATTTAGTTTATTAAAAAAATTATTCAGATTAATAAACGTACCTTCATATAAGGGGAAAAATATATATATACGCCGGAAAATGAATGGATTACTCTCATAATATTAAACTAAATTTCACTTTCACCAATTCAGATCCTTAGAGGAATCTGATACCGATTGATTAACTTCTTCATCAACTTCTCCAACTTCTCAACTGTTGGGCATTCTGGAATATCATCTTTTCATTATCTTTAGTGCTTGTTTACTGTGGATGTGAGTGGAGAAAATAATCAGAATGTGGATATATAAATCCACTTTAACCATATGATGAGGAGGCATGATGTGTCTCGTCAAGTAATTTTCTTGAACCTGGATTGGCGGGTTCTTGGAGTCCAGTCTGGTGGCAGTTCCTCTTCCGATTAAGTATGTAGACACGTCTTTCTCAAGCCATCAGTCACATATATCACCGTCGATATCCCATGAATATTAGTATACGAAACTGGATCAACGTACCTGGAGGCTGGCATATATATTCTGATTTACAAAAATTTCATGCAAATGGGTACCTATCTAGGTAGCTATATATACGTTTTGATTCTTGAAAAAAGAAATATCACATGTTGTCTTAATATAGATTATAATTTATAGCTCGGTCATGGTTAATGATTCTTAATTAGCATGCACCATGCATGAAGACTGAATTGTACATACAATTTAATTAATCTCAGATCCATAGGTATTTATACATTATACAAAGATACGTCAAAATCTTTACTTACATGCAAATGGAAAATCAAGAAAATTCACCTATATAGATATATATGCTTTTTTGGACCGATGAATTTTGAATTTGTAATCGTGTCTGTGGTCTAGCTAGCCAGCAATAGATTTATATTGCATTGCACATGCATGAACAGCCTAAAAATTAGACATATGTACTTGCAGAAAGCTTTGAAATTTGCATAAATCTAGAGTCTGGAGAATCTCTGGCACTATATGGAGTAGAAATTTGTATCGGAGACCTTGAAGATATATATCGATAGCAGTTTTAATTATAAGATTCTCCACAAACACTACTTAAACACATGAACATGATTCCATAAATGTGCCAGATATGTAGGTGATCATCACTCGAATAGAACTCCAAGACAAACCTGCACAGATATTGACGTACATGGGTGGGCTTATCAAAACAATGCAAAAGTCAGATTGACATATGCAACTATCTTATTGTGGAAAGAGATGAGATTTGGAGGGATTTCTTTTTTATTTCTTTTTACGCAGCGTTGGCGCGGGCTGTCTTCCACGTTAAGTCTTTGAATTTTGCAATGGGAGCAAATTATTTGCATATGGGATGTATTATAGATGGTGCAGATGGTTGACAAGTGGTTCGAGTTAATTCATGTTTCCATGCAATACGGTCATTTCCTCAATTGTCTTGAGTCATCTTTCAACGATTCAACGTGGGTCTCAGAGCTGCAATGTTCACATGTTGCCGATATTTAACAGCTACAACCGCGGGGTCATGGTCCATGGATGATGGATGCCGAGTCTTCTACGCACAGCATGCATTCATGTGTATGACGGTGATAAATTGATAATCAGAACAATTTAAAAGCAACAGTTTCTGCTTTCCAGTTGATTTTTGTTGCAAATTTTCAAGAATGTTGAATGTTAGACCCTATCATCATAAAACACATAACACAAATTACCAAGTTCAAATTTTAAATCACTTCACTCACAACTTAAGACCAAAGAACCCAATAAGTCAACTATTTCACATTCAAAATGGTATGTCATACTAATTGAAAGACACTATCACGTGTACCCCATTTGCTCATTTAAATGTCCGGTATACTAACATTACGGCAACTTGGTTATAAACCATGTACAACTTGATTTGAATAGCCATCAAGACAAAACAAACTTCAAGTTCAACCAAGAGCGAACTCATTGATTGACACATTGAAAGCAACAGCAAGACATTTCAGTATTGGAGAGCTAGAGTTACAGCCACTTTCAGAACAACACTATTTGCAAACTTTGGACATCAAGCAAAACCTTAGTATCCTAAAACAAAAATCCAATGAGTTCAAAAGCAATTTAAGAGGAGGGAATATGGAAATCTTGAAGAAGTTGATCACTGAAATCACCAAACTCACAGATGAACTAAACTTGGACATTGAAAGAATCGACTGTGATGGTAGTCCAGATAGACTACGTACAACTGAAGGAATAATCAACCCATACAAGTTGGTTCTAGATGGAATGATTGATGCTCTTTCTAACATTCAAAGTTTGGGACTCACAAATATGAACAGCAAAAATTCAAACACCACTATTGATTTTGATGCATTCATGCACCATTTGAAAGAAACAGAATCAAGTTTGATTCAAATCAGAAACGGAAAAAGATTCGATGTTGCTAATCAAACTCAATTGCAATGGGTCAAACAACAACTTGAGGCAAAGACACCACAATCTCATTTCAAGTTGATTCTTTTTGTGTTGGTAATTTTGGTCGTGTTCATAGCTCTTGTTGTTTATTTGAAATGGTACAACAAATTATTCAATTTCCAACCTGCTTTCACTGCTAACTATAAGAAAGTTGTTGCTCCTCCTGTTCCTTTGAAACCAATCGGATTCAAACATCATTGAACCAAAATCGCTTGAATTTTTATGTATACTTGTCTTCGCCGTTGGAGGAAAACTGGCCCATATAGATATTTGGTTTATAGAACTTTTAATTATTGATAAATGATATTCTCTGATATTTGAACACTTGTGACTTGAATAACAGGATAGAATGGTGTGATTTTGTTGTATGTGTATGGGTAACGAATCACGTACAGTACGTATACCATGAGCATTTTGAGCGAAACAGTGGTTGAAACGCGGAGGTGGACCCCAGCCGAGTGCAAAACTGTGGCATCAACTTTCCTGATTTTTCACCGTCTTTACCGTTCCATCACTTTTCCGCAATTGACTCCATGACCATCCATGTACATTCAGAAATTGAAAATGAAGATAAATAGAGCTGGATATCCAACAATTATAATCCAGCTTCATGTTGCTTTCCAAGAATTATAAACCTTCAAACACCAAAGAACCAAGAAGACAAACATTTTCACATCAACCACAGTTCACACACATTACCAAAAATGTCCGCTTCCACATCCAACACAGCAACTTTGAAATTGAACGGTCAAATACCACTTGATCAAGAAATTGAACAAATCATCAGACAATCCAAAAACATCACAATTAAGTCAGGCACAGAACAGGCCCACTATGGTCCTGATCCAGAAGGTTTGAAGATTTTACCTGAAGCTTCACGTGAAAGACTAGAAGCTTCTGGTGTTGATCTATCCAAAGGTTACCCAAATAGACCAGACAAATCCAAGGTTCCAGTTTACTTGGATGAAGCATTTGCCATCAGAAATGAAGACTACCCATACATCGAAAGAGGAAAGAACGCTGATCCTGAAAAGAAGGCTTTGTTTGGAGCTGCTAAAGAAGTTAACGACTTGACAAAACATATCGGTACCGAAATTGTTGGCTTGCAACTTGCTGATTTGAACGATAAACAGAAAGATGAATTAGCCTTGTTAGTTGCTGAAAGAGTTGTTGTTTTCTTCAGAGATCAAAAACTATCGGTGCCAAAACAATTAGAGTTGGGTGCTTATTGGGGTCAAGTTGAGAAACACATTCAAACCACTCAAGTTCCAGGTTTCCCTGGTACCACTGTCATCTGGGTCGACTACAGAAGAAAGAATGGTTTGAACATGACTTATAAGAACACAAACTTGGGTAACTGGGATGCTTTCAAACATGGTTCTTCCGGTAATCAAGTGTGGCATGCTGATTTGGTTCATGAACATCAACCTGCTGGTATAACACATTTGCATTTAGATGCTATTCCAAATGAAGGTGGTGACACTTTGTGGGCCTCTGGTTATGCTGCTTATGATAAGTTGTCTGAAGAAATGAAGAGATTTTTGGATGGTAAGAAAGTTGTTGTTTTTTCAGCTCATTCATACTTGGATAGAAATGATCCATTTGGTGGTCCAAAGAGAATTGAAAGAGTTCATCCTTTGGTCAGAACACATCCTGCCACTGGTTGGAAATCTTTGTTTGTCAATAGAGCCATGACTAAGAAAATCATTGGTTTGTCACCTGTTGAATCTGATGTCATTTTGAATTATTTGTTTGATGTTTATGAAAAGAATGCTGATATTCAAGTTAGATTCAAATGGGGTCCTCAAAAACCTGGATATGGTGTTTCTGCCATCTGGGATAACAGAGTCGCTCAACACAGAACAACTTGGGATCATGAAGGTAGGGATGCTAGACATGGTACTAGAGTCACTTCTTTGGCTGAAGTTCCATACTTTGATCCAAATTCCAAATCTCAAAGAGAAGCTCTTGGTTTGCCATTGACTGAGTAAAATATATGGTGATTTGTTGATAAATTTTGTGCTTTTTGTGTTTTTGTTTCTAACTCGTAGGTTTCTTGATGATACTATTCTTTGATTTATATGATTCTATTAAAATAATGATTTGGTTTTATGTTTAGTTTATCGTATAGTACTTACACGTAATTTGGTCAAAAAATCCAAGATGAACAGAGCAGAGATCTAACAGTGTACACAGCCTTGAACCAATGCCTCGCGTTGAACTTTGAACAAAAGTCATCTTCCAGTTGTTTGTGCCAACTGATATCTTCAAAGTAAAGTGGACCCTGGACTGTAATACATTCTTTTTTGCTTTCGAAACAAGCAGAATATGCTTCTTAGCTGAACCATCATTTCACTCTATATCATATTATCTAGCATTTTGCAAACAACAAACTAACACATAACAAAATGGCTGTTCAATTTGTCAGATGGCCTTGGCTGGGAGTTGCCGTATGTTATTTTTCATTTCCTATTACAACACAAATTGATTTCACTATTCACAACGATTACTAACCAAAATACTATTATTTTTATCATTCAAATAGATTCCAGCATCAGTAATAGCATCATTAGGTGCCACAAGTATCTACTACGTGTTCAAACTAGGTTATGCAACACCCATCTACCGTTCAATTTTCGTGGGTTCTTATCTAATGGTTTGCCTTTCATACTACATGGCTATCAAAACACCACCTGGATCACCACCAAAGAATTTTACAGTCGACAAGTCAGAAACACCAAAGAAGATGTGGTATAAATACTGCATGAAATGCAAAATTTACAAGCCTGAAAGATGTCACCATTGCAAAACTTGCAAGAAATGTGTGTTAAGAATGGACCATCATTGCCCATGGACCATGAATTGTGTTGGATATAGAAACTTCCCTCATTTTCAAAGGTTTCTATGGTGGGTTATGATTGCTCTTTCACATAACATGGTTTTCCTTTTCAAACGACTACACCATTATTACACAATTAGAAATCTACCCTATTATCTAGTGCCCATTACTGAGATGTCCATAATTATCATCAACACGTTATTTTCATCTTTGGTTTACCTGACAGTTGGAATACTAGCATTGAGAATAATTTGGAGCATGGTCAACAACAAAACGATGATTGAATCATGGGAATTGGAAAGAATAGAAGAACAATTTTACACTGAGCGCTTTTGGTTCAACATTAGATCAAATTTTGCTAAGATTTACCCAGGGAAACCATTTCCTAAATTGAGTTCTTGGAAATTACACTATAGATCAAAACTCTCTGAGAATTCATTGGTGCCTTACGATTTTTCATATGACGATTTTGTGTTCCCTTACTCATGTTCACTTTACACAAATATGGTGAGTGCTATGGGTCCAATTTACCAATGGTTCTGGCCATGGGGTGGTCCTTCTGGTGATGGAATACACTTTGAAAGAAACACAGAAGATGAAGATCAATTACAGTTGCCTTTTCCCCCAGATGGTGCTGATTTCGAACCTAATGTTCATGATGCTGAAGTGTCTTCCACTAGATTAGACAGCGAAGATGTCATAAAGACTTGGTCAAATGGATTGGGTGAAACTTTGACTGACTTTGGTGTTGATTTGGAAACTGAGAATATTGAAACTTACAAGCATAAATAGATCACCTTTAATTTTTAATTAATTTGGCATGTGCAATATTACTTTTTCGAAATTCGGGGGTACCATAAAACCTGAGCATCAATAAATTAGATAAGAAATTCAAATTTTTGTTTTGGAACAATAATAAACACGAAATATTGTAGAACGTAGATAGTAAAAACATAGAAGAGAAAGTTGTTATATATAAAAAAGCGATATACAAAAATAGTAGTAATTAAAGGCAACAAAGTACCTTGTCTTATAAAGTGACAAACTGGAGGAGAAGGGAAAAAAAGTCGTAATCAAGTGATAGAATAGTGTAAAAGTGAACGGTCACGGTTTGATAACGATTTAAACAAATAAAACAAAACGAGAAAACAATATAAACTAAAAAAAATAAAAAACAAAATAAATGAAATTGTGAAGAACAATAAAATAAAATACGATATATTGAAACAGTTAATACTAAAAACACATAAATGGGAAAACAACAGACTCATACCCATAATCTTTAATTTTTCTTTTCCTCTTGAACAACCTTATCAGTGGTCTCATCTTGCTGAATCGTGGAATCGCCTTCAGTAGCCTCTGTCTTCAAAGTGACATTAAGTTGGGAAGGAACAGCACTGGACGTCGTAGCAGCAGCAGTGACAGGAGCATCTGAGCCTTTACCAGCCTCAGCATCAGCTTCAGATTTAGCAGCTTCAGCTTTCTCAGCCTCAGCCTTAACTTTAGCAGCCTCTGCAGCTTCAGCTTCAGCCTTGGCCTTTTCAGCAGCAACTTCATCAAACTTGGCATATGCTTCAGCACCTTCTGTGACAAGAGACTTGAATTTAGCATCTGCGTGAGCACCTTCTTCTTCAGTGGCTTCCTTGTACAAACCAAATTCACCATCAAGGGCCTCTTTGAAAGCAGCCATTGCCTTCTTGGTCTTACGTGATGGTTTTTGCGTGTAGATGGAGTTTCTTGAGAACAGATCATAGGAACCTGGTTCAAACACTAATCTGTAGGTGTTTTCATCAATCTTGACCTTCAATTTAGAATCAGAGAAACCTTCAATTTCGCTTTCGTCCTCTTCTTCTTCCTCAAGGATTGATTTCAAGAATGGAAGTTGCAATTTGGAAGAATCAATACCTTCAGTTGGATGAGACATTGAGTAACTGGTCAAGTAGTAATTCCATTTCTCTTCATCGGTCTTATTACCTTCCTTGATGGTCAAATCTTCTAGAGCCAAGAACGTGATATTGGTTTGTGACTTAGCCTTGTTGTAAGTGATCTTGAACATATGTTCATCGACATTCATCAAATTTCTGACTTGCATTCTATAAAGAATTTGGTCCTTTGCTGAAGTTCTCAAACTGTTACGGTCTTTCTCCATCAGCATGAAGATCTCAGCACATTTGGAATCTGAAACAACGGTATGACAATGCTTCATCAAACCTTGAATAACCTTGTCGATGGTAAACAACTTGAAAGCCTTGTTTCTGAAACCTTGACGCAAAGTCTCTTCAAAAATGTTTTGTTCAACATTACCTTCAATCAACTTGATACACAACTCCAATGCTTCATTGTAAGGATCGTCACCTTTAATATTCACATGCATGTCTTCCAGTTGATGATCAATCAAACCCAAATCTCTAGCAAATTGTGTCTCTTTTCTTGACTTGATTTCCTTGCTTACACTTGGACCAAGAACTTTGCTTTCCAAAAGTCTTGAATAGACGGTATCAAGATATCTGTAAAACACATAGATTTGTGTGTTACAAAACAAATTGAATTCAACTCTATCGTCACCTAATGTTTCACTAGGACCTTCCTTGCTGATCCAGTTGGCTTGTGCTCTTTCAACCTCTTCTGGAATTGGATCTTCCTTTGGAGCATCGGAAGAAGCAGGTGCTTCTTCCTCAATATCAGAGGCAACTCTCTTTGATCTCTTGGTCTTCCGTAAGACATCCTTCAACAAATCATATTCTCTAGGTCTCTTCTTCGATTGGGATAATGTTGGGGCTGAAGGTGTGCTTTCCTCATCAGACTCCTTGGTCTCTGTAGTCTCTTCTTCAGTAACTTTTCTCTTCTTCAATTCAGCTTCAATAAAGTCACTATCCATGAAGAAAAACTTGATCAAGAATGATTTCATAAACTCAGCCATCTTTTCCTTATCATAAGTGGAGTAAGATTGATTATGATTCAAAAACACATGCACCAACTTAAGAACATCCATAAAAATGGTGAAATCCTTATAGTTACAATCAATTTGAGACTTAGGTCTAGGCATCAATGGATGTAATTTCTTTTGCGTCTGTTCTTGCTTAATGGTAGAGATCTCAGAAACCAATTGTTTGTTGGTCAACAACTTCTTATCAATCTGTTTGAATGTCAAACCCAGGTGATCCAATGATTTATAAACAGCTTTTTGTTCAGCTTCTCTCCAAACCTTGTTCCATTCTCTAAGTGCTCTCTTCCACTCTTCATCCTTTTGCTTCAATCTCTTCAAAACAATAGGAACAGCAACCGCAGGGTTCTCATGCAATGCGTCAATCACTTCAAAACCTCTATCCTTATCGTAAACCTTTCTGATAACCTTCTTATAGATAGTGGTTGAAGTGTGACCTAAACCAGGAGGTAACTTAAACTTAGCCTTCTCTTCGGGACTCATATTAGCCAATCTATTAGCAATGGTTTCCAAAGTTTGAATGGTTCTGAGATTAGCTTCCATATAGTAGTCATATTCATGTCTCTCATCTTCAATTCTGAACAAGATCTCTTCATATTGATTCTTACGATGAGCAATGAAACCGGATTCTTCAGATGCCCAGACTGGATGTCCAGCCCATTCATCGTTCAAAACCTCCCAGCACATCTCATCTCTTCCAGAACATGGCATATGGGTTTGTGACTTTGGCAAAAGTCTATAGGATGGACCACAAGCCTTGCACATCATCAAGTCCAATTGTTGCTTCTTAATGGCAATATTCTCAATATGAAGTGGAGTACCATCATATCCAACAAAATTCTTAAACCAATCGAATAATTCAGGGAATCCTCCAATGAAACCTTCAACTTTCTCAACCAAAGTATCCTTATCAATAACATCACTTGAGTACAATCTTAAAAATTTCAAAAACTCATTGTATGACTGTTTGTTACTAATAGCCTTCTTGACCTTATCGAAAAAGGAAATCTCGTCAGTCAAATCGGTATCCAAAGAGGTAGCATAAACTGGTTCCGGAACACCAGGCAACAAAGAAGGAGGCTCTTCCTTGCGCTTCTTAGGCATTGGAGCACCACGAATATTGGAAACAGGTGGCTCATCAAACGGTTGCAATTGAGTCTGTTGTTGCTGTTGTGGAGGCTGTGGTTGTTGCGGTTGCTGTTGTTGAGCAACTTGATTAGCAGCAGCAGCAGCAGCAGCCTTCTTCTTTCTTTCCTTAACAGGTGGTTGAACTTGAGCCTGTTGAGCTTGACCAAAAGTTGGCGGCTGGAAGTTACCAACCGGAGGCAGTTGTTGATTCTGGTAACCTGGAGGATACCCACCATACTCTTGAGCTCTAGGATCATTGTTACCCATGACGCTGGAATCAGGCATAAACAGCTTGAAATCCTCTAACAAATCAGGAGCATCTCTGAACAAGACGGAAATCTCCCTGTAAACTTCTTCAATTGGCTTGACACCTCTTTGATACATCTGCAAGTTTTCCAAGAAATGCTTGTAGATATCTGGCTCGGTAGCATAACGCTGCTTGATCTTGTTAACATAGTTGATCGCTTGATCAAACTCAGCAGGAGAACCTTGTCTAATCTCTTGTTGTAACTGAGGTTGGGCACCTTGTGCTTGGTAATACTGCTGAGACGGAACATTGGCCATCTGGTATTGCAAAGGTTGTTGACCGTAATGCTGCTCCATCTGTGGTTGCGGTTGTTGCTGCTGTTGTTCTGGATGCGGTTGTTGTGCTTGTTGTGGTTGTGGTTGTTGAGCCTGTTGTTGAGCTTGAGCCTGCTGTTGCTGTTGTTGTTGTTGAAAGTGTGCTGCGTCGTAAGGAATAGGACCAGGGTCTTGTCTTATTGTTCTCCCATCAGGGGTTGTCACAATGATTGTACTAGGATCAGTGGTAGAACACTCAATTGAGAATCCTTGGGGCAAGAAAGTGTTGAAACCGTCAATTAACCTAGGATGGCCTCTGAACAAAGTAGAAACACGTTCAATAACACCAGGAGTATCGATACTAAAGTAATAAGAATGAAAATTGAAAATGTTAGTAGACGTCGCTTTTTTCATGATTTCTTTCTGCTGTCTCTGTCTGGTTGTCTGGACGAATCGGCATCGGATAGGTGGACCGTAGGAGGAAACCAGGCTGTGCAGGGAGCAGTTCATTTTTGCGCTCACAGTGCAAGTTCCACCCAGATTTCAGGACGCAGATAGTTCAGACAGCCCAGGCAAAGAAAAGAGGCCGTAAGGGATACATACTTTTGGGACTTGAAATCTTTCATAATATCAAGAAAGTTAGTGTAAACATCAGTTTGACTGCTGAATTGTAGCTTCACTTGATCCAAATACGTAAGGGCGTCCCTCACGTTAAGTGGTCTGTATGGACCTGCCACACCAGCGGCAGCCTGTTGTTGTTGCTGGTCTTGGATCATCTGTTGTTGAGCAGCTGATGACACTATCTGATTGGTGTGGGGCAATGCAATGCCTTCTTGTGGCTGTATATCATATATTTCCAACGATACAATGAAGGTATCATAGGAGGGGGTGTGCATGTTAGTAAGTGACATTCTTGGGTGAAAGGAGAAGACAACCGGCGTTTGGTGTTTCGGTTATCTGGTAAAAAATTGGAAAAGTTGATACATACCTGACGTGGATATCCAGAGACGTTGCTCATTCCATTGATTGAAGGGAGTTGATACAGTGGTTGTCCTATAGTATTGGTCATGTTGTTAGTACTTGACGGTGGCTGGTGGTTTGGGGTTGTTGTGGTGGGTGGTCGACCGTTTGATGTGAACATACCGTTTTCCATAACTGAATGATCCAATCTTTCAATCTATAAGCTGAAGTGCTATGATCTGTATTGGATCTGATGATGATGGAATGTTAACTCAGTATATCTGAAGTCAATCAAAGACGTGTAATCGGTGGAACAAAAAACTTGTGTAATTTGTCGTTCCAAGAGAGGGAGAAAATTTGTTTCAAAAACCAGTTAACGGTGATGAGTCTATGATTTGGTAATACCGCTCAATTAACAAGCAGATCCCAATATGTTAGATGATGTTGATGGTTTTGTTTTGTTTGGTATGGAATGCAAATTGCTGTTGTTGATATGGGTTTGTTGATGCTTTTCTAACGAGATGAAAAGTTGACTGTGGCCAGACCAAGACAAGTTGCAAACTGGTTTAAAGTTGTGAGTAAAACAAGTATGATACAGTTGGGAGTGGTGTTGGATGGGTAAGAGTGTTTGGTTTTTGCCCAGTGTGTTGAAAGGAGTGATTTGGTAGGGTCAGAATTGAGTGGGTTCAGGAAATAGGTTGAGGTTCTGGCGATAGTGTTACGGATTTACTTCTTTTGATCATCTGCCAAACCGCGCTGTCCGGTAGGGTAACTCAAATACAACTTACGATCTCTCTCTTCATAATATCCACGTTCTACAAATCGAGCTGTGCCGAAAATTTCACTCAGAGTTCCCAAACACACCCGTGCACCACCCCTACTCTCCCATCTCTTCAAATTCACAGCCATGAGAAATGGCGTACCACCATCAAAGAACCAAGTTGACAAAACACTGATTCATAGTGACAAATCAACACACATCAAACTAACAACAACCACATATATACCACCACAATGAATGCTCCAGATCGTTTTGAACTATTCATTCTACCAGATGGTGTGCCAAAGTATGTCAACCCAATTTACTTCGAGACCACCCAAATTTTGTCCAAAACTTTCAAAATTCCAAACATCACAGAATACTAACAAATAAACCCCAACTCCCTGAACCCCCCATTCAACCCCATCATCAATCAGACTTCAAATAACACCAGACTCAAGAGTGCCAAACTGTATTCTTATAAAATTCGAAAGAGAAGACCACACACTAGGAAACCTCCTCAGACAAGAACTAATCAACGATCCACAAGTTTTATTCGTTGCTTACAAGATCGAACATCCATTATTTGCCAACTTCATAATGAGATTACAAACAGAAGAAGGCTACAAGCCAAGAACAGCTTTGAAAAATGCGTGTACGAGATTAATCTCAAAATTGAATTTGTTGAATGAGAAATTCAAGAGAGAATGGGAATTAAAGGCTTTGTTAAGTAATGATGATGAAGTTATTCATGATTGAGTTGAGTTAATTGTTTCAACACTGCATCGGGTTTCCTATTTTTTGCAATATTGTTTTTGAGTTCTGCATGTCAAATATTACCATCAATCATTATGCATTCAACTTGGGAGATTTCAAATTGAGAGCTGCTAAGAAATGAAGCTCAATTTATTCACACTCACACTAAAGATCCACATACTTTCTCTTGGTATGGAGGTCCACCATTTCATTTGTATATTAGCTTAGTGTTTAATTGTTTTCTTGTTCGTAAATTTTTCACTATAATAAAAACCAAAAATCTTTCACGTATCAAATTTCTAAAGCTACTCACTGTTTGCTTTCGATGGATAATTTTTTTTTTTTTTTTGGTATCAGTAATGTGGGATTTATCATTAAAATAAAAAGCTTTCTATATATATGTAGTACAAATGCCGAAGGGAGATAAAACCTTGAGTTTTGAAAGAAAAAATGAAGGAAGAATAAAGAGTAGGAAGGAAATTATGAAGAAAACATCGCCAGAGAAAACACAAAACGATTAAGCAAGAACTCAGGAAACAAGAACAACAAAGAAACGCAACAACATGATTAAAAAAAATGGATGGAGAATAGTTGAAATAAAAAAACACAAGAACAGAAAATTAGGGACGATAGAAGGAAAATAAGAAAAAAAAAAGACAAATGAATGTGAATGACGATCGAAAACAAACAACAAATAATAAATAGCAGAAGTATCTATGATTAGTTATACGTCAGGGTGAGAAAATGAAGAGAAAGAAGTAAAGCCAGCAGCTTGTGCAGCCTTGGTGGATAAATGTACACTGGTTATTGTAGACATGAACAATCAGAAAAGAGTGAATAAAAAAACTGGGAATGTGAAAGTTGTGGTAGGGGGTAGGGGGAATCAATTGTGTTTAAACAGTTAGTTTCTGTCTTAAGGCCTGCTTCATGAATTCATACTTCACCTCGAAGTATTCATCAGGATGATCATAGAAATTTCCATTGTCCAAAACGTATCTCAATGGCAAAGTTTCAATTTGTTTGCTTGGTGTGATATGTGTTATAAATAATCCAAATTCAGAAAGGACAATCTTATGGTGATCTTTAAAGTTGAATTGATAACTTCCATTGCTTAATTCAAACATCAGATAGTTCTCTTCACGTGAGTATCTTCTTAAAAACACATCTCTGTTTTTGAAAACTTTAGCACCAGCAGAGGAAACATCAGATAAATGCTTACTCATGTATCTTTCAAAGAATTCAACAATTTCAATCTCTTTACTCAACTCACTTTTATAACCGGAGAATTTAGCAGTTGTCCAACCAACTTCAGTACTAGCTTTAACACGGACGTAGTTCTTAGCTTCCTGAGCCTTTAATAGAGAATGACCATCGTTAAATAGAAAACCTGTGCAGCCATTGGACAGTTGATATGAGAAACCATGCTTATTGGAATAGTCAACCCATTTGCTAACCAGAACCGGCTTATCTGTTTCAGTCAATGTGGATAAACGTCTTGCTTCAACTTGTTTTATGTTATCAATAGTAGCAGATAAAGTATCATCTAACAAAGCAATCATTTTGTTTTCTTGATGAGCAGTAGCGAGCTTGTTACTAACCTTGTTCAAATACTTCGGGCTGTTGATTTCTCTGTATTTACTCTTTGTGTTGTTTGGTGACAATGAATTTGGTAACAATGCCTTTGGTTTCTCACTTTCCAAATCAGTCTTCAAGATTTCAACTGGTCTCTTTGGAGCAGCATTAATACCAACCTGTTGTTTACATAAGTTGAAGTTGATAATGGATTCTTCCTTGGTGATATATGCAAGTTGTCTTGGCTTCTTTGTCAATGAGTCAACACCAATGGTTCTTGGGAAAGGACCAGCTTGAAACCATTCATGTTCTAAGATCTCATCTAGAGTTAGTCTTTCAGCTGGGTTAGTACAAAGAATATCTGTGATCAAATCTCTGGCCTCCTCAGACACAGTAGATTCTTCAGGGAAACCATATTCATTCTTCTTAATTCTTTCATAGATGACTTGAACATCCTTAGCTTGAAATGGTGGTTTACCAAATAACAGAGCATGCATCATGATACCAACAGCCCAGACATCAACTTCGAAACTGTGGCCAACATTCTTACCTCCAAGAACTTCAGGAGCAATATAGTTTGGGGTACCACAAATGGTATATCTCTTCTTATCTGGTGAGCTAATAATTGTGGCCAATCCAAAATCACCGATCTTCAAGTTCATCTCTGGATCAAAGAAAATGTTACCCAACTTCAAATCTCTATGAACCACTCTTCTTCTGTGTAAGTATTTGACAGCACCAATGATCTGCACCATAAAATATCTAACCTCTGGTTCGGTTAGAAGCTTTCTGTTTTTCAACAAATCCATCAGAGATTGGTTAGGACAAATTTCCAACAAAATGTAAACATTGACTTCATCTTCAAAACAATCAACGAATTGCACAATATTTGGATGAGACATACTCTTATGGATCTTGATTTCACTTAATAACTTTGTCTTTGTCTTTTCATTCTTGATAGAAGCTTTGGCAACAGTCTTAGCAGCAAAGATCTTACCACTTTCATCTTTCATTTGAAAACAACGGGCAAAACCACCTTCACCAAGAAAAGAACCTCTTCTATAACCTCTACCACTTCTAGTCTTGACAACACTAGGGGGAGTCTTACATAAAGCACTCAGTTTTTCTTTCTTCTTCTTATGTTTAGTATCTGGTTTGGTAACACCACTCTTGACCGGCGTTTTGAGACCTGGGGCATGTTGATGAACAGCCTTGGAGTTCAACTGAGCACCATTCAAAGACTGTAAAGCTCTTCCAGTATTCATGATTGAGAATCGATTTGAAAGAATGTGTTAACTATTGGAAGAGGATGTAATGGGAGAAAAAGGAATCAAAAAAACAAACAAATTGGAATTGTTGATTTGAATGTTGATGTTGATGCTTTTGTATTTTTTTGTTTTGTTTTCGACACAGCGAATCTGCAAGATGAACAACAAAGGCGGAATGAAGATTGAAGTTGAATGTGATTCAAAGTGATGGATGGTGAATGAATATTTTTTTTCTGATATTAACCAGATGATGTTGAGGAACAAATAAGGGATCAAAGTTGTAAAACAGCACTTGTTGTAGTTAAATAAGAAGCAGAGACAAGAGGTAATGCATGGATCCAGATGCATTTGATGAGAAGTTGTTTACTTTTCCTCTGTTTACAAATGTTTACCAACTGCCGTTTAAGGAATCATTCGCACCTGGAGCCGCACACAGCCACATCGCTCCCAACTTTCAAAACTATTTTTTCTCGCCTTCGCAAATTTCTCAAAATTGTTAGCACAAAACGCTGCAAAACTTGATCGCAAATCTGACACCTGCGTTTTCTGCGCCACATGCGGACCTGTTTCAGAAGGGACGTCGTCTTTGAGAACCTGTCATCCGAGTGGCGGTACATCTGATATTTACTGTTTTCCAAATTCACAATCAAATCAAGAAACAGATATATGCATGAATGATGAATTAACAACAGAAATGAAAAGTGATGAGTTTATTCAACATGTACATAGATACGTAGCACGTTGTATACAGCTTAACTGTTTCTTCGGTCGGCCTGGTTATTTGTAATCTATTCAACCTTTAATTAAACGGTCGTCAAATTCAACTCTCGTCGAGCTCATGATATATAGCGAACCAAACTACCAATCAATTGCTTTCACAAATTGTTGAAGTATCACTTGAAAGTCATGAAACTTAAAGGCTGAGTTCTACCAATAAAATTTCTTTACTTTCAAGGATGGACATACGATTAATGAATCATTAAAATGGCTGACTCTCAAACATCCAATTTGTTTATATGCCAATTCGTTGATCTGGAATAGTATATTCTTGAGCAGAACAGAATATCTCTTTACTAATATAATTTTTTAGCCAGAAAAGCAGACAATATGATGAAGGTAAAATAGTGTGAAGAAGTGAGCTCTTCATGAAGCTGGTTGAAAAGAATTTCTTTTCTTAGTGGAAGTAGTATTTCAACAGAACAGTTGAAAGAAAAATGAGCACTGAAGTATGAGCCCGCGAACTTGACCATCTGCCGAGTCGTGTGCCACCCAAGAACCTCTCTGAGCTCATAAGACTAGAATCGATTCCAGAAAAGTTTTGCAAAAAAGCAAATATCGCGTACTTTTTTACTCTATATGTACTGAGACGTGTTGTATGAGGGTCTGTCACCTGTGTGAGTGTAGTACCTATTCCAGAATCACACTCATATTCCCACTTCCCGTCCTTTTACGTTCCCCGTTCTTCTACCTAAAAAAAAACCCACTGATCCCACTGATCCCACTGATTCTCCTATCATGACGGTTTCCAGTGCAGACGAAGACACACCACTAGCCCAGTTGAACACCAGTCCAGTCAAATTGAAAGACGAACACGCTCCCAACTTTTCCGACAATAAAAGCGATGATGATGACGATGTGCCCTTGGCTAACGTTTCCAGTCTTGCGAAAAAGAGAAATGCTGCTTTAGCTCAGATATCAGATGATGAAGATGAAGACGAAGACTCTGAGGGGTCAGAGGATTCCGCTAATGGAGTGAAGAAAGAAGAGGATGAAGATGATGATTATAATGAGGATGATGAAGATGTTCCATTGTCTCAGAGATCAACCGCTTCCAGCAGCAGTTCAAATGGTACAGTGAAAACAGAGAAGTTGGTGAAACAGGCTGTCAAGAAGAGAAAAGTGAAAACAGAAAATGGTAAGACGGTAGCAAAGACTACGGCCAAGAAGACTGCCAACGGGAAGAAAACTACTACTAAGAAAACTACGACAGCAGCTAAGAAAACAGCAACTAAGGCCACAAGCAAGAAGTTGAAGAAAGAACAAGAAGAGGAAGAGGCAGTTAAGAAAGAGGAGGAAGAGGAAGCCACTTACAAATGGTGGGAACAAAATGATCTGGATGGTGAAATCAAATGGGAAACATTGGAGCATAATGGTGTTGTGTTCCCTCCAGACTACGAGCCATTGCCTAAGAATGTCAAACTGATATATGATGGTAAGAGAGTGACGCTGCCACCAGAAGCTGAAGAGGTTGCCGGGTTTTTCGGTGCCATGCTTGAGACCGATCATGCTAAGAATCCAGTTTTCCAGAAAAATTTCTTCAATGATTTCAAACAAGTGCTGAAAGAATGTGGAGGTTGTCCCGATGCCGAGATCACCGAGTTTGAGAAATGTGATTTCAGTGAGATGTTTGCTCATTTTGAGAAAGTCAGAGAGGCCAAGAAGGCCATATCACCACAAGAGAAGAAAAGACTGAAGAAGGAAAAAGATGAATTTGAAGAGAAGTACAAGTATTGTTTTTTAAATGGTAGAAAAGAACAAGTTGGAAATTTCAGAATTGAGCCTCCTGGATTATTCAGAGGTCGTGGTGCTCATCCCAAGACTGGTAAGTTGAAAAGAAGAGTTCCTCCAGAAAATGTCATCATCAATATCGGAAAAGAGGCCAAGGTTCCTGAACCACCTGCTGGTCATCAATGGGCCGAGGTGAGACATGATAACAGTGTTGCTTGGTTGGCCATGTGGAGAGAAAATATCATGAACTCTGTCAAGTATGTGAGATTTGCTCAGAATTCTTCTTTGAAAGGTATGTCTGATTTCAAGAAGTTCGAAAAAGCCAGAGAATTGAAGAAGTACATTGATGTGATCAGAGAAGATTACAGAAAAAAATTGAAATCTGAATTGATGATTGATAGACAAATCGCAGTTGCCACATATTTGATTGATGTGTTTGCTTTAAGAGCAGGTGGTGAAAAATCTGATGAAGAAGCAGATACAGTTGGTTGTTGTTCCTTAAGATACGAGCATATTTTTTTAAAGAAGCCAAACAAAGTTGTCTTTGATTTCTTAGGTAAGGATTCCATCAGATTCTATCAAGAAGTTGAAGTTGACAAACAAGTGTTTAAGAACTTGAGAATTTTTAAAAAACCACCAAAGAAACCAGGAGATGATTTATTTGACAGATTGGATCCAAGTATATTGAACAAGTATTTCCAAAGTTACTTGACTGGATTAACTGCCAAAGTGTTTAGAACTTACAATGCCTCTAAAGTGATGCAGGAGCAATTGAATTTGATTCCTAATGAAGGTACGGTGAATGAGAAAGTTGTCAAGTTTAATGCTGCAAACAGAGCCGTTGCCATCTTATGTAACCATCAGCGTACGGTGAGTAAAGCGCACGAGAGTGGTGTTCAAAAAATCAGTGAGAAGATTGAAGAAATGGTGGTTCAAAGAATCAGATTAAAGAGAATGATGTGTCAATTGGATGAGAAGTTGAAGAGAAAGAAAGCCAAGAAGGAATATTTTGCAGAGTTGAAGTCAATGACTAAGAAACAAGAGGTGGATATAGTGAAGAGAGCAATCAGCAAAGAACATGAGAGAATCATGGCTCGATTCAAGAGAGACCAAGAGAAACTCAAGTATGAAAAACAAGACTCCCATTTATCCAAGGCGGACTACACAGAGAAGCTTAAGCAACTGAAAGAAGACCACAAGGCAAGACTCGAGAAGCATAAAGCAGCAGCACAAGTGACACTAGAAGAAGCCAAGAAACAACATTACGAAATCAAATCAAATATGACTGTCGAGAAACTAGAACAGCAGGTGGAGAAATTGGATCAGAGAATCAACAACACGATCTTACAGAAACAAGATAAAGAAGATAACTCATCTGTGGCTTTGGGTACTTCCAAGATGAACTATATCGATCCAAGATTAACCGTCATGTTCTCCAAGAAATACGATGTTCCAATTGAGAAATTGTTTACTAAAACATTGAGAGATAAGTTTGCTTGGGCTATCGAGTCCGCTGATGCTGATTGGGAATTCTAGTTGTCGTTTTTTGATCACTACCACAGTCCAACCCCCATGTACAAATCACACTAGCTACCAAGCCAAACCACCCCATATTCTGCCCTGTATTATCCTTTTTATCCGTGTTTACTACTTTTGTTTTTCTTTTCTGTTTTTTCGGGTTCACAGTTCACTTCATTATCTTTTTTTCCCCCTTTTTTCTTTTTGTTTTTCCCCCAAATTGCATTACGAACATTACTTTCTACTCAAAGCTATTATTATCATTACTATTACTACTATATACTACATATTTATATAAATGCTTCGTCTTTAATACAATGTCTAAAAAATTTACTATGCTATAACTACTGAGGTAGCCAGTTTTTGCTATAGGATTAAGTTCGAGCAAACCAACGTAACACGAGCTTTGTGAACTAGAACTACTAGTACCATGGATCGAAGAAATAAAATAGCTTGACCAATTATATGCTATTTGTATGGTGTTTAGTACAATCTGAAATCAGTCCAATTTTCGAAATGAACATGTATAATGAGTTTTCATCAACTTTCAAGAAGAGATACACGTACGTTTGTGTAAATCACACCAATTGAAATTTGATTTTCAGTCAAGCTACTCAAGAGTCAAGCAGTACTAAACCGAAAGAGTCGATTGAAGTATTAGAGAACTACGTAAACCGAATTGGTTAATAATCATCCATGAACCAAAAAGATACACATATAGCTAACAATATACAACTAATAAACACTCAAAATGATTCCCTTCACCTTTCCGGCATGAGTTTTCTCCTAAACAGACCCCTCGCCTGTTTATTCAATGTATTAGGTTGACACCATTGTTGATTGGCACGGCTCGGTGGACTTGGCGAAGGCTCAACATCACTTCCACTTGAAATCCAATGCCTGGTTATCAAGCATCTTATTCTTAAGTTCACAGAGAAATCCACCAATAGTGATGCATATTGGAGTCAACTTGTCACACTTTTTGATTACAATGCAGTTCTTGATGATATCATAACACAGGTGTTTCAAGAGTTAGATTTTGACGAAACTATATTCACCCATCCTAACTTCAAAGATATTGCTGGGTTTGCATTATCCAAATCCATTTCTTTGAAACGTCTATCCATTAACGATTGGGAAGAAGATGTTTTTGCTCAAGTGGATATAACTCAAACTGTTTTGGATTTCATGGAAAGCTTTCAAATCATGGATGTTGTTGCCCGCTATCCACCAAAAGGTACATTGAAGTATTTGGAGTATGCAACTTCACTAACCATTTCACTTCATAGTTTGGTGTCAAGAAATTTTGATGAATTTCATCGGCTGGTTGACTTGAACCTTGATGTTGAAATAATAGAATGGGATATCAACCGATTGACAGACATTTTGAACAAATGGAGGGGTTTTAATTTGTTTGGTTCTGCTAGGAGCCAGAGATCATTGAAATTATCAATTTCACAATCAGAAGATGGGGCAGATAATATAGATCAGTGTCTCACAGATCTATTGACTTCGATTTCCGACAACAGAGATATCTTGACTACTTCCATACATATCATCACTTCTGAAACTTACCCAACACCCTTAACAGCAGGTCTATACTAGCTTGGAATTGGTTAATCAGTGCGACTATGCGACGGTTGATCTCCATAAAGAGAAATTTGGCACTTTAAATGACATAAAATGGTTGAACAAAACCATTTGTCTGAATGACCATTCAATATGGGTGTGCCAACAAGTTAATTCCAATGTTGTCTTAAGTTTACAAAACTTGTATACATTGAAAAAACTGTCTTTACCTTATTGTTCAAGGGGTCTCTCATTTTGGAACACAATTCCAGACACGGTACAATCAATTTGTGTGAAACTATGTTTCGATTTAAAATCGTGCATCAAATTACGTACCTTTAAAACTGAGGAAGTTGGAAATTAGTAGTGGTGAAGAACTTCCCAAAATTTCTAATGTGAAAGACTTGAAAAATCTGAAGGTGGTGAGATTTCATTTCAATATGCACCGTTCAAGATTGGACAATTTTTTTGAGAGAATGCAAGCATCTATAGATAGGTTGCCACCGACTGTAACCAGATTGAAAATTGATGGATCCACCACAAAACAACTATCGTTCAAAAACCTCCCTGCGTTAGAGTCTTTGGATGCGTCACGCTACAATTTTGCAAGCTCAAGCTTACCCTCTTTAAGAACTCTTACTGCATCTGGACGCTCAATTGAAAAACAGTAACCTAGTACTTTGAGATCATTAACTCTTACTTTTTGGACCAACAATACAGATCATCCACTCTATTTTGCAACATTTTGCCAAAAATTCATTTTGACATTAACCGATTTAAAAAGTTTGAAAATACAACTTGGTTACTCAAATGCTGACAAACTAATGGATGGTTTGGCTACATATATTCGTTCTTCGGCTTTACCCTACACATTTGAATCTCTAAATATTAGCATTATGGACTACACCACGATCCAGCCTTTTCATTTTTGGCATGAAATCATTTAACCACTTGATGGATTATTAGAGTTGACTATATGTAGTAACCTTTTAAGTTCTGACTTGATTATTGACGAATATCCATCAAGTTTGGTCTCTTTGAAGCTAGTATTTTACTGTGGATATCGTGTTCATGTTACTGATATACTGTCGGTTGGGAAGATTATACTTCATGGATTTGGAAATACCTTGAGGCATCTCCATATGGAAGGCAATGGGAATATCACATTGGAACAGGGAGCTACTAATGAAACCATCATTCTATCAAGTGATCAACCAGGTGAACCGTTTAAGGAAAGAGTTTCTGTCAATTCTGATCCCAATCTTGCTTATGAATACGTGTGGAAGTGTGTGGAAAATTTCAAAATTGTCGTGAAAGGTATGTGGTCTTTGTATACTCGAGCTACACACATTACCGTACATAGAGTTTGCTATATATAGTTCTGTTTATTATATATATAGCAAGCAGCCATGACAGAACTACTTAGAAACAAGCATGTCCTAATCTGTTCCCTTACTTTAAATACATATATAAATATCAAATGGATAATAAAATCTATACTGTATAGTCTATATATAGAGTATATAGTGTATACACTGCATCAGGGCCATATACGCTGGTCTGAGTTTTTTTTTTTTTTTTTCGATATATATCTTTTAAAGTCGATCAATTTTCAATATACATTTTAATTGTGGATGACTCATATGTGTTGTATTCTCAAAAGATATATAAAGTTATGTATACAATCTCCATTCACCACTTACAACAATCTTGACATTTTCTACCTCTTTCAACACACGATTATAATTAACATCAGATAAATGGTATACTTTATTAAACGGTTTATCTGGTTCACCCCCTGATAGAATAAGAGTTTTATTACTCTTTCCTTGCTTCAATTTGATATAGTGGCCATAACCTTCCACACTCAGATATTTCAAGGTTTTGTCGAACTCATGGAATACAATTTTCTCCGATTCTCTTGAAGAACCATCAGCGTATACAATGCGCAAAGAGGCCAAATATGGAGGGTATTCGTCAATAATCAAATCTGAACATGGATTGTAGTTTTGTATATCCAACTCTAGTAATTTGTTAAGTGGTAAAATCAAATAACTCCAAAAATCAGTGAAATTTTCACCATTCATAGAAATAGTCAGGGTTTCCAATGAGTCAGATAAAGCCGAAGAACTAACAACTTGACCATACTTTGCATAATCGATTGGACCTTCCAAGCATAGCGATCTCAAACTGTTAGGTAACTGTTCAATTTTTTCAATTGGAAAATTAGATACATCAAGACTTTGCAAAGAGATCAAGGAAGAACTATCAAAACCACAGAACGATATGTCCAAAGTCTCTAATACAGGGAGGTTATTGAACAATAATTGCTGTTTGGTCTCATATCCATTAATTCTCAACTTGGTGACAGTAGAAGGCAGCCTATTTATAGAAATTTGTATTCGTTCAAACTCATCATGAGTTACTAGTGGCAATTGATTAGCCATCTCCATCTCACAGTATTCTGAACCATCAATGAATGCGATTGACACTTCCATCAGACTTCTCAAGTCTTTCACATTGGAAATTTCGGGAAACTCTTCAGTTTCAACACGTAACTTCTTCAACTTTGAAGGCAACTTGATGGGAGTGCAGCTAGTAAAGTTAACCATTTCATATGTAAACGATTGTAAAGTGTCGGGAATCATGTTCCAAGATGGAGCATCCATGTAATAACCAATCAAATGTAAGCGTTTCAATGAATGCAAGCTTTGTAAGTTTAAGACAACACTAAAATCAGTGTTGTTCCAAATACGCATGTCAAGGGCACTCACACAAGTAATTTTGTTCATACATTCAATGTCATTCAAAGGGTCCCAATCCATGTCATCACTAAGAACCGTCACATGGTCGCATTGATTAATCAATCCCAAGTATAGATCTGCTGTTAAGGGTGATGGGTAAGGCCCATCAATCCGAATGTCGATCGAAGTAGTTAGGATGTCTCTGTTGTTGGAAATAACACTGGTTAAATCTATGAGCCATTGATTTATGTGAGTATTTGCAACATCAAAGTATTCAAGTGAAATTGATAATCTTATTGATCTCTTCTTCTTGTGCTGGCCCATAATCTCACCAGATGGAATGAAGCCTCTCCATTTCCTAATAATAGCTGTCACTGTGTTGATATCCCTCTCATTGATTTCAATCTCTAGTAGTTTCAAGTTAACCAATCTATAATATTCTTCAAAATTTCCTCCATGATTAATTGTCAACACACCTGGAATTAATGTAGTTAGTGAAGTTGCGCATTTCAAATACTTCAAGGTAGGCTCTGTCGGACAAATGTATTTCACATCCATAATTTGAAAACTTTGCATGAAACTCAAAACAGTTTGAGCTGCTTTATCCAATTCATCAAAGCTTAAGTTATCTGCAACTATTGACAGGCGTTTCATTGTCATAGATCTGGACAACACAAACTCGGCAAAATTGTTGAAGCAAGGGTTGGAAAATATACCTTCGTCGAACACCAACTCTTGAAACGTCTGTGCCATGATATCATCAAGACTTGAACTATAACCAAAAAGTGTGACAAGTTGAGTTATATATGGATCACTCATGTTGAATTTTTTGATAAATATGTGTATCAGTTGTTTGATGATCAGACATTGGATTTCTAAGGGAAGGGATGTTGTGATTTGTAAAACTTCAGCCGGCAAACTGCTGAAAGGGATCATTTTGAAGTTTCAGCCAATGATTTGCATTTTATAATGATCGGTGAAGGATGTGCTGTTCGATATAATTGTTCACGTTGATGAGTGTGGGGAAAATGTGCTGACCTTAAGATGGTCTCAAGGTATATTCCGTCACATCAGTGGTCATATATAATAAGGACAGCTAGCATAGAGGAGAAACAGGAGGTATACGTACTTGGATACGTACTTGGACAGTCAAATAAGCATCTGGTGACTTGAATTAAAGCCAGTCCCTCGGCCTCTACTCCCCAATTTAAGCTGGACGCGCTCAATGTATATTGAACGCATATAGCGATCAGTTCAACTTCTTATAACCCAGACCATACATATTGCACACTTTGTTAAAAATGTTGATTTATATATTGTATATATAATTATGACTTATAGCCATATGTATAAAAATATTCACAAAGGTTAATAATATTCAAAGCAATTATTATGCCTATAAGTGCCAATATGTATCATGATCATAGTCACTTTCAATTACAATATTGACATTTTCTACTGCCTTCTTCAGCACATCATTTTGATATGCATAATTTATTTCATTGAACGGTTTATCTGGTCTGTCCGTTGATAGAATAAGGGTTTTATTACTCTTTCCCTGTTCCAATGTGATATACCCATGGCCACTAGGAGAGAAATATCTCAAAGTTTTGCCAAACCCATGGAATACAATTTTCGAATTTCTTGAAGAATCTAAACAGTGCTCGGCATTGTACTCAATGAGAAAAGAGACCAAACGTGGAGGATATATTCGTCAATAATCAACTCTGATGTTAGATCTTCGTTAAAAAGATGTTACTCCAGTAATTTGTTAAGTGGCACAATGTACTTACACCAGAAATCTGTGCGTGTGGTGTGACTATCTATACAAATAGACTAATGAGTTAGACAAAGACGAAGAACTAACAAGTCGTAGATGGCAGTCTATCTATAGATGATTGATTTAAAATCACTAACCGACAATACTTCACTCATCTCGCATGCAGAGAAATTAATTTTCACTTCCTTCAAATTTTTCAAATCTTTCACATTGGATATTCTAGGAAGCTCCGTTGTTGCAACTTTCAGCTTCTCCAACCTTGAAGGCAACTTGATGGGTGAGTTGATAAAAGTTTCCATTTCAAAGCTTAGAGACTTCAAGGTTTCAGGAATCATGTTGAAAAATGAGACATCAATGGAACATCCATCTAAACACAAGTATTCCAATGAATGCAAGTCTTGGAAATGTACACTTGAAAGACAGCTATATCGGGCACCAGGTTCCAATTCTAATCTAAGGTTCTTCAGGTACGTGGTATTGTTTATCAATTTGATTTTGTTTGAATTCTCCGAATAAGTTTTTTAAGCATCAACCATAACAAAGTCACACTGATTAAGCAAATCCAAGTATAGTCTAGTGGTCAAAGGTAATGGAGGGGTGATAAATATATCGATGTGGATGGAAGTGGCAAGGATATCTCTGTTGTTGGATATCCAAATAAGACGCAAGATCAATGAGACACTGATCGTCTATCTGAATTTCATCCTCACTATATAAAGGAAAACAAAAATATTTATTGAGATCAGTGTCATATTCAGGTGAAAAACATAATTTCAATGATCTCTTGGTCTTGTTCTTTTTTGAGAAGGTTTATGAGATAGCTATAGACTTACAGAGAAGGCATAGCTAGAACTGATGCTGCTGGTGCTATGGCACTTCATGCTTGCCTATCATGTCTGACTACGATCAGTCCAATAGAACTCGTGATTGTGATTTCCGTTGACGCTTCGTCAAGGTATTTGCTGGTACAACTGGTGCTAAGAGAGCGGATGCCTATTAGGCATTGACAACTTTTTAGGTATAGGTTGTCGTCTGGTTCGGTGAGAATGATGATTGGTATAAGATTGAGTTGATAAAGGTGTTACTGATGGACTATGCCTAGTTCCGGTAAGGCATTTGTTGATGTAGGATGATACTGGCCATATCGTCTTGTTGAAAGCAAACTTTGCCGTGTTCTTCCCATGGTGATTCAGTGGTAGTAAGCTAATTTGACTGGCATTGATTAGAACTGTTACATATGAAGGAAATCGAGGAAACTATGTTACATATTCCCTGCTGTCTCTGAACCACCATTTTAAGCTGAAAGCTGTGATCTCAATAAGTATTTAAACCTGTGTATTTCCTTGTGTATTGCCATTTGGATGGCGAGGAGCCTAATATGAGTCCTGCTTGGGACAAGGTGAATTAACACCGCTTCTGCTCTTCATTTGCTCTTACTAGTAGAAGTCATCTCGCAAACACATCAACCAACAAACATATTTCCTAAATCCTATCATTTTTCCTGTTCTGACTCTCAGCGTGACCACATGATATGAAGTTTCTCCATTTTCTCACAATATCACTCACTATTTCAATCTCGTCCTGTTTGATTGTAATATCATTTATTTCCAAATTAACCAGTCGATAAAATATATATATATGTATAGTTGAAACTTATCTCCTATAATTAACTGCATGCATGCACACAATTATCTTTTGACGATTATAATTAGATGCACGTTACATATGGTCAGCTATGGGCATGGATGCTACATAGACAACTTATAGTAATGAGAATCGAGATCGATATATCAAATCAAACAGAAAACTCCATGTTAAACAATATTAAAAATATCAAATAAAAACAAAAAGTGTTCAAAATATTAAAATTAAGATTGCAGTAAAAAGAGTAAGTAGTAACGAACGTAATTGAAGTTGGATATCAGAAAGGTTAGTCTAAGCTAGTAGTCAAACGAGTGTAATAAAGTTGGATCAAAAACAAAAACAAAAAAGACAAAAAAGATAATGATATGAATGTGAGTAATGTAAAATTGTATGTATGTGTATTTATAGTTAAGGAAAGAATCGTAGTAGGAAAAAAAGACAAACATATGACATGGTGAAAACAAGAAAAAAAATTTAATATAACAAAAGACAAAAATAGAGAATTGAAAGTTCAGGGCATCACAACAAGTGAAGCCTTATATGGAGAAGTTGAGATTGTAAACTGGTGATGTAAATAGATAGTGTTCTTTTTTTAGCAAGTTTTTTTTTGGGAATAATGGATAATGGGTGAAAAGAAAAAAATGGGAGGTGTAGCAATGGGAGTATTAGAATTGAATGATTTTTTTTTTTGGATTTTTTTGTGTGGAGTTGATGGATAGGGATGAGAACAGGGTGAAATTAAGGGAAGTAGGAAGTGGACAAAAGACAAAACAAATGGGTGCATATGTGCATGTAGAAGTGGTGGTATAAGTGAAATTATCAAAACTGGTGGGACAAAGGACAAGGCCAGTGGGGGATATTCGAATTAAAAATTAGAATTAGAAGTTAGTTTCAAAAAAAAACAGAAAATGACAAGATGATAGCAAGACAATTAACTAGCTATATCGATCATTTAGCAGAATGAGGAGGACTAACATCGAACTCCTCATCTCTCATCAAACTATCCAAAACCATAGAAGGTGGTCTAACAACAGTACTTCTCTTCTTTCCAGCACCAGGAACATCCAACGTACTACCACTCTCCAAACCAGCAGAAGCAGGAGGAACTTGACCTTGACCATCACCAGGCTTCATTGAGTCTTCAATCATCTTAGCCAGTTCTAACAGGTTCATTGATGTTGCTCTAGAAGCACGGTTTTGCATTGTTGTAGAGTTAGCGTTACCCAAACCTAGCGTGCTTAGTCTTAATGATGATGAACCTTGGTGTTGTTTCTTCAATGATGCAGTATGTGGATCAGTGGAGTTGGATTGTGAGTTAGCATCAAAGTATTCTTCAGACACTGGACCCAGTGATCCAGATTGTTGTCTTGTGTGAGTCAACAGATGAGACGTTGATGAGTTTGTAAGTTGTGGTGATGATGAGTTTGATTCGTTATCACTTATCATGAACGTTGGGATAGAAGGTGATGATCCCGTGTGTGCATGGTTGTTAACGACGTAGTTCAAAGAGGTGTTCGTGGCGTTATTCAAAGAACCACCATTCGCTGAACCACCTGTAGAGCCGGCAAGTTGACTGAATTGCAAATGTTGTTGAGAAGAATTGATCAATTCGTTGATTGGTGAGATATAAGAGGATCTTGATTTCTTGGTTGTGGCAAGCATATCCAAGGAAGCAGTTGAACCACCATTCATATTCAATGCTGTTCTTAAAGAACGGCCTTGCTGAGGAGCCAACTTGTTCATATCTTCATTCAAACCATAGTAAATTGAAGAACTTGATTTTTCGCCATCTCCACCTAACACGCCATGACCAGAACTAGAAGAGGACTTAGGAGAATTACTACCATTTGAACGGTTTGAACCAGGCAATGAAGAAGAAGGTGAATGACCTTGTCCCTTTTGGTTCTTGAACTTGGCATAAGCATTAGCATCATAGAAAAAAGTGGAATTGTTGTCTTCCAAACCATGGAAATTCTTCTCATCCAGATAATTCACACCAGCGGAACCATAATGATCATCAAACTTCTCATCGAATTTACCTGCTGATCTTCTATCTTTGATATACATCCAGATTTTATACACCATCAAGATGAAGCATAAAGAGAGGATGATTGTACCCACTGCTATGAACACTGTTCCATTGACATGGCTTGAACGGAAAATGTATGGATCTTTTGATGTATCGGGGACAACTGGAGTGAATGAAACAACAACGGCGGTTGTTAATGATGGCAAATCAAGGGCTTTATTCTGAACATTCTTGATGCTGTTTGTTAATGTTGCTGTTGTTGATTCAGTGTCATCACCAAACGTTATTGTGGCAGAAGCTGTTGTAGATGTGGATGATGTGATTTGCGGAAGTATGCTATTT
Source organism: Ambrosiozyma monospora (assembly GCA_001599995.1). NCBI lineage: Eukaryota > Fungi > Ascomycota > Pichiomycetes > Pichiales > Pichiaceae > Ambrosiozyma > Ambrosiozyma monospora. The sequence continues at coordinate 264,054 of BCIP01000028.1, forward strand.
ATGGATGAAGTTGTAGTTTGTTGAATAGGTATAGCGGCACAGTTGATGAAAGGTAATGCAAGAAGCACTGGAAACAGGATACGTTGATTGAGCTTCATTATTGATTATATATTATGTGCTGTTGCTGTTTCTTTGTGAATGTAAATGTGTGTTTGTGAGTTGTTTGAAAGCGAGTGTGTAAAATGTCTGGTGTCTATAAATAACAGTGAAGAAAAAGGGGAGAACCAGCTAGAAAAGTTTTCTTAGCGAGTGTATGCTGTATATGTGTTAAATTGGACAAGCTGTGTAGTAATGGTATTCCAGACTTGTTAAGAGTGATTGGTAGAATTTGTAAAGAGGTATCAAGATTCAAGAGGAGTGCAAGTTGAAGAAGGGGAGAAACAAAGTGAAATGGACAGGCCGAATGGGAGTGTGAATCAGAAATCAGAGGCAGAGGGAAATTTACAGAGAAGGAAATAATGTGGCACGAGTTGAGTGAGTGTTGGCTGTGGTCACTGGTAGTATGTTGTAAGTAGTACAAGCCAGAAAAATTGATCAGTCAAATTTAAATTTTAATAGCGCCGGTTTGTGGGTTAATTTGTGGATCGTTTGACACGTTGGACTAGTTTGTTGTTGTTTCTCTTATAATTATGGCTAGATTTAGTGTGATGTGCTAATTTGCAGACTAAAATCAAAACTAAAACTGAAAGTGGAAGGATCTTTTGATGGCTGGGTTAATTGGTATAATGATCAAAACAAATTGTGTATGAATTGAGTAAATTGTATATGTTTGTGTTATGCAATGCAGTGCCACCGTTTTCGGGTTTCAAAATGGTGATTTGTGGTAGTTGTAAGTTGGATATTTAACGAAAGTGGGGTGAATAGAATATAATTGGATAAAATGAAAGCGAATGTGGTAGTGATGTGTTGGAGAAGAGTTTTGAAGAGTAAACAAACGTGATTAAAGAAGTAGGAACAAGAGAGAAGGAATAAAGAAACAGGAAAACTAACTAGTTTAAACCAATTGTGAGTATGAGAGGGAATCTCTCCCATCCACCTCATTAGAATTCTGAAACCCACCATACAAATCACGCTCCCCTTTTCCTTTTCCTTTTCCCTTTCAACGTGAATTTCAAGGTCCCCCGATCGATTCTCGAAAGCTCTCGTACACACGGCCAGTCGCCTCGAAAAAAAAAAACTTTTCCTCCAATTGTGCACACAAGTCTTCACAATAGACACAGGCTGCAGCTCTGCAGCGGGATCTCCCGCGATCTCCTGTGATCTCCCCTTTGAGATCAATCATAGTTTTTTTCGTACAATCGCCGGCAGGTCACATTTGTCACACCCGACATGCTGACAGACACCTGTGACTTTGTGACTTTGTGACTTTGTTCAACCTTAGCACTTGGCCATGTAAGCTTGTATCGTATTTAATAACCATAGCCTATATAATATGTTCTCTGATCATCTTATATCATCAACTGATCGATTATAAAAACTGGTCTTCATCCATCATCCAAATGTACAGTCCAATGTCTTCAATTTGAACTTCAAATTTCAACACGTACACGTAAACGCCAACGTCAACACGTCCGAACACCGATCGAATGCATCACGGTAACACGAATCACGCTCGAGACAGACAGACAACGGTTCTCGCATCTAAACTGATCGACTATACAGCAACAACAGCAGCAGCAGCGACTGCTCGACACGTACACTCTTTTTTTTATTGTACCCCCTTTAAAACATAATTGAAACCATCTCAACCACAGGGTAAACGCGTACACACGTACAAACCATCGCTAGCCTTATCAATAAACATAGTGATGGTGATGCCCACAACACGTTAATTGTTAGCAATGTTAACGTGTCTTGGTCTTTGATATATCAATTGAATGTTTTTGCAACAATCAGGTACGGGTCTCTTTTTTTTTTGACGTGATTTGAATCCACAACAACGTACGTCTAATCTATAACTGTACATCCGTTAAGCTGTACACGTTAGTTAGTTAACTTCTGTACATTTGTTCTTCCAATTTACCCCTTATGGTAATTCTACAGTTAAGCATGAATACTTTGATTTCATTCGCTGCATTCATTCTGGAAATTCTGTCTTGAAGGCAACTGATATTCATTTATGTGGTGAAGCCCGCCGCCCGTTTTGAACATGGGACGTTTTATGGGTGGCCCCTAATTCGAAAAATTGTTCGTTTAGCTAGAGTTTGCTATGGTGGGTGATGGTTATCCAGGTGAAATAATCTCGTCAATAATTTTGACTTCACCTGTTCAAAACTTCTAGAAAAATTGCAATGCATTCAACCTAACTTTTCAAGTTTATTTGTACTGAACAGCTGAATCGGGAAATTTCTTGAGTGTTTGACCTTTGAATTTGAAAGGAGCTATATAGCTAAGTTATCGAGGATTAACAATCTGTCCCTTTCAATTTTATTAATTCAATCAGCTGTGAGGTATATCGGTATACCCATATTTCTCAAATTTCATGTGATGGATTCACGCCCAAATTTAATTCAAAAAGGCCCAAATTTTCACAATTGTTGATTTGCAGTACTTCAACTTCGACACCATATATATATGTTGTTCCTATACTATAGTAGTAGTCAAAACAAGCTCAATCTTGATGGTGAAGCGAATTGTTATATAGAATGTCGAACAAACAACTCAACGAACAATTTTAATTGGGACTTAGGTAAGGCACACGTACGCGTTGAACGTTCATTGGGTTAATTTAGGCCCCTTAATTCATTAACTCGTGGTTGTAAGAAGTTTCTGTTTACATGCACATGGGCTAGCTATATACGTTGTTCAATTTCTTCTCACATATATATTAATGAAGGCTGCTGCCTTCGTCTTGATTGATCAACATCTACAATTTGTTAATTATCGTTTGAACTTTGGAGTTAATGCTGTAGAAGTTTCACCGGTGCAAGACTCAAGAACCACGTACATGTACACCGTTTCTACTATTACTGGTAGAGAAAATTTCAGTAGCTGCCCGGCAGCATCATAAGCTAATTTTTCAAATCTCGCTCTTCATGGTACAGGGTAGGGTAGGTAGGTACAGCCTACTCACTCACTGGGCGCGCTCATATTCGATCTAATTGTAGACCAATCAAGAGGCTTCATACGTATTTCACCTTAGTTTGGTATCTCAAATTTAAGCTGTGCTTAAGACTATCTGTCAGATCATGATGATTCGTACCTTTAAGTGAGATTTCAAACTTGCTCGGTTGAAAGCTTTCAAGATTTAGATGATTAATTACGTACTGGAACTAAAATCGAGCCCACTTTAAGCTATGAAGTTTTACAGAAATTTGAAACGGTGAATTAGAAGCTGAACTGAACTGAACTGGATAGTGGGCGGTTTGGCTGGCGCACTACCTACCCTTTGGGTCGGATATAAATTTTACAAATCGAATTTTTATTGCCGAAATCTCTTGCAGAGCCATGAGAGTTCGTTCACCAGTACGTACTGCATGGGCCGTGTTTTAACAACAATTAACGTACGACATTAAGAACTGAACCAATCGGTTAATTCACACATGCACTTAATTAAAGTTAAGCAATATTTCACAAAAAATGATTCCACCTATTATAGCGTAGTCATGTAATTTGTTCCATTTTAGGGTGAAATTATTTCAATTTTTATAAAAAGGAGACGTTGGAAAGAAGAGGTAGTAGGGTGGTGGGGGGAAATCCTCTTTCTTGATACACCACCAATACTGCAAACTTCATGATAATAATCAATTGCATTGGACATCGATCAAAGTTGATAAAAACAAATTGAGGTATCCCCATCACATTTGAACAGGCGAGGATAACATTAACTTCAACATTTAAGAAAATTGAATTAATGTCAAAATCGATATATATGACAACTATGAGACAGCGAGCCCCTATTTGAGTCTAACCATATTAAGCCGAGAAGGCCCCATGGTCCATAAGAATTGAAGGCGTTCAATCTAGGTAACTGTGTTCTTTTTAAGGCTCTACTACCCAAATATTGACAAGACTCATCTTGTTTCTCAGTGCTCTCAACTTCAATTGACAATACATTCCTCTCTGTGATCTGGGGAATAACTGTTTGAGAGAGCTCATTGAGTAACAACTGTCCAGCACATCTTTCACCACAGCCATCACCTTCATCCATTATACAACCTCCACAATTCAACAAATCTATTCCACATCTTTGTCGTTAAATCCACCCCCGTTTTATTACTTTGACCTCCTTCACAATGATGTCCTTCACTTTGCCGGTTGAAGTTTTGAAAATCACAACATCCCTTACACTTGAAATTCAATGTCTTATTATCGAACATCTCATTCACATATTTATCAAAAAAATTTACCATCAGTGATGCATATATAAGTCGAATTGTCACACTTTTTGGTTACAGTCCCATGCTTGATAATATCATAGCACATGTGTTTCGAGAGTTGGATTTTAACAAAGATATATTCACCAACCCTCATTTCGAAGATATTGCCAAGTTTGTATTATCCAGATCCATTCCGATGAAACGTTTATCATTCAAAAGATGGAACGAAGACGTATTGGATTAACTGGGTCTAACCCAAACTGTTTCGGATTTCACTCAAAGTTTCCAAGTTGTGGATGTCAAATGCAGTTACACTGCGAATGGTGAGACAACAAAGTATTTGAAACAATATGCAACTTCACTGACTATGTCAATTGAAGGTTTCTGGTGCTCAACTGTTGGTGGTATTTTGGAAGAATTTTCTAGCCTGGTCTCTGTAAAACTCGTTAAAGTTGGAATATCCAAAAGGGATATCAACTTAGTGGCAGATTTAGTGCAAAAATGCAGATGTTTACTTCCATCTCATATTAAGAACAAGAGAAAGAAATCATTGGAATTTATCAATCTCACATATGTGCTTTATGGGAAATGATATAAATCAAGGTCTTACAAAATTAACAAATTTGATTTCCAACAACAGAGATATTCTGACAGCTTCCATCGATATTTCAAGATGTCTCCCAACGCCGCTGATAACCGGTGTATTTCAGGGATTGCTTAATGTGTGTGACTCTGTGAGAACGCATCAAATTATTGTTAATTCAGAAAGTTTGAATGACATCAATTGGGTGAAAGGAATGGTTTGTCCGGATGAGTTGACAATTATGTTTCCCCAAAACCCCGATTTGAGCCTTGACTTGCTCTCACCAAATTTACATCTGTTGAAATACTTGCGCTTACTGGGTTTTGTGAATGCCTCATTTTTCAATATGATTCCTGATACCTTAGAATCATTTCAACTTGATATGAGAAAGTTCAATTCTTCAACCATTAAGTTGCCTTCAAAATTGAAGATGTTAGTAATAGAATCTGGTGTAGATTCGTATGTGAGTCATGTCGACTATTGTTGTGTCTACAACGATGTCGACTGGCTGGGATTGTCGAGCAGACTGTTTCGTGGGATTATGATTCATACTCGAGGAAAGACAATGTTGGCTATACATTGTCTACCATTGTGAGTGAAACAGAAACGTTGTGATTGGGTAGCAAGCACTGTGTTTCATGTTGGACATTTGTCCAGTATGAAAAACTTTTCACTTATAATTTGTGTATCGGATTGACACTGTTTGGGAGAAGACTTGAAGCAAGTTTAGAAGAGATTCGAAAGGAGGACATCTTGGAGAAAACATGTTGGACAAGAGCCAAGTCAATCGAATCAAGCCACAGATCAAGATAACAACTATTGAGAGTCTTCTGATGGATTACAGCTACAAGTTCATTCCTTACAACCTTTCCGGGAGAGAGAAAATATCATTATTAGCCATAGAGCATTTCCCCTCTCTTCATTGACATTGAAATACTGCTGTAGCATTATTAAAGGTGAGTTCTATCATTAGATTCCTTTTAGTTAGAAGCTGACATTAGAGAACTTCCTAGCATTATCAATGTGAAAGACTTAAAAAATCTACGGGATGTGAAGCTGGAGTTCATTTCTCGTGCTGAGTTTGAACCAATACAAACATCGATAGATAGATTGCCTTCTACTGTTACCAAGTTAAGTATTTCTGGAAGCATTTCTCAAAAACCAAAACAACTATCGTTCAAGAATCTCCCTGAATTAGAGACATTGTCTGCGCCTAGCTTCATTGTCGATATCTCTAGCTTTATTTGTTTACAAAGTCTTTTTGTATCCGAAATACAGTTACCCAACACGCTGAAATCGTCAAAAGACCCAATCAAATTTGCCACATTTGGTCAAAATGTTAGTGTTTCCACTTTACCCAATACATTGGAATTACTGGAGCTTCTTATGGGCTCCACAATGCTAACTTCTGATTATTGGTGTAATTCTATTCTACCACTTAACAGCTTACTAGAGTTGAGTCTAGTTTTGAAATGTCAAAGTTCAGATTTGTTCATTGAGGAATATCCCCCCACATTTGGTCTCTCTGCGCCTGTACTTTGGTAATAACTTTTTTCTTGGTCCTAGTTCAAGCAGATCTTCAGGGAAAGTTGTACTTCATGGTTTTGATAAAACATTTAGATATCTCTATTTTTCTGGTAGGGGATATGTCACAATGAAGCAGGAGAAGAGTAGTACAACTCTCATTTTATCAAAAGAAAAACCAGATGAGTCGTTCAAAGAAATAGACAGTGTTGATAATACACAACATGAATTCTATCGAAGTGATGTGTGGAATTGTCCAGAAAATGTCCAGATGGCTGTACGCGGTCTATGGAGATTATATACATAGTGTTTTATATTTCAATTACACTTTGAGAAAACATGCAATCAATCCAATTATACAGTTAAAAGATTACTGAAATCCATGTATTGAGAATATATACTACCTAGTGTTTGTTCCGGAATTGACATTGGACCTATTTCGAGTGGATTCTCACTGTACATACATTACACGTTGTATTTCTAATTTTGTTGAATTGGTTAATGGTAAAATAAAGTTTTGGCAAAATGTTGCAAACTTGATTGGATTATGATGTGGCATATATATGTTGAAATTGGTCTAGCTTAATATCTTTGCAAAGTCCATGGTATATCTGCTGAACAGTTTCCCACAACGTTGAAGCCGTCATTCGAATTGAGTCTAGCACATGAGTTTGAAGATCAAATGATATGCTTGCAACAATTGATCAATGCTATATATATATATATATGTATATTAAACTCTATACGACACACTCAGTAGCATGCTAGCTAGATCTTATCCAAAGTCCATCAACCTTTTACAACAACTTTCACATTTTCTACGCACAATTCCACAAGTATTCATCCGCATGAAGATCAGAATAAACAGAAATTTTTTCCTTATATATATATAGAGGGTCCATCTGGTTCAGAATTTGATAAAATGATAGTTCCATCACTAGCTCCTTATTCCAATGTGATACTCCCTTCGACACCTTCCATACGGAAATACCTCAAGGTTTTCCCAAACACATGGAGTATCATCCTCCCATCCAATGGTGTATCAAAAGCATCATAGTCATTACGAAATACTATCTTCAAAGAGACCAAACTTGAGGGATATTCGTCAATCAACAAATCTGAAGATAGGCAGTAATTATTTATGGCCAACCCTAATAATCCGTCAAGTGGTTGAATGAAAGCATGCCAAAAATGAGAGGGCTGAATTTTTGTGTATTTACCAAACCGAATACTTGGTGATTCCAATGTGTCATGTAAAGGTGAAGAAGAAACGCATGAGGCAAAACCATCTAATGTTTTTTCATCAGCATTTGAAGTACCAGGTTCCAATTCTAATTTTCTTAAATTGGTTAATGGCAAAATAAATTCTTGACAAAAGGTTGCAAAATTGATTGGATTGTGATCGCTCAACCCATAAATTAATGGTCAATGATCTCAAGGTGCTAGGTTATTGTTCTTTAATTGAGCCTGCAGACGCAGTAAGACTTCGTAAAGAAGGTAAGCTGGAGCTAACAAAACTGTATGACATATCCAAAGACTCTAATCCAGAGAGGCTTTCGAACAATAGCTGTCTTTTGTTGGATTCATCAATTTTCAATCTGGTTACAGTAGATGGCAACCTATTTATAGATGATTGGATTCTTTCAAAAGGATGGCTAAATGCTCTATGTATATTGAAATTGAATCTCACCAACTTCAGGTTTTTCAAGTCCTTCACATTAGAAATTTTGGGAAGCTCTTCACCACTGATTATGTCTAGCTTCCTCGGTTTTGCAGGCAATTTAATTCATGAATAGGCATCCAGCGTCACACAAAGTGATTGTAGAGTGTCAGGAATCGTATTGAAAATTGAGGAACCCATTGAACATAATGGTAAGCAAAGTCTTTTCAATGAGTACATGTTCAGTAAACTTAAGACAACACCGGACTTTCGTCGGATGCATATTGAAAGTTCACTCAAGCAAGTGATTTTATTCAACCATTTGATGTCATTCAAAGTGTCCGAATGCATATCAGAGTCAATAATAGTCACATAGTCGCACTGATTGGCCAATCCCAAGTATAGCTCTGTTGTTGAAGGGAACGGGTGGGTTTCATATATATGTTGATATGGATGGAAGTAGTCATGATATCTCTGTTGTTGGAAATCACACTCAATAGATCTGTGAAACATTGATTTATATGATCTGTGAAACATTGATTTATATGATCTTCCAAAATATCTAAATGTGAAGTTATATTAACTTCTTCTGATTGTGAAATTGATAATTTCAATGATCTCTGGCTCTTAGTACACGTGGAACCAGATGAAATGAAGCTTCTCCATTTGTTCACAACGTCTGTCAATGAGTCGATATCTCTCTCTGGTATTTTAACATCAAGGTTCAAGTTAACCAGCATATGAAATTCATCAAAATTTCTTGACATCAAACTATGAAGTGAGAGTTACATACTCCAAATATTTCACTGTACCTTTTGGTGGATAGCGGGCAACAACATCCATGTTTTGGAAACTTTCCATGAAATCCAAAACAGTTTGAGCTATATCCACTTGAGCAAACACGTCTTCTTCATCCCAATCGTTAATGGATAGACGTTTCAACGAAATGGATTTGGATAATGCAAACCCAGCAATATCTTTGAAGTTAGGATGGGTGAATATAGTTTCGTCAAAATCTAACTCTTGAAACACCTGTGTTATGATATCATCAAGAACTGCATTGTATCCAAAAAGGGTGACACGTTGACTCCAATATATGCACCACTTTGGGTGAATTTCTGTGTAAGCTTGAGAATAAGATTGATAATCAGGCATTGGATTTCAAGTGGAAGTGTTTTTTTTTTTTTTTTTACCAAAAAAATTAAGAGCTTATATTAATTTAAACAACTAACAGAAACTTAAAAAAAAATAATTAAGAATGTATGAAAAAAAATTAAAGGTAGAGATAAAATGATAAAAGATAGAAAGATGATACATTGTCCATATATATCTTCGGTCTTGACAGCTCTAGCTTGGTTTCTTTACAAACTCTTCATATATCTGAAAAACAGCTACCACCAATTGCCGATTCTCGTGAGCCCAACGATTCATGCGAGCTTGCAACAGTTGATCAAAAGGTTAGTTTCTCGAATTTATCCAACACATTGGAATTTCTGATAATTAGTATGAATTCTAGTGGTTCCATGTTGGGATCAAACTCTAATTTTTGGCTTGATTTCATACTACCACTTGACAGTTTACTAGAGTTGAAAATACATATCCTCCATCGAAGTTCAGATTTGATTATTGACAAATATCCCCTACATTTGGCCACTTTGTGGATACACGTTTCTTTCCTTTCAACATAATTGGCTAAAATGGTATTACATGAGTTTGACGAAACTATTGGATATCTTAGTCTGTCTGGCCCCGGGTATTATGTCACAACGAAACAGAAAGAGAGTACCAAAACCCTCATTATCGCAAAGGTTAAGCCCAGTGATCCATATTCAAGAAAGTAGACCCTGTTGGTGAGCAATATCATGTTCAGAAGTGGGCAGAAAATGTCAAAATTGATGTAGGTGGTGCGTTGAGAGTACATATGTAGCTCTGATTAATTAGTCTGTTTTCATAAAGTATGAGCTATATATATATATATACTAAAAATTTGTTGTTGTTTCTTGTCAAATTAGATTTGAAATTACATATGTAAAGTCCATTCACCTTGGACGACAACCTTGACATTCTCTAAGCACCTCCATACATATTCACAATCAGAATGAATTCAGAAATGTTTTCTTTGAACGACGCATGATAATACTGCTCATCATCGCCAGGCAAAATAGTGAGTTTACTATCCATTTTCCGTTCCAACGGCATATACCCACAACCACTCAGGTTAAGGTATCTCAAGCTTTGCTCAGCACCATAAAGTTCAACTTTCCCACCTGCTAGACCGTTAAATCGAAATCTATCGTCAACGAAACCAAATGAGAAGGATATTCAGTGATACTCCACTGCGACTTTATACAGTAATTGTTTATAGTCAACTCTAATAAACCGTCAAGTTGTCGGATGAAATTACACCAAATATAAGAGGGTTGAAGAGTGGTGTCATCAATCCAAATATCCAGTGATTTCAATGTGTTAGATAAAGCTGAAGAACGAACGTATTGAGCAGAACCATCAATTCCTTTACCAACGATCGAATTTCCAAGTTTAATTTCTAAATTTAACATTAGTAGAATTTTATGCAACAAAAAAAAAAAATCAGGGTTTTCCTTTTCAATTCAATGTGAATTAAATAGCTTAGAGTCTATGTATAAGAGAGTTAATGTATAAGTATAAGGTGAGGGGATAATGGTAGTAAAACGAAACAAAACAAAATTAAACTAAAAGTATAATTGATGCATGAATAAGATGGTGAAAACAATTTTTTTAGAAATAAATAAAGCAGCAAACAAACAGTAATAAATAAATGACGAATCTGAGAACCCATCAATCAATCAAACCAAATTTGGCTTAATCAACTAATAAGGTTTAGCAGCAGCTTGACAAGCCTTTAACTGTTGCAAATAGAAATCACAAGCTTGCATATTACCATTAGTATCTTCCAAACACTTGGTGAAATTTCTAGCATCGACATCACAAGCACCGACACCTTGTTGTTGTTGCAAACCTTGAGCTTGCACAGCTGGAGGAGCAGCTTGTTGTTGTTGAGCTGGAGCATCATTGGAAGAACCACTGAACATACCAGTTAAACCAGCACCAACGGTATGTCCAACAGCTGAACCAACGGCAACACCAGCGGCGGTGGAAGCCATTTGAGCAAACAGACCTGGTTGTTGTGGAGCAGCAGCAGCTGGGGCAGCAGCGGCAACTGGAGCAGCAGCAGCAGCAGGAGCTGGAGCTGGTGGAGCAGTACGTGTTGGAGCAGCAGCTGGAGTAGAACGAGAGAACCATGATGAACCGGTAGATGGAGCAGCTGCTGTTGAAGCTGGTCTAGATGAACCGGATGAGGAGAAAGCGGATGGTCTGCTTGAGGAGGAAGCTGGTCTTCTTGAGGAGGCTCTTGGCATTTTTGTGTATGTGTTTAGTTTATATGTGTAGTTTATGTGTGTGTGTTGTTGACTGTGAAGTGTCTTTGGTGATTAGGAAGATGTGTAAAATGATGAAGATGATCAAGTATGGGGAAATGAAGGGTGTCTTATATATGAGTGCAACTGCTCACTCACTGCTCACCACCCCCAACAACGTTGTGATTTTTTTTGCCACTAAGAGTGAAAAGATCGTGCGCGACCCAATTAATTTGTCAGTTGAAAGTTAAGCGAGAGATCGTGGTACTAGGTAGATCGGAGCGGAGGGAAGGTACTACTGTATTAGGGCATGACATATGACATGTACTAACAAATTGGAATAGACTAGAAGTTACAAGAAAAGGTTGATAATAAATAGATACAGGCCATGCCATGTGGTTGTATCTTAAATCCAAAGTCCTGCAGTAATTTGAGGATTTAAGGAGGAGGGACATACTCACTCCGGCCAGTCTCAGAGTATTGCAGACTGCACATGTTACATGTACGTACATACTCGGTCCGGGACACGGAGAATGGAGATCGCACACGGGGATAGCAATTAATCAGGATTCAGGAATCAGGATTCAGAATTCATTCTCGCTTCTCGAGTGTTCTAATGGATTATGACTGAGTTAGTGAGAATAGGACACCCGTGCACCTTGAACATTGCCCTTACCGTATAAATTGGAGATGAGTTGACACATGTTTTGAGTTTGGTGATATATTCAAAGGAAACTACTGCTTATCACGAATTCATGGTGATGAGGCGCTTGTAATTACTAGTTGTAGCTGTCGTTGTCGGTGTTATAGTAAATAAATCATCTCGTGGTTGAAATGGTTAAGCTGTAGTTACAGCCAAACCGGAGAGCTGGAACCTGTTACCTGGACTGGAGCCTGCGAAGCGTGTATCATTTCTGTCAAGCCTGTGTCGTGTTTGTTTGATCTTTACTGATGCCTGACACTCCGAAGTTTCAACACACAATTGCCCGTTTGATAGTTATACAACTACACCACATCATCGTACAAACACAAAACATATAATCATCCATTGATCTAGTGAATTGAATTCTTATATTCACAATACAGCAAAGACAAAAACAACAAATCACATTCAAAAACAGTGAAACGTGTCACTATCACTATCAGATAAAGAGAAAGTTCACCCATTTTTGAATCTTTGAATTCACAAATCTAAATACACATCATGGTATGTTCTTCAAAATTCCATTTTCATCTGCTCTTGATAAATTAACTGATTATGGTATAGGATGAGTAATGATGAGGTAAATTTAAGGGTCCAAAATAGGATTTATCCGGCCAACCAGGGCCACCAGTTATAACACCTCATCTTCTCTGTTCCCTGTTCCCATTGCTCATGATCTTAGTGAATCAATAAGGTACATCCGCCCACCAAGTTCCAACTCGGATACAAACAAATACTAACCTTAATACCATCACCAAAATGTGATCCAATTACCGGTCACCAAAAATACAGTGGGTTCCAATAACGATATTCACAATAATAACGGTTCTGATCTCCGCAATATCAGTGAACAAATTCATCAAACTAAGGCAACTACAACCCACAATAATATTCATTTTGTTAGTATCTTTGTTTCTCCCATTATCATTGATTTTCCTCTTACCGATTGATTTAATTTCATCAGTGTTTAAATCCGACTCCGTGTTCAAGCTGAACAACGATGCAATTTTGATGATTTGGAGAATCAATTACTGGATTACCTTTGGGTTGACTTGGGTCATCTTGCCCTTTTTACAATACTGGTTTGATTCGGGGTATTTCAATAGTCGGGATAAGTTACGTGACTCTGTTTTCAAATTGATCAAGTTTCAATTGTTGATGATTTTGGCTGGTTTGGCAGGATTGATTTATTTGATCGTGCATTATAAGTCCAAATTAACATTTGCATTTGTGAAAAGTTTGGTTATAACTTGTTCTCATATCTATTCATTGACTTTGGCTTTATTTTTGTTGTCTCATGGATTAATCACCATCCCGATGCATATATGGAACAACTGTTCAAATTATGAATTGGCATTGAGCAAAACATACGTGAATTTACCACCATTGAATGAGAAACTCGGAGAGACGAGATTCGAATTGAAAGAACTCTGTTCGAAAATCAAATCAATTGAGAATTTACAAGATATGATTCCATTAGAGTTCAGAGATTGGGTCATTGATTTAGTGGCTCAGATCCCACAGGAGTTCTTGGATGAGTATTTGCTTATGGAGACCGTGGCTGTTGAAGATATCAATGTGAAGAATCTCACAAGTTTGACGAAGAAATTACATAGGGCCAAGTGGAAGTATAATCATGGTAAGATCAGTTTACAATCTCAGATCAATAAAGCTGTCAAGTTGGAAGACATGGTGAATTCGAAATTGTTAAGTGAATTATCATTCAGACTCACAGAACACAGCTCGTTTATCTTCAGAAGAAACCCTAAGTTGGCATATTTCTACCACATATATGTGAGTCCTGTCATTGGTGTGATTGTTTCCATTGCGTTGATTACGTTATCCGTGATCGTGGTGGCAAGTGAAGAACTACACGGTTCGAAGATCTCATTTTTGAGTATGCTATCTACTAAATTTTTGAAAGACGATGTAAAGATCCTAATCATTTCAGTGGTTATGTTGACATACATTTGTTTTGCATCATTGGTTTCACTTTCCAAAGTGAAGATTTTCAACATCTACCATATTGAATCCAACCAATCCTCAGACCCAGTGTCATGTTTTTTCTTTGTTAGTTATGCTGCCAGATTGACCATTCCTTTATGCTACAACTATTTGATGATGTTGGATACTGACTTGGTTGAAAAATCCTCTTTCCATAAGTTTTTAGGAGACTCGATTAATTTAATTCCATTGGGTCAGTTCTTGAACGATTTGTTACCTCGATTAATTGTGATTCCTATCATCCTGACTTTTTTCAAAGTTGGTGAAAGATTGAAGAGATGGTTCAGAGGTAATTTCCTAATGGATTATATCTTGGATGAATTTGATTTTGAAGATGAATACGAACAGTCTGATCCGGATGGATCAACGGGAATTGCAATCACACAGGGCCAACAACCACAACAAAATCAAGATTTGGAAAGCAATAGAGAAGTGTTTTTGATTCAAGAAGCTAAGAAGATCATTGAGCGGAATTTAAAACAAAATCCACAGTTACAAACCAATCTCGCAAACTCACACATTCGTGGATTCAATTTATCACCTTCAAGATCCAGTTTCCCATCATCTTCACTACCATCAACCACATCAGTTGGAGAAACGCTGCACAGAAGCCGAAGCACGATTTCGAATAAGTTGGCTGGCTTTTGGTCAGGTATGATGAATACGGTGTTTACCAGAAGAGGAAGTCGAGCCAGTGGTGGTGCTGGTGGTGGTATTGGAGATTATTCAAATTTAAGACCGTATAATTTGGGAAATGGTTCAAGAAGTAGTTTTGAGTCTGGGTATTCGTTGAATACTAGAAATAATTCGTTTGAGTCTGATAATCGTCTGATTAGAGATGATGAGTTGATGTATTTGGATGATGATGACGATGATGCTGAAGAGAGAATCGTTATTTGATTTGGTTGTATAGTGTTTTTTCCCCCATTTTTTTTTAGGAGTGATTGTATTTCTGTGTAACATGTGTGATATAACTGTACTTGGATTACATATTCTTATGAGTGTGAGACGTACGTACGTACGTACGTACATGGTTGTGGATCTAGTGGTTGAACATTGAAGGCTGTTTTGTTGAGCCGGATCTTTCCATGATCCATGAGAAGGCTGTAGTTTAGCGAGATAGCTAAAGTGGTGCAACACAGATTAAATTAAATTATCCCGCGTGTTTAGCATTTACTACTACGTACCAATAAAATATTATGACTCTCTCAAAGCTGAATCATCGTATTTTAGACCTGGTTAATATTCTGCCTAAACCAACAAATCCAAATCACTGATCACCTGTCTTTCTAAGTGATCAAATCTGGAGACTGGTACACTTAAGTCTTACACCCTTTTCCCCTCACACACCCCATATCGATCACCACCCTCTCTTTTTTCACCTTCTTTGTCTTTTCTCTTGATTGGTCTTGCAAAAATTGCTTAACACCATCATTGGATAAATTGGTCTCCTCTCACTCAAACCACACGGTAGACCCTCATCGCATCATTTCTGCCCGAGCTTTAACAAACAAAAATTCAATTCAACTTTAAAACCGTTCATATAAAAGAAACAACTTGAAACACAATCAACACCACCATGTTACATCTCCGCTTTCCAACATCTACAACAACATCAATGAGACTCATATCACTGGTATCACCATCAACCAAACACAGTATACCCTCGTTGTCGTCGTCCATAGTGTCCTTACGATCTCCTTCATTATCATTGATACCTAGAGTTAGACCTAGACCTAGACCTAGAACAGTTCATACAGTGGTATCGAAAAGATACCTTTCACAACATCTTGCCATCGTGGCTACACCACCACCGTCATCTACATTTGATCTTAAACTGAAGAATCCCACAACTTCAAAATCCCATGTCACGTCAAGAAAATTTGATAAGAATGCTACGAAGGGCGGATCCGACGGTGGTATGAGCACTGCAACAAGATCAACGAGACAGCAAAAACAACATCAACAGCGGCACAGTTCAGCAGCAACAGGTGGTCAAACCAATCCATTACCTATTGTGTTCAATGTTAATCTGATGAAAGTTCCTTCCAATTTTGGGTATTTTTCATCTAGAGTGAATCGACTTTATAATGAGGATAGATATCAAGTTGGTATTTTGGATATCGATTTAAATCAACGATGTGCCGCTGAAAGACCAACAACAACAAATACAAATGACCCAAGCTCAAAGACGAACACGGGGCCGGCTAATTTGCAATTGCAGGCAACATCGAATTTAGCAGTTGGACGAAACGAACACGGACACGCACAGAGAGGGCAGCCTGCAAATGCTGAGTCTGAGCCTAAACAAGGGGCGGTGGTGCACTCTGCATCGACTATTTCTTCGGATTCCACCAACGCCGATTCTGGAAAGAAAACAACAACAACTAAAACATCAGCAGATCATATCAAGACCACAGGAAAGGAAAAGTCAAAGGCTAAGGGAAAAGAAAAGGTGTTTGGTGTGGCTCAAGATGACATAGACTACGATTACGATAACAAAGAATTAGAGCTAAGAATAGATGATCTGAATGATCCAATTTACAAAAACCATTATCGTTATGATAAAGTGTTCAATTTCAGTATATTTGACGGACACGGAGGTACAGAATGCAGTGAATACTTAACGAAACATTTACTAGAAACTGTTGAGAAATTCAACGTTAACGACGACTCAATCAACAAATTATTCACTTTCTATCGGTCCAAAATTGGTGGATACTGGAAAAGATATTACAAGTCACTAAACAAAAACATCATTGAATCCCTAAACCTGGAACATGATGACGCGATAGATGCGTTCCTTGAAGCCAGTGGTAACGGGAAGGCAAGTAAGATAACTAAAGGTGGTGGAATATGGAACATGAAACAATTCAAAGAGAATTTAAAACCATATGAGTTTTTCAAGTTTAGAGTGTTTTTAAGTTTCCTATACACGGATTATCAGTTTTTGATGCATGAAAACAACGTGAATTTGAAAGAGGACAAGAATGTGATTAATGCTGGATCCACGGCGACTTCGATGTTCATTTACTCGCTAGATAAGGATCCTAATGATCCTAATGGGTATTTCTATCAAGATAACGTTTTGTCAAGGTTACTAATTGCTCATTGTGGAGACACGAGAGCCATATTGTGTGATAAAGACGGTGTTGCTCATCCATTAACTCAGGACCATCATCCTTCGAACCCTACAGAAGCTAGAAGATTGCGTCGTTTCAGTTCTGGGTTGATGATGACTGATTCATTCGGTGAAGAACGGTTCTTGAATTACGCTAACACGAGATCATTCGGTGACTTATCGGGTAAAAACGTTGGTGTTACTGCAGAACCCGAGTTTTACGAGTACTTAATAGGAGACTCCACAAAGATGTCTGAATACAAAGCTGAAAATCAAGGATATTTGGAACAAGTCGGGATCAAGGATTTTGGTGGTGATGAATGTTTTCTTGTTTTGATTAGTGATGGTGTTACGAATTCGTTGATTGATCAAGAAGTTGTTGATTTGATTATGACTACTACGAACAATAAGGGAATGTTGAAAGGTACTCCTGGTGAAGCCGCCAAGGAGGTGATTAGGTTCGTTGAGTGTGTTGGTGGCGATGATAATGCTACTTGTTGTGTCGTGAGGTTGAATAATTGGGGTCATTGGCCTATGGTTGATAGAACTGGTACGTTGAGAGAGGAGAAGATGCTGTTTGGTGGTAGAAGAATGTGATTACAATGGTTTTGGAACTTTGTCAAGTGCTGTTTATTGTTAGTTAGTTAGTTAGTTTGTTAGCCTTGTGTTTTTGAACATTTCAATCCCCATGTGAGTCTGGCCCTGGCCCCTGTGCCATACTTGGATCATCATTCTTTTCTTAGTTACGTTGTTTTGCATCTCAGTGATATCACCCTCAATTCTGTTTACTAAATTTGTTACACTACATTCATATTCAGTTCTTTGGTTACTATTATTATTAGTTATATCGTTTTCTTTTTTTACCATACATATATATCAGTTAAAAGTTTGATTTTGCTATACTACATTTTCAACTATGTCTTTACTTCACCTTTGCATTTATACGCTCATTTTTACCTGTATTTCGAAAAATGTCGCCTGTCTTATACGTTTAAATTTCTGTACACCCCTAGTACATACCAAGTACAGGTTTGTATGCTTTTTTCTTCTGTACTAGTGTGCCATAAAAGCAATTTATGATGGGGTTATTTTTTGTTCCTCGATGATAGTTGAATAAATATACCCAGTAGAATATTTCATCTATTATAAATTATACAGCAAAAGAATATGAGAATGTGGGAAACAAACAAAAGGGACTATGTACAAGTCAAATGAAAATAATGACAAACTTGAATGTGTGGAATATCATTGGGATTATATGTGTGTGATGAAAACATGCTCAATATCTCTAAAGCATAAACCGACTCTGTACCAGAAAACAGCATAATAACAAACGACAACACAACGACTCCAAAACTCAAATAGGCCAAACCAAAATCAGAACTGAAAAAAACCTCCTACCAACATCTCTCCTCTCTCAACATCTCACCAGACAACAGACCTATTTATTCTTAGTCTGAGTATAAGAGAATCTTTTTCTAGTATGAGCAAACTCACCCAACTTCGAACCAACCATATCTTCAGTGATCTCAACTTGAACGTAATCTTTACCATTATGAATTTGAAATTTCAATCCAACAAATTGTGGTAAAATGGTACATGATCTAGCATTTGTTCTAATTGGTGTTCCGGCTTTTTTGGCTTGTGCTATTGGTAATGGAACAACGTGGGGACCTTTCCATGATGATCTGGCTAGTTGTATTAGTGCTGCTCTCATTGTGGTTGTGGTTGTGTGTTTATGTGGGTGGGTTTGATGGTGGGTTGTTGATGTTTGTGGGGTGTCTTTGGTTGGTTAGGCTTGATTTTAATGTTCACTTTTTTTTCAGCAGGTGGAAGTCTGAATAGATGGTTACGCGGCCCTGTTGTTCAGCTCTGATAAAACTCGGTCGAGGGAGTCGGAAGACAGCTAGCTACATACAGACTGATCGAGGAGGTCTACGTAAGTTTAACCAGTGTTCCTGGATTGGATCTACTTTGTTGTTTGCTTACTATACGAGGCAAAATGAATCTATGGTATCACACAGAACTTAATACCGAAACATCCAGCTTCAGGGGGCAGTGGGAAGCAAGTTTGGAAGTGGATCGAAGAGGATCGAAGAGGACCCGAAGATAGATTTCAGGCACAAATTCTGTTTAATTCGATGTTTTGTGATGCGCTGAGCAACTTTCAACTGCCATAAGCTGAAGCCTGATTCAAAGACACGAAACTGTAACTTCAAACACGTATCGTCACTATACCTATTACCAAGATCCCTGGTATCTATCTCTGCCCACAACCTACGACCACAACTCATCAACTGCACATCTCTTGTCTTCTTCATTATATTCATCAATTAATCACACCTAGAATCAACCCCCAATACATTAATTATACCCATCATCGCATATTACCCATAATAATCTACAACCATGTTCCATCTTGCACAGAGCTTATATGAATCCTGGAATAGAAAAGAAGGTACGCATCTCATCTTTTTTCCATAATTAGAACAACCTTGACCTCAAACACTTTAGAATCCCTGTACTAACATATACCAACTGACACCATGTGTCCCCCAACTCACTCCCCTTTAATGAACAACAGAATACTCAATATTAATTCTAGGACTAGACAACGCCGGCAAAACCACTTTTTTAGAACAACTTAAATCAGAATACATTCCAAACTACAAGAAACTCCCACCAAACAGAATTTTACCAACGGTAGGACAAAACGTTGGAACCATACCATTTACCAAGAAAACACAATTGAAATTTTGGGATGTTGGTGGTCAAAATGAATTACGTCAATTTTGGTCAGAATATTATCAAACTGCACATGCCATTATATTTGTTATTGATTCATGTGATAAGGAAAGATTAGTTGAGTGTGCTAACGTGATGACTACTATTGTCAATGATGAAGCCGTTGAAGGATTGCCTATTCTAATGTTGGCTAATAAACAGGATATCGTTGATGAAATGGTTAATAAGTTGGAGTTGCAGGATATTAAAGAGATTTTTAACCCTATTGCTGAGTCTCTTAATGCTAGAGATTCAAGAGTTTTGCCGATATCTGCTAAGACTGGTGATGGTGTTAAGGAGGCTATTGAATGGTTGGAGATTAGAATTATAAGGAACAAAACAAATAGACCTCCAGTGCTTCATTAACATTATGGAATGAACCATCCCGAGCTGTCTGTTTTTTGGTGAATTATCTGTGCTAGAGATCCTTTTTCATTGCTTCTGACTTTTGGCTATTTTGTGTTACACGCTACTTCAATTCATTAACGTTTTCTGTTAACATTCATTTGATTTTGACCTTGAATTTGCTTTCCATTTACTGTGCCCTGTTTACTTTGTAACGTGCTTTATCTTTCGCTTCTAACATTTATATTTCACAACTTACTTTATTTGCATTTCCCATTTTCTTCTATGCCAACACGATTGCTACCCGTTACTCGTTATATCCAAACTCTTTTAATTTTTAATAACTATGTCCGCTTACTTAAAAGTTAAGAGCCATTGAATTGAAATTCATTTTCAAAAAAAACATGCAAATTATTTTGTATTGTCTAGTAAAACCAGAGAAGAAAAGAGTCGTAAAAATGTATATCAAACACATTAAAGATAAGAAATAAAAAGTAAAAGAAAGTCATTAAGAAAAATCAACTGATTTACCACCAGTCACCTTGATCCTTCATAGCTTCAGCAACCTTAACGAAACCAGCAACGTTAGCACCCATAACCAAAGATGGTAAGGCGTCCTTGTTGGTCTCAGCAGCGTACTTAACAGAAGTCTCGTAACAGTTGTTGAAACAGTTGACCATGATATCCTTCAACTTAGCATCAACTTCTTCAGTGGTCCAAGAAACTCTTTGGGAGTTTTGAGCCATTTCCAAACCAGAAACAGCAACACCACCACAGTTGGCAGCCTTACCTGGAGCATACCAGATAGCGGAACCTAGAGAAGTAGAGGACTTTCTTTCAGCTTCAAAGACATCAATAGCTTCTTGAGTGGAACCCATGTTGGAACCTTCGGCAATGTACTTGACACCAGCGGCAACCAAAGCCTTGGCTTCTTCACCAGAAACTTCGTTTTGAGTGGCACCTGGTAAGGCAACATCAACCTTACCAACGTGGATCCATGGTCTGGCACCTGGAATGTATTGAACCTTCTTGGTGGAGAAAGCAGAGTATTCACCAGTAATTTGTTCCAAAGACTTGAACTTTGGCTTGGCTTCAGCAATGGCGGCAATGTGTTCCTTGGTGATACCTTCTTGACAGATGATGGCACCCTTGGAGTCAGACAAAGAAACAACAGTAGCACCCAATTCAATACACTTCAAAGCAGCAAATTGAGCAACGTTACCAGCACCAGAGATGGCAACTCTCTTACCCTTGAAGGATTCCTTACCGTTGGTAGCCTTTTCAATCATCTTCTCAACGTAGTAAACCAAACCGTAACCAGTAGCTTCTGGTCTAATCAAAGAACCACCCCAGGTCAAACCCTTACCGGTCAAGACACCTTCCCAAGAGTTTCTCAATTGCTTGTAAGCACCAAACATGAAACCAATCTCTCTACCACCGGTACCGATATCACCAGCTGGAACATCAGTGAATTGACCAATGTGCTTAGACAATTCCTTCATGAAAGCGTAACAGAATCTTCTAATTTCAGCATCAGACTTACCCTTTGGGTCAAAGTCAGAACCACCTTTACCACCACCCATGGAAAGACCGGTTAAAGCGTTCTTGAAGATTTGTTCATAACCCAAGAACTTCAAGATGGACAAGTTGACAGATGGGTGTAATCTTAAACCACCCTTGTATGGACCCAAAGCAGAGTTGAATTGAACTCTGTAACCTCTGTTGACTTGTAATTCACCCTTGTCGTTTTCCCAGGTGACTCTGAATTGGATGATTCTTTCAGGGATAGAGACAACAGGAATAACCTTTTCATATTCTGGGTGTTCCTTGAAAAGAGTGGATTCTTTCAAAGTGTTCAACAATTCGTTGTAAGCTTGTTCGAATTCAGGTTCGGAAGGTTGGACCATTTTTGCAGTTGTATATGTGTAAGTTATCTAAAAGTTGTTGTGATTAGATGTTGATGAAGAAAAGAGTTTTTTTCAAAAACAGTAAACAAGTAGTAGTGAATTGAATCAGATCAGAAAAAGCAGAAATCCAGCTGTATTTATACAATTGGAACTACATAGTGAGTGGTTGGAAAACGTAGGATGGACCTGGATGGCTCAATTGGGATCCCTTAGTACAATTTTTTTTCCGTGAGCAGAAGTTTCACCAGCAATCTCCAACGAATGAGAGGCAGTTATCGTGGCAAATAAAAGAACGGAGCAGCATGCATTGCAGCACTTTATTGTTCTGAGACCGGTTACAGTCCCTCAGAAGACCGGAAATGGTGCACAGCTTCGGGAATCAGCGGCGTGGGCTTCGCCGTTTTTTTAGCATTTTTCCACTCCCAGCAACCGGTCTTTTGCATCGTCCATCGCAGAATTCGCAGCCCGAATTAGTTACAGATTCGGCATGGCCGGTACCACCTCTAGCATGGGTTTGGCAAACTACTTGACTTACGTTTACCGTTTAAAATATACAAATTGGTTAAAAGTTTCCGCCTACAATCAATACCAGTGTGAAATGTTTCAACCAATTCACAAATATAAATTGGGGAAGCCAAGCTTGAACTGTATAAACGAAGGGGAAGCAGTTATGTATATGGGGCGGGATCTCAGGTGCCGAGCTGATCATCTAAAGCTACAACCAGCTCACAGCTAGCTTATAATGAAGAGCTGGAAAAGAGCTGGAAACCATCGATCGATCAAATTTGTATATGCGCGTGTATACGGCAAACCGAATCATTTGGAAGTCTGAAGAATTAATTTGACATCGACTCATGATTCACGAAATTATATCCAAGATATCCAATCAGAAGAGCCGTCGTTGTTTTGATAAGGTAAATTGTAATTATTTACCTACATGTACATGACCTTTAAAAAATCTGGGGTTGAATCATAGTTAAGGATGCGTGGGGTGAGTTTTTTCGAAAAAACGTTCCTTATACTTTTGTAACGTGTTTAAACGTCACCTATGGCCCCATTTTGACCCATAAACGTTCTGTAGCTGTCAAATTGCATTCGAATACATTTGCTCATGAACGTACGTTGGCCGAGTTTCATACACAGTGCCGATTGAAGATGATTTCTTTAACGTATACGTATCTGTGGGGTGCTCTACAATCAATTTCATTTTATGATTCTCAGTTTAAATTGGTTTTGTAGTAACCCATTTCAAGTATATACTGCAATCATCACAAGATGTTGAAATCCAGAACAAAATGGAATCTTAACGACAATTTTAAACAACCGTATGCTTAACAGTTCTGTCCAGCTCAAAACTTCACCCCACAACCACCTCAATTCGCCAGAGCTCGAACTGAGCTGCTCAGCGTACAAATTGTTGGATCTCAGTGAACTTTCAATGAGTTCTGGTCCAACATGCCTACAGATCATAATGCCAATTTTGCCATTGGTTCGATAAGATGATAATTGATTTAAGATACAAGATAAGGATTTAATCTTGGATACAGATTAGAACATGGGGTCATGCTGTAACTTTGCAATCATTGATGGTAAATGTGGGTAGATTGTTCTAAATATCGGACTTAACGTCTTCAGAATCTTGATGGCTGCCTGATTCAGCAACAAGACTTAATTGTCACTTTCACTCCTTGTACTTAGCTGGATGTGGAAATTTCACGCGCCTAAGGCTGAATAATTACACGTGATACGCAGTCAAATCCTGAATTTTTCATCGTGCACCATCTTTTCTTCAGAAATTGTGGGGGTTTCGATGTTAGACATACATACATTTGTGAAATAAAGGATAGAATGACAGGCAAAATATGAGCTTTAGCTAGGTGTCTACTACATATCATGAGCCAGCTTCTTGAATTAGGATAGCTGGAAGTATATAAAGATGGCTAAACTTAGTTGGCAGATTGTGCATGGCTTGTTCGAATTAGACTAAAATTTGAAATCAACGATAAAATTATAGGCATATGGAGAGGTATCAAAAGTCACAATTCATTGACAATCCGCAAATTCTCTGGCTTGAAAGATACTGACTACCATACATGTTCATTGACACCCCAATATAGCTTGTAATCTAGTTCTTCTATGAAGGTATATAGTCTTGAAACGTTGAATGATCATATCATTTCGATTTTCAAGCTGTAAAAACTTGTCCATTAATCCATTCAAGAAGACCAATTCCCAAATCACCAATGAGAAGGTGCAGCGTGTTCATGTCTTAGCTATCTTCTATGATCTATTGAATTGCGAGAAGTTGAAACTCCGAATTCTTGCTTGTAATGTTGAATTTGGTACTATTCAGGTGGATTTGAGCGGAACTGGGCTAAGTTTTCGACAATTGCATGGTTTCGACTATATGGATGACCAAATTGGAATTGGATGTTTCAGTAGCATGAACATGAAAAGGTGAATAATAAAATTGTGTATATGCTGTTAAAATTGAGACTTTAACAGGATATCAAATTATAGATAGCTCAAAAGTGCAAATTATATTGCTCAAAAATGGATCTGGATCATGATGAATGGTGTGATGAAATTGCTGATTTGTCATTTGATGATGATGTTCAAAAGTTGGTCAATTGCATACATTTCTAGTCAATTCACAGACACACACCTGGTATGGACACCAAAATAGCCAGTGAATTGGGGAGTTGACTGTTCTTATACAAGTAGTACATCTAACAGCAAGCTAGCTTTTTTTTCAAACGGATACCGGATCAAGTGCTAGTCTGATCCGAGAGATCTTTGGTGCGGCTCGATAAAAAAGAATCTCCGTCGTTTCCACTCCCACTTTCGGCCGGTGTAAACTATACAGCTCAATGACGTACAGAGTTGCCTTAATTGTCTGTGTTGTTTGTATAGTAAATCTCGCATTTTCCACCACGTTGAATTGAATATCCCACGAGCTAGCTATACCTCCTTTGGAAACTCTAGCTAGGATTGTAGAAACTATCCCTTTGCAAACTACAACTAATTGCAGCACTTTTTACTGTTCTTAAATTTGTGTCTTCGATTCAAAAGACCGTCTGTTTCTGGTTCACTTCTGAGTATTTGCGTAATCGTCTTACATGACTCACGTATACATTAACTTTGACCGACGTACGTACTGCAAAAAAGAGCTTGAAAATAGGCTACGTGGCAGGTATGGACGGAAATTGATAAGATCCAGCAACCAATGAAACGTCTGAGATGGATGAGACTCAAGTGGCACAATGTCGGTACTTTCCAGCCCCAAAAAATATTTTTGCGTGGGTAAGGATGTCCTGTAACGGACCTTAGCCGGATCCTGTGTATTCCTATGTAACATGGAAGCATAACTTGATGTTGCATATGGAGTGCATTAGTAATGACAGATATGCCGCACCCTGGATGTCCGTTTTTCTACGATAGATCACGGACTTTTATTGACACGGTTTATTCTGCCAGTTATTCTACTCGTTTCTGTGAGTGGATCAAATCATCAAGTTTCAGCAGCTACAGCTACTTGTTCTTTTCTTAAATGGAATTACAAGTTCATTGTTGGGTCTGAACGGTTTACTGAGTCTCTGTCTCCTCTTCACATTTATCACAGCATCTCGTCAAGATATATACCAACCACCAACTACAAAATTCATAATACATCATGATTTTCAATCACAAGCATATAATTCAGTCATCCAATTTAGTTTGAAATCAATCGCATTCATCGGACTCTTAGTCTCAATTGAACTCGGTTTCAATTCAACTTCATTGATAGAATTCATTTTATTTCATTCGAATAGATGGGTCAGCAAGCCATTTCTTCACGATATGAATCAAATGTCAATATCTACTTTAACATCAGTTGCACACCAATTCAAAGAGTGTGCTTTAAAGCATGATTATTTCATTGACCCCATTCGAAAGCTGAATTTTTATTGTGACACTGGACTGAACAGGAGTGATATCATGGCTCATTGATTATGTTCAAATGATGTTGATTATAGTGCATAGTTCTGTGACCATATAAAAAAATTGATCCTTGAGATAGTTGCTTTTCTTGAAAGGGATTGAATTCAATTGTGGTTTTGTGGTAGAGTCTACTGCCGACCAGATTTCATCACACCGTGTTTCCTGTTGAAAATTAAGAGTCTAGAGATGTCGGAATTATTGATAGTTTTGCTGGTTGGACAATTTTGTCTATTTGTATCTCAACAATAGACTACTTTCATATATTCAGTGCATTCATTGTGAATTTGTATTCTACTGATGAACTAAGAGAATGTATGGTGGATTAGTTTGATCAATGATGCAATTTCAATGTACTGTTAGCTAAACCAAGGTTCAATTGTGGGACCTATACTGCTCTTTCAATTCAGTTAACAGAGCTGCTTTTCTTATCGATGTCCACGATACCATTTATATTTACGACTTATGAATCCATAGTCCCCTAGATGAAGTCTTAAGATCTTTTATTAAATAAGGGCTTGAAACATCGTACAAAAAAATCAGGTGTCATTGAGTCAATTGCAAAGGAAGAACAACTTCTATATAGATAACTTGGGTGGAAATCATTGGAATATGATAAATCATTTCTCATAAGGGGTATTCAACATGGGATTATTTGATGTTTACGGGAGTATGCTGTTGCTGACGATGTATGACAGTTATAGTTTTGACTTGACAGGAGAAGCAAACTTCAACAACTTCTCAATGTAAGCAGCTTTCATCACATTTCCTTTAATTTTCAACTTTCCTGTCATGAATAATCTCTGAGCACTAGTTTTCCCAGCAATTAACTTCTTCAAATCTGGATCTGAGATTTTGATTCTAATACCAATAGATTCATCGTCGGATGATGGAGGCTCGGCTATATGTTTCAAGTTGCCATCATTCTCAGCATCCAAAAGCCAAAATTGTGACGAACCACCATTCTTCTTGGTTGTAACTTCAAATGAGATTTTGGAAGAAAGACTTTGAATTGCCTCTTTTCTTAAAGATTGGTTCGAATCCAACGTTTTGGAGAGTTGATTTAACAATGGCTCTGATCTGAAGCTAATTTTTGTGGTCATGGTTTTTTTTATCGCTGTGATTTTGTGGGGTCAGTGACTCTCCAAAATTGTAGTAGTCTTCATTCTTGAAATTCTTAAATGATTTGCATGGATATCTTGTGCCTTTTATGAATAACTGGTAGTTGTGTAAAAGAGGGGTTACTGGTGTCTTTGCATGACATGGCATGGCATGGCATATAGCATGTGCTCATGACATTTGAAAATGGGTCATGTGATAATCGAGAGAGAACCTGTACACCAGGTAGAATTGTTTCAAGTTGGAAATCGACCAGTAGGCTGGGTCGAATTTAGCCTGAAGGTAGCTGAAGAAAGGAATACCGTCGCGACACGGTTACCGCGTGGGGACGTTATTCACAATGAGGTACGGTATACTACTACGTACGCGCTCTACTCTGCGCTGCCGTGACTCGACGTGACTGTCATCGGGAAAAACAAAACAAAAAAAACACAAACCCGCCCGCGTAACGTGAACAGTGAGGGAACTGGGAGCTGCAGGTAAATTAATTTTATGTGGGAGTCTGGGAGTCTGGGACCGCTTCAACTCTGCGCGCACTGCGCAGGCTCCCAATTAATTTAATTTCCTCGAAATCTTTAAAAGAAGTCCAATTCCCCCCAATCTCGTCCGTTTGTTTGCCTCTGCTACCTCTTTCTAAAATTCATCAAAACAAACCCAAAAATCTCAAATAAACCATCCTATCATCAAATATCAACAATGGCTGAAACTAAGACTGTCAAGAAATCCTACAAAGGTATGTGCTTTCATCACAATTCAAGGCAACTTCAGTGGTGACCTGTTGTTTACTTTTTTGGTCAGCTGATTGGTTGTTGCCTTCGAAGCAACTTACACAACTTGAAAACAACTTTACTAACATTCATCCAAACTCATATAAACTCATTATAGACCTCATCATTGGTGCCATTCAAACTTTGAAAGAAAGAAACGGATCAAGGTATGTTCAAAATCCCATTAACGTGATTTGTTTACAAATTCGCCCACCCCTTTCATTTTTTAATCTCCCCCATAACTAACATTTTTTTCCTTGTTTTCTCAAACATTCAATTTTGATTAATTTAGTCGTCAAGCTGTCAAGAAGTACATTCAAGCTAATGCCGATGTTAACGGTTCCAACTTCGATGGTCAATTTAACTTGGCTATTAAGAGAGGTGTCGCCGCCGGTTACTTCATCCAACCAAAGGGTCCATCTGGTCCAATCAAGTTAGACAAGTCCCACAAGACATTTGTGGATGCTACTAAGGCTAAGAAGGCTGCCGCTAAGAAGGCTGCCGCTCCAAAGAAGGCCCCAAAGAAGGCTGTTGGTACCAAGCCAGCTGCTGCTAAGAAGGCTGCTCCAAAGAAGGCTGCAACTGCTACTAAGAAGACCACTACCACCAAGGCTGCACCAAAGAAGGCTGCTCCAAAGAAAGCTGCTGCAACCAAGAAGACAACCAAGGCCGCTCCAAAGAAGAAGGCTACTGCTTCCAAGAAGAAATAAGTCCAAACTGTATCGTTCACATTTTTTGCCGTCCAGTACCTATTTTCTCGAGAGTGTTTTGTGTTACTAGTCGTTTGTTTGTATATTAATCAATGCTGTTCTTTTACCCTGAATTTTATTTCTCTTTTTGCTTTTTAGTTTTTCTGTCTTTTCCCCTTCAGTTTACTGTGTTTCTTTGAAACTCAATTGCCCCCCCCCCCCCCAGTGATACCTATTTTTACGCCTTTTTTTTTCTTTTGTGTCCAACTTGCCCCATTGGATCTCTTTGTTTCTTCGTTTGTATTTTCATCTATTATAATTTTAGTAACTATTGTACCCGTCTAACATTTCGATGAGTTATAAGTTAAGACTTTGAACACTGTAAGTTTGTTTATTGATACCAGGTGAAGCTGTAAACAGACAGGGTGATGGTCCGTAAACAGTGTATAAAAGGCACATTTACGCGTCTCAATTGTTTGAACTTTCAAGTTGCAACGTACTCACTTCGAACTCAAATTCCACATACACGATACAACACATCCCCCAAAATACCAACATTACGACATCACATCCCAGAAGTATATATCAAGTTCGGTATAATTGCATGCTTGTTGAGGTACAATTGGATGTTTCATATTGGTACAACACCTGTTTGTCTGAAAAGGCAATTCCAAACTGAGACATCTAAGATTAAATTGAAGATAGCTCTTTTCTTTGGATCACCTTGATCATAAGTCCTTGGTTTCTTCAATTGATTTCAATTGAGTAGTTGTGATCTAAAGTATGTCACTTGTAGAGTTTCCAACGTTCGAATGTTTCTGAAGAATTGAACAGTCTTCAGTGTATGAACTCTCGATGGGGAAATTTCCCATTTCTCTTGGATTATCCATGATTGGCTTGCTCTTTTCAAAGTGATCATATTTGTTTGAGTCAATGGGTTTCCAGTGTCCATGAAGTGGACTGTGATGTGTGAGTTTTATATAAAGCAGTCATGTTTGTCATCGGGCCTGTTTCCCCGTTTTGAACTTGGTTGTCATTGTGACTATATCCTGACTAGGCTGACTTAGAGTGGAATTTAAGGCTAGTTCGGGATTCCAAGATGGATATTATCACTGGGTGAAAGTCTGTTTGTAGGTGGTGGGTATTGTGCCTAGTAAAGGATGTCTCAAGATGCGTACAAGTCCTTTTGAGAATTGTTTGATTCTCGAAGTGTTTTTTTCTTAGTTGGGTTTTCTACTACCGGAAAAGTTTGATATGAAGGCAGACAAGAGCCTGTGATATAGAAGCTCAAGCACCAGTTGATTCAACTACATTTCATCAATTTCAATTTACAAGTTAACTATTGAAACTCAGCTGGAAAAATTCATTGAATAATGCACTGGTATGAGTACCGTATACATGATCAAGAATTTCATGAGGAATTTTTGGTGACATCGTGATTCGTGATAGGAAGACAGAACCAAGTCCAGCTTGTATCTTTGTTGCTGTCACTATACCGTTGATATTGATATAAGAGTTGCGCTTTCCACAGTTTAAAGTGATCATTCAATTAAACTCGAACAATATAGCATCAGCTGTTAGAGAAAGTATAAGTGTACAGTCTTAGTCAAAATCCCATACATCCAGTGATAGAATTTATGCGTACCGTCAAACATCTGGTTTTTGACGAATCAGTGGTAAGTAAAGACAATTCTTAGATTTCATGGTGATCTTAATCAGTAGTCCAGCCGCTAGTAAAATTCATAGATAAATATGTTTTCATATTAACAACTTTTGATTGAATATCGGCAGTTCGAATCTCCAGTGGTGATTCTCTGGTGGAATGGATTTTCTGTATGGGTATACCGTATAATGATTGGACAACTTGCGCAACGAAGGGGCCCGTCGTATACAGTAATCAAAAACTATACCTAGACTTCATTTTGACTAGTGTATATTATTGTGAGCTTTGAAGTCAATTGAATGATGTCAAATCGTGCATGGTTTTCGTTGTATGTTGTCTGCTAACATGCATGTGAAGGTTCCATATAATTAAATATTAATATCCACCCAAACTTTGAGACAACAACATTCGACAAATAAATGAACTGTGGATATTATATGACTGTAAAGATTCAATTGTATGACCAACGTGATTTCATGGATAAAGTTCATTCATTTTTCAACGTATGGAATTAATGTGTAGGCTGGCCTGGACATGATGCGTAGTGGTTGTGACTTGAGAACTCTGGCAATTTTGTGGTCAATTACGTTTCTTTCCCATATTGGAATGTGCATTTATGTGTTGAGAAGAGAATAAATCAATGGGGTAGAAGTTACCTATGTAGAAAATACCGTATTGCAAATTTATGCTGGTAACTTGCATATCATCCAACCAACTAATTAGTTCAATAGAACAAATTGAACGTATAGACCGGGTGGGTGAGAGAAATGTTAAAACTTGAGAGTTGA
The DNA here is from genome assembly GCA_001599995.1 of Ambrosiozyma monospora. Taxonomy (NCBI): domain Eukaryota; kingdom Fungi; phylum Ascomycota; class Pichiomycetes; order Pichiales; family Pichiaceae; genus Ambrosiozyma; species Ambrosiozyma monospora. The sequence continues at coordinate 295,403 of BCIP01000028.1, forward strand.
GGGTTCTCAAAAATTTTGAAAAGAATACAGCCACGTGACAAATAGAAAGAATTCTAGCAAGAATACCAATTGATCATGTGATTCTTCAAATTAATACTTACTAAAACTTCACTTTCCACTGTTTCCACCGGCTTTAAACTACCTTAACTATATCTCTCGGTAACGATTTGTACCTTAAGTTGGCGGCGAACAATTTTCTAGTTAGTTTTACTTTCTTCCATGATTCCATCCAATTTGACGCGCAAACTTACGTGAGCCCATATCACATGTGTGGCGAAAGACTCAGTCATGCAGCTGAGGAATTTAATTTCTAAGATTAATATCAGCTTCAACCTTTGAACCGAAGGTTCTTACACTAATAGCTAGGGGGCATCAGGAATTCGATTTGAAAGAATGCCTACATGTTTTTATTATAGAGAGGAACGTACAGTCAGTTCAAAGAAAATGGGTCACTATGATTTGTGTAGACCGGCCACATTTCTTCCATAATTCCAGCCGAGCGAGAGCTCATGGCTTAATTACGATCCATACTTTGAACTTACTTCATGAGCACAGCTACGATAGTCATAAAAACTAGCTTAATTTCAGAATTCAATTGATGATCGGTTGTTATCTTATTTGCGTTCTTTCATTGGTCCACCCATTTTAATTCAAGTTGGTAACCACCATGTAACATCGGGAACAAGTGTGAAGGTATCGGAATCCCAGTATTAAAGTGGGCCTGCGGGCTGCGGGTGCGTTAAAATGAACAAACACAACAAAACGTGCACGGTTCGCTTGAAATCGCTTCAGCCAATAATTGGCTAGCGCACGGGAATAATCTAACGTTCAATCTTCAGGCAACATGATTATTACAATTTGACGGCCTGCAGGCTAGCTGTAGCCTGGGTGAGCCCGGTAGGTAGAATTCTGAAGCTTGATACGCCATATATGCTCTGTTAAGAGGTAAGTTCTATGGGGATCATGCCTATCAGGGTAAATTCTCCCCGGGCACCTTCAAAGTTTAAGGAGACAGCCTACAGATTCCTGGCCTGCCACCGAAAGATAAAAGTGAGTCACGGGAAGCCCTCGGCAGAAGTGAGTGAGTGGAAGCTGCAGAAAGAATTCCAACTTCCAGGCAGGCCCAGGCCCCACAGTCCTAAACCACAAACTCTGTACCCCTCCATAAACAACGTATGTTTATACGTGTTGAATTTGAAAAATTGTGAACCAATGTTGCCATTTACAGAAGTTGTCGGTGGATCCGGTGAGGAGGAAAGGACCATGTATATGATGATGTCAGGACCCAGATTGAACATTGATACCCAGCTGGAGAATTAGCTAGGCTCGGCTGAACTGAGCAAGCCAAAAGCTGGCACAAACGAGGGAAGAAACAGAGAAACATGGAGCGCGCGTGGACTAATTAGTATAGAAGAAGCGGGCAGAAATTCCGAGGAATCTAAGCCAGTTGAAACTTGACCTACATAGTTAAACTGGCCTGGAATTAGCAGCCCAACAGAGACAACTGATAGTAGTACTACACAGATTCTGACATGCCAACCTAAACCTGGAGAAACTCAAATGTGTGGAACATATCAAATTTATCATGAAGAACACATATGACAACCACTGACTCTTCTTTCTCTTTAAACATACCAATTTTCCTTTCTCCAACAAGGGTTTCTTCTTGCTTGCTTTTCCTGCCTCTGTCTGATTTGCAACTGCTTTGATCTGATCTCCCGGCACCACTTTGGATCCGACCCAACAAACAAACAAACAAACAAAAAACAAAGCTTACAAATTCCATTTGATTCTAGTTTCATTCTTGAATTCTGTTTTCCTTCCTTTTGTGTTGTTTATTCATTAGCTCAAGGGCAAAAGACATAGCTTTAACCATATACACACTCCTTTAGGTGCATTCCAGTTTACAAATCGCATAACTATACACTTTCCTTATCTATTTGCATTTCCATAACTCACATAACCATCCAAGTTTTTTAATTGATCAACCAAATATTTCAAATTCACTGGAAAGTGTGTTCACAAATCACATTAACATCAACAATAATTGGAATTTCGATCAAAGTTAGAATCCTCTGTCTATCTTTCAAATGACTACTTCATCGTCAGTTGCTTCAAACAATAATAATTTACCTACCGTGGGCAAACGAATAGCACCGGATAAAATGGGTACCACATCTATCAACGACACGAGTTATTCATTGAAACTTATCCCGAAAAACCTGGAGCTAGCCAATTTGCTGTTGGCTTTCAAGAAGGCATACAAATTGACAGATGATGATTTTGAATTGATTAGAGTTTACGATAACAATGATGGACCTTCTTCCTCCGGTGCCAACACGAAATTGGAGTCCACATCTAATGGTGTTACTCCGGTGTATATTCGATTCTTCCAAGCCGAAAGTAACCTTGATAATTTCATTCAATTTCTCAAAGATAACCACAAGAACTACAGATCGGGAAATAAGGAGGATGACAGTGATGATATTCAATTTGAAATTATTGCTACTGAAGAAGAACTAAATTTGCAATTGCCTGGGAACCTATACATCAGGGGTTTGTTACCAACTACAAAGTCCGAAGATTTGTATAACATTTTTAAGCCATTCGGTGATATCAAGAGCTGCAAAATTATATACGATGATTTTGGTGTTTCAAAAGGTTTCGGTTTTATCAGTTTTGCCAATAGAAAGCAGGCCAATGACGCTATTGAAAATCTTCATGGATGTAATGTTGATGGTAATGATTTGTTCATAAACCATCATATTTCGAAGAAGGAGAGGCTGAAGGAGATGGAGTTTAGAAAAATGAACTATTCCAATTTGTATATCAAAAATTTACCACCGGAGATGACGACGGATTCGCTCCGTGAGTTATTCCAGAGGTTTGGAGATATCGAAAATGTGTTCATTCCATCAGATAGAATCAATAACAGTTATAAGAGGGGATACGGATTTATCAATTTCAAATATCATGATGATGCCTTGAAAGCACAAGACGAAATGAATGGGTATGAAGTCGCCCCTGGCTATGAGTTACGAATTGGACGAGCTGAACGAAAGAAAGAAAGATTTCAATATCAATCCCTCAACTCACATTTCAGCGTTAACTATCTGCCAGCCAGTGTTAGTAGTTTGAACAGTTTGAATAGTTTGAACTCTATGAAGAGTAGTTCCAACACGAACACGGTTAATCCATCAGTCAATTCACTCAATAAAATGAACTCATCTGCATCTGTCAATGAAACAATCAAAACTACTACCATTAATGCAACAAACACCAGCAAAGACATTAAGGATAATTTGACTCAATCATTGGGCACCAAAGTTTCTCCGCGTGATAAAGCCTCTGATTTTAGTGGTGGTTCTGGTGCTGGTTCTGGACCTGGTGCTCGTTCTGATGCTGGTGCTGATCCGAAGAACCCCGCCGCAGGAGCCAAATCCAATGCGGGCACACCAGGTGATCACTCTCACAGCTCTCGCAGATTCCCCGGTGGCCCTGGTGGTGCGTACGGTGGTTTGTACGGTGGTGCTCCTGTTGGACCTGGTGGACCTGGTGGGCCGGCTGGTGTTTCGTCTGCTGCTACACCACGCAGCATGCCCTCTGTGCCCGCTGTGCCCGCGGTGCCCGTGCACATTCCTATTCCCGCCGCCGCTGCCGCTCCCTTTCCAGTTCCCGTTCCCGTTGCCTCGATCTCAGCCAACGCTCACTCTCCCGTGCAAAGTGCGCAAAGTCAAAGCCAGAACAACAGCCGAGCCGCCAACAACAGCCCTTCAACAGATTCTCAACTGCCACTTCCACAAACTTCCGGCTACTCTGGTACTTCTGGTACTTCTGGCGCTTCACTTACTTCTGGAACCTCTGGTACAAATGTAACGGCTCCCGCTCCTAATGACTCTTCTCCTTCTTCTGCCATAATTTCCTCTCCTGACTCTAACTTTAGTTCAAACGTTCCTGTTACACACATGCAAAGACAAGGTAGCTACCAACGCAACAACAACAATTCTGGCGCTGGTGCTGGTGGTGCTGGCTCTTTGCCCCCATTCGTCATCTCCCAAGATTCAAATTATATCTCAACAACAACCGGATTACCCATAGCTGGACCACAATATCAAGATTCCAATTTGTACATCACGCATATCCCACCTACTTTTGTCGATGGCGATCTGGAGTCTCTGTTTGAACGCTTCGGACCTATCATATCGGCTAAGATCATGACATATCAGCCGGATGAAATTGAAAAGAGAAAAGAAGAATTGCAAAGACGCAGAGACCAAGGCGAAGATGTTGATGAAGAAGATGATGATGTTAAAGAAGGCAAATCTAAAGGTTTTGGATTCGTTTGTTTTAACAAACCAATTGACGCCTCCAAAGCATTGGTTTCAATGAATGGTTATAGAGTTGATGATTATCATGTGTTGAATGTGTCGTTCGCACAAAGAAAAGAGAATAAGTTTGAAAAGGGAAAACTTCATCATTACAATCAAAACAATTTAGGAAACTTCTACCAATATGTGAACAATACCTATCAAAAAAGAAGTGCCAGTTTACCTAATGTGCCAATGTACTCAATACCTATCTCACAACATGGAGGTGGTCCACCACATGGAATGACGAGTCCCTATGGAATGCCAATGTACCCAACATTTATCCCAGCACCACCAACAAACGGATCATCACAATCATCTAGTCCAACAGGTCAATCACCGGGACGGAATGGTCCACCACCGGGACAACAGGGACCACTATCATCAACATCAGCAGCAGCAGGACCACCACCTCCACAATTTTATCCTACTGCTTATCCACCTGGTCCATACATGTACTATCAATTTGTTCCACAGCAGGGCCAACATCAGACAGGAATGCCAGGAGGAATGTATGCTGGTCCTACTCCTCCTGGAGCCGGCAACTATCCTATTGTGATGCAGGCTGGTACAGGTGGTCCAAGTGGTCGTCGTTATAGTCAACAAGGACGGGTTGCTAGAAAACAACAACAGTGAGTGAGTCGGTTTGTGTGTAAGAATGCTTGGTATAGAGTTAAGTTTAAAGAAATCATAGCAACATGCATGTCTTTTGTCAGTCTTCTTTTTCTTTGTCATTTCTCCTTCTTGGTCTTTTCGTTTGTTATTGCATTATTCACAGAAGTTGAAAATAGAGTTATTTTTTTTTTCTTTAAGTTGTATATAAAAGGGAAATCCAAAAAAGGAAGAAAAATTCATATTTACGAAGAGGTTACTTTTAGGAATTAACATCCTTCTTTTTTGTCTAAATTGTTTACATAGTATCACTGTTGTGTACATATATTAGCTACTACTGTTCTTTTTTGTTATCAATCGTCTGTTTATTTCTTGGTTATTTTTTGTGCGTTTCAATCTTCAGTTCACGTTTTCAATTAGTTACAGATTCTGTTTCTTTTTTCTTGATATATTATTCTTGTTAATTTTTTGGCTCTTTGCAATCTCTTTGTCGACTTCGACAATTCGAGATTGATATATGGGTTTTCATGAATTTGTTTTTTTCAAATTTTATCTTTTTTATTTTTTGTGTTTTTGTTTGGCTTATAACGCTCATGAGTCACGACCTTTGATAGATTTTGTTTTCCTGACTCTTTTTATATCCCCACAATATTATATGATCCTTCATGATTCACTAGTTAGTAGCTTTATTCAAACAGTACTTATAAATTTGTGTAGTTACTAATAGAGCTTGATATATGCATGTTCATAACCGTTAACACTGTGCAGTGTTGTTCAAGAATAAGGTTAGCAGGGTGAAGATTTATCACGGCCAATTCACCATGTTAATAGAAAAGAAGTACCTTTAGTGCATATCAATCGAGTTATTAAAACTTTGTCCAAGCTAGCATGATAATATGTTGTGTAAAGAATGAACATTTGATTGAAAATCCAATCTCCGTTAAACAAAAAACCAATTTGTAATATTGACGTAATATCCTTAAACCTAAAATTGAAAACTGAGTATATAACGTGAAAAGAAAATATATGTACAGGCCCAGCTATAATAATTGACAACTCTTTAAAATCACTACCCATCCATCTAGACACTATGGTCTACCTTCATCAAACCCGGGACATATCACATACCAAATTAGATATCCAAAAACTTATAAGCTTGGTGGTAATTCTTCAGCAACAGGATAACTAGCATTAGTGTGGGCGGCACTAGTAGCTGAAGCGGTAGAAGTTGAAGTCTGAGCATGAGCATGAGCATGTTCAGCATCATGACTATGATCTTCCAACTGTTTGACATGTTTCACTTCATCGATGTAATACTTCAACATTTCTTCAATACCGTTCTTCAACGTGATTTCACTTGAAGAACAGGATTTACAAGCACCTATAAGTTTCAAATAAACTGTACCTGTATCGAAATCAAACTTGACGAATTTCAAATCACCTCCATCTTCTTGAATAGCCGGTTGAATTCTAGTAGTTAACAATTCTTTAATTAGGTCAATGACTTCATCTTCGTATGATTGTTCTTCCTCTTCTTCTTCAAGTAGTTGTTCACCGTCTTCGCCAGTTGCAGAAACAGCGGATTTGGATTCACGTTGTTGTAGTTTGTCGTAATATTCGGGATCAAGAATAGGTAGTCCTGAATTCAAATGTTCTGTTAAAATGGCAAATATTTCAGGCTTCAACACTCCCCAGTTACGGTCCACTTTAGGACTCTTCACTATTGTGATGAAATTGTAACCGAATAAGATGGACTGTATGGTCTTGTTGTCAATACTGAGTAATTTGAAAGCCAGTTCTGATCGATTTAATGCTTCTTTTATTCCATTGATTTCCACTGTGGGTGTGGTCTGTGAGGGGAGAATCGGTGTGTTTGATGGTAGGAATTTCAGAGCATGTTCGTTGGGTGTGGTTTGTGTTTGGATGAATAGTGAACGTATAGATTGGCGTTGTATTTGTAATAATGTTGATGGTAGTGGGGTGACTGATGTTGGTTTGATTATGAGCTTTGATGATGCTCTCATTAGTGAGGTGTGTCTTCCGAGTTGTCTGAACATTTTTGGGATCTCTCGTTGTGTGCTGGTTTTGTGTACCTGTTGTTCGCTTCTAAGTGATTTGAGCTGTTGAAGATGGTTTTTCTTGTTTTAAGATTTGATATTTGTAGATTTTAGTTAGTTGAGAAACAGGTGAACAGGATGAAAGATGACAAATTGTGGTTCTGATTCCTGAATTCTCAGATGATTAGTGGCTCTTTGCTTCTCTGGGAAAGCGGGGCCAGAGTGGAGCGAGAATGCCTTGGGTTGTGGCTGGGTTGTGGCTGATGAGGGTGTCACCTGAGTAGTCGTGTGCCAACTAGTTTAATGTGGCTAGTGGCTAGTGCACTCATCACCCAGCACAGCCTTGAGCACAGCCTCTCAGACTCAGTCAGTGTGACTTGACTCAGTCAGTGTGACTCGTGACTCGTGAGAATATCGGATCTGTTATATAGCAGCTGTCCATAAAAATTTCCTCGGTAGTTGAGCAATGAGCACACAGCTAGCTAAGCTAAGCTAAGTGTACTCGCCCTCGTACCGTATAGCTGCACTATAGGAGGAGGAGATGGATCTGTTTCGTATATTTGCTGTCCTCGTTCAACTTTTCAAATTTACATATTTCATCCGATTTTATTGAAATACTGTCTATTTTCTCAAACTACTGTCTTGGAAATAGATATCTGTTTTTCATATAACTTGAACCCATTCCAATATATTTGTCGGTCTCTTTGTTGAACTCAACTACCTGATCAACAACTTACAAATTACAACAACTTCCTTCCGAGCTTCAAACTTCTCTTGTTTTCAATTGCTCATCTCCAAGCATAAACGAACCTCATCGAAACATCAACAAACCCATCATGTCAGGATCAACTAGTTGGACTTCTTTCGTCAAGTCATTAGCTTCATATAATGGTGATTTAGCATCATTAACTGCTCCACCTTTCATTTTAGCTCCAATATCTTTGGCTGAATACTCACAATACTGGGCCGAATACACTGATCTTTTGGTTGCTCCAACACAAATCAAGACCGTTGGTGAGGACAAAGAGCCAGTTGAATTACAAAGAATGCTCGCTGTTATCAAATGGTATTTGGCTACTCTGAAATCACAATATACTTCAAGAGCAAGTACGTTGGGTAGTGAAAAGAAACCATTGAATCCATTCCTTGGTGAACTGTTTGTCGGTAAATGGGTGGATGAATCGGATGATGGTCATATTGGTGAGACCGATTTGGCAATTGAACAAGTGAGTCACCACCCTCCTATCACTGCATACGGTATTGAGAATAAGAAAAATAATATTGTTTTGCAAGGTTACAACCGTATTAGAGCTTCTATGTCTGCCACTGGTTCTTTAAACGTTAGACAATTCGGTCACTCTATCTTGGAATTCAAAGACTTAAACGAGCAATATTTGATCACTTTACCTCATTTGCATTTAGAAGGTTTGCTTGTCGCTGCTCCATTTGTTGAATTGGAACAAAAGGCTTATATCCAATCATCTGCCGGTTACTATGCTACGATAGAGTTCACTGGTAGAGGTTACTTCTACGGTAAGAAGAACAGTTTCAAAGCTAAGGTGTACAAGAGTTATGAAGATTCAGTCAAGAAGGGCAAAGCATTGTACACAATTGCAGGTCAATGGTCTGGAGCTTCTAACATTGCCAAGGGTTCATCATCACCAAGTTCAAGTGACCCATTGTTCATCGATATCGCTAAACAAAAAGCACAAACTTTACAAGTCAAACCAATTGAGAAACAACATGAGTTGGAAAGTAGAAGAGCTTGGGCTAAAGTCGCCGAGGCCATCAAGACTGGTGATATGAATCTCATCCATGCTGAAAAGTCCAAGATTGAGAATGCCCAAAGAGACTTGAGATTGAAGGAGAAAGAAGCTGGTACTACTTGGAAAAACAGATGGTATGAACAAGTTGATTATTCTAAGTTGCCTGATGATTACGATGCTTTTGTTAAGTTGGCTAAGATGGCTAATTTGTCCATTAAGAATGTTCCTTCAAGTACTTTGAAAGGTGATTCTAAAGAGGATGGTGTCGATGATGAAACCCATTGGAGATTCAACCGTGCTAAGTTTGATAATGAAACTGAAGTTGTGATTTAGAAATTAGATAAGCATGTGTGGTCTGCCTAATTTATTTTTATTTGAAACTAAAGTTTTCTCTACACCTTTCATCTTTTCCATCTTTTTCTCCTTGTCATCTTTCATGCTCGTCATATCTTTTATCTTCATTACAATTTACCTGTACGTCATCTTCTGTCATCAATTAATTTCATGATTTTTACTCTTTTTTTTGTATGCTTGATTTTACTTTACTCTCTTAATTTTGTCTTTCCGTGTTTTTCTTTCTCTTTTTACCATTTTCACTATATCAATTGTTAAATTACACCCAACTAATATATCGTTTTCTACAATATAGTAATTGCCTATAATGTAATCACATTTTAATCTACACTCCATCACTAGAAAAGTTAAATAAAACCGTGGGTAAATTATAAAATTAAAGAAAGAAAAGAGATATCAAATATGATCGAATCAACCAAAAAAACCTTCAAATTTCTATCATCGATTGAATTCAATTATAAGGAAAGTTAATAAGGTCGTGTGCTAATCATTTTTACGAATTCCAGGCTCCAACTCACATCCGTACAGAACATAGCTTGTTGTTAATACTGAATCGATCAGGCATCATCTAAATGAAAAATGAAAATTAAGAGCCTGAAGAATCAGGTTGTAAAATCTAAGCAAAGTAATATAGAGGCAGTATAAGTGAAAGAAAAGCATATATAATAAAACACAAGGAAAAATTGATAATCCGACAAAGTATAGAGAAAGATAGAAAACGAAGGAGCAAAAAAAAATATTAGTTAATTAAAATAAACAACAATCATAAACATACACATGGACTGCTAGTGATAAAGACAATAAAACAAACAAATAGCAAAAGAAAACAAATTAAAATAAAGAAACCAGCTTAAAAATAACAAATTATAATAAAAACAAAAGGAACATGTAATAAAAAAAGGGAGAAAGGGAAAGAAAAAGAAAAAGAAAGAAAGATCAATTTGGATCATAAATTTCGCCAGCACCAGAAACATAACTATCACTGAAAGCTTCGTTTCTAATAGCTTGAATCCATGGATCTTGCAACAACTCAACTGCACTGAGACGCTTAGTTGGATCAGAATCAAGACAGTGTGATAAGAATTCTTGACCTTGAGGACTTAATTGATCAGGATTTGGGAATTGTGGCAGATGTCCAGCGGCAATATGGTACATGACAGCATACTCATTATCCAAATTAGCCCATGGTCTTCTACCTGTAGCCATCTCCAAGACACAACAACCCAATGACCAAATATCAATGGCTCCGAATTTACCTGGGTTTTCACCCTTGATGGTTTCTGGTGACATGTACATTGGTGTTCCAGTGAGGTTCTTTGACTTGCGACGTGATTGAATCAATGAGCTCATTGTTGGTTCTGGACTGCTTTGATTCATGAATGGATGCAGGTTTTGTGTCATGTTTTGTGTCATTATACTTGAAGTAGTGGATGAAGTTGGTGTATTTGGGACACTGCCATGAATACTTCCATTAGGACCCATGATTATCACTTTGGCGGAGCCAAAATCCACAAATTTGACAACTCCCAAGTGATCCAATAAGATATTTTCCGGTTTGATGTCACGGTGAATGATGCCCAATTGATGAATATAAGCTAGACCTTCAAGCATTTGTAAAGTGTATAATTGAATCACAGCCTCATCTTCAATTCTACCGTATTCAATTAATCCTGAAAGTGAACCACCACTGCAGTATTCCATGAAAATGTAAACTCTGTCACGATGCACTTCAACACCAAAAAATTGAACAATGTTAGGATGAGATAGCATGCTCAATACAGTCATCTCGCTCTTAATTGCTGGAACGACGGTCTTGATGGATTGTCTATCGTGGAATCTAATCTCCTTCACAGCCATGGCGCCACCAGTATCTAAGTTAATGGAAGCATAAACAGAACCAAACGTTCCCCCACCCAAAAACTTACCCTTTTGCCATCTGATAGAAACAGATGACAATGAGGAAGCCAAGTAGGCCAAAAGTTGATTTTCCGTGTCAGTGTCATCCAGCACTCTACCGACTGTTTTTTGATCGACTTGCATGAGTCTTCTTTCCTCCTCCAGCTTGTTGACTTGAAACATAATGTGCTTTCTCAATGAGCCAATACTCTCATCATCCAGAGTGTACAAATCTTTATCGGATTTAGAACCGTAATTCATCATTCTCTTCTTCTGCAATTCCTTGGTTCTAGCACCCATGATATCGAAATGGGAAATTAACAATGACATACATCCAGCAACTTTATCTCTGAGTCTGTAAAACTTCTCACTATCCAAACTCAAAATGTTGAAACCTCTAGAAATATCCATTGCAAACTCCAATGCTGTAACACACCATCTGAAAGTCTTTTGGTCAGTTGGAATACAATCATCTACCACAAAACTCAACCACTCAATAGACAGTTGTAACAACTTCAAAATGATCATTGATCTTCTAGCCTTATCAAAGTTTCTACTTGAATCTCTTCCAACGTCTCTGATGTAAATGAACATATTGTTAACTAACTCTTGACAATCTTTAATACCTCTGCATTGATTTCTGATGTTTGGGACGCCATCGATGGTTGAACAAGTCATCTTGAAGAAATGCTTGGAAATGATTTGCAATTCTTTTTGAACCTTTGGAAGGGAACATCCTATTGTGATTATAGAGCCAATGCTATCTCCCACACATTCTTTGAACCAAGCAGCACACTGTTCCAAGTTGGCTTCAACACCACCCTTGTTGATCAACATAACTTTACCCTTCTCCAAATCACCGATAGGTAAAGAGTCGATTTCCAATGGAATCACTGGACCATCCCACATCATTGCCTTGGATGGATAAACCACCAACACATAATCATAAATATTACTTTCATAGGTGGCACCGCTCATTGGATTGTAATCAAAGTTATCATTGTTCAGGGTACCGACAAAGTAGTTGTAGTTGTTGAGAGCATCCAAATGTCTCTTAGGAATCTTACGGAAATCAACACCAAGATGTGAAGCTTTCAATATTCTTTGCACTTCAAATGGACGACCAGAAAGAGTTTCTGAAGCAAAGATATACATTCCATCATCAGCCAAAGCTGGACTGTGGTAAAGAACGTGATTTGTTTCCTTCAATACTTCAAGAAATTTCTTCATTTTGGAACCACTTAGATTGTATTGGATAGAGTTTCTAAAATATTGGTTAAGCAACGAATTAAATCTGAAGAACTTTCTTCTCAATTGACCAAAATTCTCCATGGTTGAAGTATACCATCTAGTCATTTTGTTCTTATCCAAACCGGAGTCATCATATGGAGGACCCTGTAATTGATGATGCATATAGTGATTCAATCTTGCAGCTAGCTTGGATGTCAACACCGTAAACTGAGTGGCAATTTCAACAGAACCACCTTCAATGTAGAAACCCATATTTTGTAGAAAAGACCATTCTCTTTCCAGTTCTTCTGGTTCTTTGAAAGTTCTGAAAGACTTGGATGACTTTGGAGAATCTAACAATTTTCTATTTAGCAACAATAAGTAATGATGAACACACTCTAAGATAGCATTATCAAACTCAGTATCCTGGTAATCCGGCAAAGAAACCCAACCATCTTGAGGGGCACAATACTCCAAAAACGAAGTTCTGATCTCCAATGCTAAAGAAATGTACATTTTGAAATCATCTAAAACTTGATCAATCATCATCATGGTTGGATTTGTCAACTTCTGAGAATAACTCAATCGTGTTTTCATTAATTCTTTCATCAACTTGGAAGGAAACTTGGCTAGAACAAACAAATTATCAAGGTAAGTTGGTAGTCCTAATTCTTCAAAAATCTGTTGGAATTCTAGAAAAGAAGCTTTGGCTTTGAAAGTCCAATCAGAGAAGCTGGTGAAGAGACGTCTTTCAAACAAATCATGGATATCTTTCTCTTTCAATATTCTCTCAACGAATGAGCGATCGTCTTTCAATATATGACCGTGGAAGGACTTTGTTCTTCTCATGTCGATGTCCATGTCCAGGTCCAGGTTCTCATCACGGGCTGCTTGATCAAAGTCTGGTTTACTACTCAAAGAATTGCCTCTTGATATGTTAGGAGAGTAGGGTCTCAAGATATCTAAGTCATCGTTACCAACCCAGACTTTCAAAATGTAGGATTCTCTATCAATAGCAGCTGCAATCGAAGTCCAAGCAACTAAAGCATCTAAACGGCTGGTGAATTCAGGTGTTAGAATTTGAGGTTTGTCATTCTCCATCTCCTTGGCGGTGTTCCACAATTCTTGGCATCTATCATACTTCTCTAGTAATGCATTCACTTTCTTAGAAGCAAATTGCACTTGCTCGGCATATGAGAGTTTTCTAACCTCTTCTGGAATATCTAATTTGAACTTTAAGATCTCTTCAACGGTCTCATCAACCAATCCTCTGTGGTAAAGCACCAATCTTTTTTGATCTTCTTCTGTACGTCCAAATAGTTTGGCTCTGATGCCTAACCATAGATCTTCTTTATATGAGGCTCTCAAATAACTACCTTCTTCAACATCAGTAATTGGTTTAATCAGCTTGGTCTTCTCTCCGGTAACCACATCACCGGTCAAAACTGTCTGTAGCAGAGACTGCCACTCTAATCTTTCCAAAATATTAGCATTTTCTTCTTTGTTCTTAAGGTGGATATCATCATTCTTGTTCAACAAATCTAATAAGACATGGGAATCTAAAACATATTCGGAACTCTGGTCCCAGTAGTCATCAGCGATACCGATCTGCTTACTTAATGCTTTCAAAGCTTCAAACTCTTTGTCTTTATCTGAATCAATTGGAGGAGCTTCTGGAAACAAATCATTGTTCAATCTTTCTAAATCCTTTGTTGAGTCAACTTCATCTTCATTATTGCCAGTGTCGTCGTCATCGTCAACAGTCACAGTTTTGTTAAAGTAATCATCGTTGTGTGGATATCTATTTCTAATCTTACTGATACCAGTCAAATACATCCGTTCTTGTTGCTGATATTGTTCAGATAGCTTACTCTTCATATTATCCCTGATAATATTTGAGTGGGGTCTAACAGCTTCAATGGAATGGATTTGAGAACCATGTTGGGCACTTCCCTCTCTTAGTTTCTGATAACTATTCAACGTTCTAATTGATCTCGTAGAGTTGGTTGGTGTTAGAGTTACAGAAGGATGGACTGGTTGGCTTCCACTGTTTGAACCTGTTGATTTTATTCTTTGTAAGTTGCCAGAAGAAGAGGGAATACGCTGAGCAACTGCTGATGTTGGAGGTGGTTTCGAGGTTGTCAGTGAAAAACTTGCCTTTCTTCCATGTGTTGGTGGTTCAGTTCCATCTTTCTTTGTCAAAATAGGTTTAGGTGATGTTGTTAACTTTGTAGCACGATCTGTAAAGCTCTGTATTTCAACTTTAGGAGTAGATGAACCTGTACTATGTTGACTTTGGTTTTGGCTGTGGCTGTTATCGTTGTTACTGTTTGTGCGGTTCAGAGTCGAGTTACTGTTGCTGTTATGACTAGTTGTGTGGCGAAGTGACAGTGGGCCTTCATCCACTTCTGGTATTTGGTAATCCAGTGGGCTGCTAGCAGGTTTGTTGAAATCAAACTCTCCTGTCAGACCAGGACTAGAGTTTGGTGTTCCCCTTGGAGAGAGCAAAACTGGTGTTCCTATGCTTCTGGCAGCCAATTTAAGAGCAGGAAGTGCTGAAACTGCAGCATCCTTTCTCTGGGAGGCGGTTGAAGGTGATTCTGGGATCTCTTCAGGTGGTACAGTGTTTTTGGTGGGGTTGCTGTTGGCGTTGGTTGTATTATCCCGTTCGTTGTGGGACTGCATCTTAATAGTTTGTCTGATTAAGGCCTTTCAGTTCCGTGAGTCTTCAAATAAAATGGTAAGATACCAGCTATGATAAAAGGAGTGTAGATAGTGGGAAATGTTATATGAATGAAGGTCTTTGAGTAAGGAGGCAAGAAGGAAACAGGGAAAGGCACTGGGAGGGATGGCAGGAAGGGTGTCCACCGGTCTTTCAAATCTTTTGATTTTTGGTTTTTTCGAGAGTGCTCTGGTGTGTCTCTGCTCTGAGCGAACAGGAAGTGGAAGTGGTCAGAGGACAGGCCAGGAGGATCTCGTTGGGCTGGAAAACGCCTTTGAAGAATCAGAAATGCCCATCACCAAACGTGCAGCTCATTCCATAGATATCACAGAATACATACTCAACTGGTATCAGTGAAACCATCCATCAACAAAATGACACAACCGGAAATAGACACGAGCAGTATGTGAATTGATCTCAACAGGACAGGACACCTGAACGATCAGCCCAATGCCATCAGACCGATAAAGACCAACAATTTACTAACTAAACGACCTGATCCCTTTCCATTTCAATTTAGATGTGCTTGATCTTGACCAGTGCTTGGAAAACTTATACAAAGGCCAACTACTATCCGAACCAGTGGTAGAACAACTATGTTTCAGGCTGAAAGAACTACTCATCAAGGAATCCAATATCGTGCATTTGCAATCGCCCATCACGCTGGTTGGTGACATTCATGGTCAGTTTTATGACTTGTTGGAGATATTCAAGATTGGAGGATATCCTCCAGACACAAACTATCTATTTCTTGGAGATTACGTTGATAGAGGATATCATTCGATAGAAACCATTTCACTTTTAATTGTGCTCAAGTTGAAATATCCAAACAGAATCAATTTGATCAGAGGTAATCACGAGTCAAGACAAATCACAACAAACTATGGTTTTTACACAGAATGCATCACGAAATACGGTTGTGACTCGAATGTTTGGTCATTATTCACGGATTTGTTTGATTATTTGGTGCTTGCTGCTATTGTGGATAACAATTTGTTTTGTGTTCATGGTGGACTCTCACCGAATGTGCAGACGATTGACTCGATTTTGGTGATTGATAGATTCAAAGAAATACCACATGATGGACCAATGGCTGACTTAGTGTGGAGTGATCCTGATCCAGAGTTACTTAACTTCAGAATATCATCAAGAGGAGCTGGTTATCAATTTGGAATCAACGTGGTGAACAAATTCTTACAGTTGAATAATTTCGAAAAGATTTACAGAGCCCATCAGTTGTGTAACGAGGGTTACCAAGTGTTTTGGAAGAGCAAAGTGAATACTGTCTGGTCGGCTCCCAATTACTGTTATAGATGTGGTAATAAAGCCTCGATATTAGAGATTTTTGACAACATGAAGAATCCCAACAGTTACAGATTTAATGTTTTTGATGCTTCACCTGATAGTGAAAAGGAGTTTATAAGGCTGGAGAGCAATATTGATTCAGATTTTGATGTTTTTGATAGCTCTGATAATGAATATGGTAATGGTACAAATTGGATGGATTTCCCTAATGGTTCAGATGCAAAATTAATCAAAAAAGCTCCTTATGTGGAATATTTTATGTGAGTTTGCTTCTTCTTATGCCAAAAATGTATGGCTAATTGTGTCGTTCCGCATTTCTTTTCTAATTGACTGTTCTTGTGACGTTTTTTTGTTGTAAATTGTCGTTTTACTCCCGAGTCCTTCCTCATTGAAGTCTGTCCTTTTCGACGACCTCTTGACTATCCAATTTCTTTTTCTGTACATTATTAATGAGTGTTAGATTTAAAGCATATACTGAATTTAATCGTTATCATTGTAGACCCTTAATTAAAAATCCCCTTTGATTCGATACAAAGTTTCGCAAATACATTTTCAATTTTTTCAAGTCTCAAGAGTAGTAAAGTTCTAAGTTAGTTCCATCATGAATTTCATAATCATCCAAAGTGATATGGTCTTTGAAAATCATGTATCCTTTCTTCAAAGTAAGTTTGTTATGATCGGTACCTATCTGTAGTCCCAACACTTTTTTGAAGTCGCCAATGGTGTCTGAAGGAAGACACTTCACCACAATTTTCTTGCCAAGTCTAAATAAGCTTGTTGTTAGTATTCACGATTTTGCAGTGCCGATTTGGAGATGAAACGATGTGAAGATTTTGACATACCTGTCGTTGCAAGTGACTTCTAACATTGAGATTGTGTGTATCGGATTCAATGAATGGATGACTTTGAAGGACGGGCTGATAGATAGGTGATTGATCGGGGGACAGAAACATGAAATCCAGGTCCAATTTTTTGATAACCTCGTGGGTGAATTAGCTTGTTTTTCCTTAGGCCAGGAACGGAAGGAAAATTCCTGTACGTATAGGCCATGGCCAGCCTGAGTGGCAAGTGCGCGCAAAAGCTGAGTTATCGCAGATTCGCAGTGATTGACATGGGATGGATCTGCCAGGCCCCAGCCAACTACTAGCTGTAGTAGGGACCGGTACGTGAGCCCTCAGCCAGGGGGGCCTGTACGTGCCTGAGTTTTTTTTTATCACAATAGTATATGTACGTACTCATTGGACTCTGGAGAAACAACAACAACTGCTCTTGCAAGTGGACACCAAGTACCACCCATCTCTCCGTTCAAGACTCAAGCTGATCCATCCCTGTTCATATATCTTTTTTCTTTCCCTGGCGCCTGAAACCAATCCAAAGAAACAACATCAATGGCCAGCCAGGACAACCAATACCCCGTCCCTTCCATGCTGTCCTCTCCTCGAATCAACTTCGACAATTCCACCACGGATGACGAGCCTTTGCCCCTAAACCTCAAAGCACCTCAGAGTTTTGGTTCGTCTAGAAGAGGACGTCGTACTCCATTTCT
The DNA here is from genome assembly GCA_001599995.1 of Ambrosiozyma monospora. Classification (NCBI taxonomy): domain Eukaryota; kingdom Fungi; phylum Ascomycota; class Pichiomycetes; order Pichiales; family Pichiaceae; genus Ambrosiozyma; species Ambrosiozyma monospora. The sequence goes on from BCIP01000028.1 coordinate 313,258, forward strand.
CAGACCAGACTCTTTCATAGAAGAAAGCGAAGATGAACTTGCTGTTGATGGTGAAGAAGATGATGCCATCATTAACTTCTCCAAACCTCCAAAGATGTCATTTTTAGATGGTGAGATCAGTCCTTTCAAATTCAATTCACCTGTTCAATCTCCTATTAGACAAAACACCCCATTTGATTCTCCTTCAAGCAGGGCAAGCAGAATGCATAGACACTCAAGGTACTCCTTATACAGTCTTCAAAACAATTCTAATGGCTCTATCAATTTACAACAACCCCCACAGCCCAACCATGCTCGTGCCAACAGTGCAACATCCCAATATAGGCCAGGACCTATTCTTCCACCAAAGACAAGATCTCCAATAAGGTCAAACGGTAGAGGTGGCTCTCCAATAAGGGCTCCTCCATCCATTAACATCAGCAGAGGTGCCTCACCAATCAGATCAAACTCTCCATCAAAGTACCAGCCGTTCCGTTTTGGTTCTATCATGATGAATAACTCTACAGATAATTTGGCTCTTCCAGGAAGCAACAGCGGATCAATAACATCAATCCATGGTGGTGGAAGTGGAAGTGGAGGAGGAGAAGCAAGTACTCCAAAGGCCTCATACAGAAGAGGTCACAGATATAAGCATTCTTCTGTGTCGATGAATATGTTTCAAGAACCTATAAAGAAAGCTCCTAAAAATGTTCCCAAGACATACGAAGTGCCCAAACGTGAACAGATTGCACAGTCTTTGAGCACGTCTCAAAAGACTAAATTATGCTGGGCTGGTTTCAATATGCTTTTGAGTTTTGCAACTTATGTTTTGGGGTTCCAATACGGCAATGTGTGTCTTTCAACGTTATCCCATTTGATCATGTATGATTCAATTGGCAATTTCTTAGTTGCTGGTGTGCAAATCATGACAAATTTCGAAATTTGGAAAAATTCATCTTTGAAGTATCCTTTTGGGTTGGGTCGTATTGAAGTGTTAGCTGGTTTTGGGCTTTCTGTTTCTTTGTTATTTGTGGGTATTGAATTATGCTCACATTTACTAGAAGAACATGTTGTTGATCTCGTGGTTGGAATCGGTCATGCGTCAGAAGAAGTCCATTCTCATCATGTTCATGAACATAAGGGAGAGCAAATGAACCCAATTCTATACGAGCTGTTTTTAGCATTAGTGCTATTTGTCACGTTGTATTCATCAAGAGTGTTGCTCGGTGGTACCAGTGTCTCTAAAGGCACGATTCCTGAACAACCAGTTGCCAAAAAACCATATGCTAGAAGATTAAGTTCATTGACTCTGGAAGAACCAAAGAAGACCAACATTAACACACATATCAAAAAGTATAACATTTTGAGTACATCAACCAGTATTTTAACATTAACATACACACTGTTCTCTATGATTTATCCATTGGCACACGGCACAGAATACGTTGAAATTGTGAATCAGCTGTCCACTTTCCTACTATCTGTTTTTGTGTTGATTACAGCTTCAAGCATGATCAAAAAACTCTCGAATATTTTATTGTTAGGTAAACCATTCAAAGGATTGGATCATCAAATTACGAAAAATGTCACATCTTTGGATGTTTTCAAATCATCATATAAGATTCAAGAGTTATTGATCAGCAAAGTGAACCATAAGATCTTCATCATTATATTGAAAGTCAAGATGGTTGGTGCTTCAGAGGAAGATGAGTCAAAGTTAAGATTCTATGCTTCTAAAATCATTAGAAATTTGATGTTTAAAGCCATCAGTGGACAACTGGACTCCAATGCTACCGCAGCTGCTGTCTCAGCTGATCCAGATGTCGATGCTGATAGAAAATCATTGATTGATATCCTCAATTTCGATTCACCTTTTGATTACTTGGATGATAGCGGTGAACAATTTGAAATTACCATTGATGTTGACAGATTGTAAAACAGGCAAAAAAAAAAAAAAAAAAAAAAAAAAATAAAAAACGTTCCCTTTTTCAGGCGTACTTGTATTAATTTTTTGGTTTTTTCCTACTATTATCTGCTTCTTTTTCTTTTTTTTGTTTTAAAACCCCCACCCCCGTTTTGTACAGAGTATACTGTATTGTATGTGTCATTCCTTTTCTTTTCCTTGTCTGTCCTTTTGATTTTCTCCTCCGTTACTGTTAAAGCTGTATTTATTTAGTTTTGTGTTTATATTTGTTGTTTGAATTGTTCTAAGATTTAATTAATTGAAATTATATAGTAGTACACATAGGTATAAATGTAAACGAAGTGTTGATCTGTCTAGTAGGTTACTCGGTCGGATGGAAATAGGTAATTAGGCAATGATAGGGTAAAACAATCTAGCTAAATAGCCACTAGAAGTGTTTCTCAATAAATGGTCATATCTTTCTTTACGTGAATTCAATAATTCCAAACTAGCGTCTTCGTGAGCAGAATGTTCTGTGGTTTTTTCATTGTTTGAGTCAGAGTATGAACTATTTGATAGATTTTCAATCATTGAGTTTGTCTCCTCTAATCTTTTATCTAGGACTCTTCTAACCTTGTATTCCCTAACAGGAACAAGGAAAAAGAAACTGATAATAGTCATACAACCACAGAAAATCTGAGCATGCAAAAATGGTTTTGAAGCAGTCATGTCTCTCAATTTAAGAGCAACAACTTCAACAAACAAACAAAAGCAACCAACGATGATATTTTCAAAACCCCAAGCGGCTGGGAAGAGATGAATTGGAACAGCATCTGGCATAATAGCTTGGTTTAACAATTGACACCAACCTGATGTTAAACCACTGATGATAGCAAAGAAAAGCACAGTGATGAAGTTATTACAGTTGATCCAGAAAGCAAAGACGATGATAGCAATGAAGATGTTTAATGTCAAGGCCAAGTTGATACGGCCAACTTTGTCACCAAAGTAACCAATGGCTGGACGACCGATAGCTTGACAACCGTTGAAAATGGCAGTTATATGGGCACCACTCTTTTGAGATAGACCGATGAATGTAGAAAATGCAGCAAGAGAATAAGTTAGAACCAGATAGGAAATGATACCAAAACCAAACCATAGTGAAATGGCAACAACTGGCCATCTTTTCAAAACTGAAAAAGCAAACACGATCTTACACTGTTGTTTAAAGAATTTCCAGCTTCTTTCTCTGTGTCTTGGAACTCTCTCCTTCAATAAAGCAGTACATATCATGAGCAAAACAACAGCAACGATGGCATTCATTCTCATTCCCCATTTGAAATCGCCAGTATCAGTGATAAGTTTTTGACCAGCCAACACCATAACACAGCCTCCAATACCAGAACCACAAACGGTTATACCGGAGGATAAACCTCTCTTTTTCATGAACCAACTACTCAAGACCACGATAGCTGGATGGAAAACGAAAGCAAATCCAAAACCACACATCAAACCTTGAGTACAATAAAGTTGCCATAGTTTGGTACAGAAGGAACACAGCATCAAACCGGCAAAATACACAAGTGATCCAACAAACATGGTTGGACGAATTCCAAAAATGTTGGAGGTGACTGAAGCAAAAGGTGCAAGAGCTTGTGCTAAAAATGCACAGAGGGAAGATGTTAAAGCATAATCGGTTGCAGAAGCACCTTCAAAAGTATCATTATTTAACCAGAAACTAATGTAAATACCAAATGATGTAAGCATACCCCATGTAGAAACCACCAAGAGAACTTCAGCAAAGCAGATAACCCAGGCGTATCCTGTGTCCATTGGTGGGTATTTTTCATCTTCATTCGCATTAGCCTCGTTCTCCAACTGTTCACCTAACACTTTTTCATCTTCTCTGTCTTCATCCAAATGTTGTGGTTTTCCAGTATGTGATTGATCATCGATGTGAGTAGCAACTTTCATAGCATCATTATAATCCAAATGTGTCAACACTCGTCCTAAATCAGACTTTTCCATTTCTTGACGAGTACGTATGATTTGCAAATTATCATCTTTGGCATCAGAAACCAGTTTAGCAGCATTCTTTGTAACTCTTTTGGATGTTGTAGAAATGGCAGAGGTGACCGTATGTACTCTTTCTAACCCGGAACTATGTGATGTTTGTAGTGCAAGTGATTGTGGTTCCGAAGACGTGTTGTATGATTGCACATCAGAAGATCCTATGGAGTCAGTATCGTTATGTTGGACGTTGTTAGACATGTTCAGTATCAGTAAATTGTTGAATTAATCTGATTAGCAATATTGGAAACATATTTCAGGAAAAGATAGTGATGGAAAAGAGAACAATTTTCAAATAAATCCACTGCTGACACCTTTAAATTTAGGCATGGATTAACCGATCAGGGCCTCGGGCAGCTTGAATTTTTGAGAGATTAACTTTCTCAACTTTTCCCTGAGCTCGGTGGCAGCAGTTGCCCAATGGGGCAGGTGTGATCCCCGAAGTAACGTGGTACCTCCGAAACAGCATTGTTTTTATGTGGCGTGAAGCCAAGTTTTTGTCAGCAACTGTCGGACCTCAGGCGGGATCCTCTGAGATCCTCTGATCTGATTCGGTGCTCATCTTTCTCTTTCTTTCAAGGCTCACTCACACATGTTGGTTGAAATACTTCCTGCCTTACCCTTCGGAGACCCACAACCGAATCAAGTGCCTTTACCTTTAGGAAACCCGTAACCGATTGATTTCTATTTGCCGTAGAATTTTGTAGAAACTTGCCTTCAATGAGCCAATCGACAATAAGAAAGCAATCGTTAATTCTAGAAATCGCCTAAAAGATCACGGATCTGGGATTCCAAATAGGAATTGGGTCTCCGAGCGGTAAAGTACGGATATGGACTCCCGAATTTGTTGAGTATCCGAAGGAAGGAAGGGTGAGGCACGACGGCACGACGACACAAATGAATAAGTTGAATAATGATGATACAGTGGATACAGTAAATTGTGAGTACATCATTTCAATCTTCAAAGCTATATCAAACAATGTCACATTCTCAGGACGATAATCCACATACCTTCGATAATGAAAAGAAAGCTGATGATCTTCCAATTTCATCAACACCAATATCAACAGACTTACCTAAACCCAAGCCATCATCACCCATCAAACCTCGCAGATTTTTTTCCAGATTTACCAGACACAACAAGAATAAATCTAACGAAAATACAACTGCTGAAGCATTAGATGATCCTGCTGAAAGCATCCCTGCCATTGAAGAGCTAGAACAATTGGAAGATGAAAAAGATGGCTCATTTGACATGTTCAAAACAAACAATTCGCAAAACGATCAACCATCCACCCCAGATAGTGAAAACGAGTTTCAGAACCAATTTACAATGAATATGATTGAATTCTATCTTTCTTGCTTGATGTTCATTGCATGGTTGACAGACATGGTTGTTCCAAACGACAGCAAATACAGAAACTTTGCTTTAATGTGTGTGGCAATATCAGCCTGTATTCTTCTCAAAATAACTTGTGTTTAACTTACAAAGATTGATACTAACATAAGATACCCAAAATTTACAGAAACGTCATCCAAATCACTTCCTTCCTTGAAGCTCGATTCAAACAACTCATAGAATTCTACTCTTCGAATCACATTTTGTTCAACGTATGTATACCTCTTTTTTGTTGCCCTTTTCAAAACGCGAGAAATCACTCAGACTCGTCACGAAATAGGCGAAAGTTGAAACGATGCCCCGTTTCCCTTTTTTCCCAACACTGATGAAACAACCCTTACTAACAAATCTTTTCATTCTTTAGATATTGATCACTGCATTTGCTGCTTCAATTATCCCACCGTTGTCTTTATTTTTTGTTATCATGATTATTACATCAACTGTGTTCAGCACTTTGTTCGGTTTGGGACTCAGTATGATTGGACTCTCTGCAGGTATGTGTTCCCTCTCTGTTCCCCTTCTCCAATTGATTTTCATACCGAAAAAAATGATTTACTAACACAATGATACTTTAGCAATTGGTTTGTTCCCAATCTTCCTTATTTTGTTGACTATAATTCTGACTTCATTAGCCTTTGTCGCCATAACTTATGCCATCTCAATGTGGGTTCTCGGGTATTTTGAACTTAACCTACCTTCCAGATCAATTTTGACTTTTTTTGCAGACAGAATACCACCATCTGTTGGTATCAGTGAAACAGGTGGATCAAAGAAGGAAACCAAAAAAAAGCCTGACAAGGCTATTTCAAACAACAACGCTAGATTGCCATCTGCTCCAGTTGCTGAAATAGATGTTGCTCTACCAGAAGGTACTAGAGATATTACCAAAGATGATTTGCCTGAAGCGGTGACTAAATTACAACCAGATATTACAGATAACGGTGCATCACAAGCTGACGATGACGAGGGAGGAGATGATATTACCCCACTCAAAGACCAGGGAAGTCAAAAATAGTTGGCTTGCCATCCTTAAGAGATTATGAAGTGTATTACTGCTTATTTCAAATAATGATGAATGTTGTGTTTCATCCGATTGGATCCCATTGTTATCTTGATGTTCCAAATTCAGCAGCTTTTCGTTAATGTGCTGAATTCTTTGCTATCTACGATACTTTTTTGCCGTTTGTGTTTTATCTTATTTTAATTTTATTATTAATCAACTATTATACAATCATATTTTTTTGGAAAGAGAAGGATATGCAGCAGCAGTTGGAACGCTATGCTTTTCTTTAAGTTCTTTAAGTGTATTTCTAATTTCAACGTAGTTCATATGAAGCTTACCCACAAAATGATCGGCCAATCTTCTATCATTATCTAGCTTTGATAAAAAGGCACCACAAGCATCACAAACCTGCAATTTCTGTTTGACACTCTGGTTGATGCTTTCCAACGTCGATGTGTATCTTTTCTTTGCATCTTTCTTTCTCTGTATTAAGTCACCCAATGTTCGACTCACCATCAAAGATGCCTCAATTTCACCTTTCTCTGATAATAGTTGAATCTCTTCAACTGTCAATCCAATTCCAGTATCCAACTCATCTAATTCTCTTGATATATCAGAAAGCTCATTCTGTTCATCATGTGTGTACTCTAATCTCTTCTCTGACATTCGTATTTTTCTGTTACATTCATTCACGAATGCTTCTAAATCTTTGAGGTAGTCAAGTTCGTAATCTTGATTTGGCATCTTGATACCTTTCTTCTTCAATGTTTCATAAAGGATCTTGTGTTTCTCTGAATGCATTTTGGGACATCTTCCAAAATCTTCTTTAGTGCCTTCAAACATATCATATGGGCATTTTCCAACTAAGAAAGATTTGCAAATTGATGGCGATTCCAATACTGAAGGATCTGTTAAATTTTGTCTGTTTCTGTTCAGTGGGTTGTAGTTTCTGGGAAGGTGGTTGAGCAAGTCTCTTCCCATCAATTTTTCAAGTGCTTTCCGCTGCTCATAAGATGCTGACATATTTTGGATTGATATATGATGTTTGTTGCAAGTTGTATGGCGTGTTGGGTGAAATATTTTTATCTATCAAAAGACTAATGGTTGTTGAAGTGTTAAGATTTTGTAAAAAAAAATCTAAGAAGCGAAGACGTATTTTTTAGGCACCCGTCTGTATGTATGAATCTTGAAGCTGTCTCCTTTTCAATAGGTCCGATTTAAACAACAAACCCCACTTACAGATCAATACAACCTTCACATTTTTCCTCATTCACAAATAACAGCATCAAAACTATTATGGATATACGAATCATGGGAAGAGAAACTTTGAGAGTATTTACCAATGCAGTTAAAGCGGCAGCTTTAATCCACTTGTTCTCCACTAATTTCTTCCAGTTCAACGAAACTTCAGGTGATTCCATGTTACCCACATTACAAGTAAGTCGAGATTTCTGCATAGTGGACAAGAGATATAGATACGGAAGAGGTTTGAAAGTTGGTGATGTTATCATGGCCAGAAAGCCAAGCATGCCTGAGCAGTGGGTTTGCAAAAGAATCACAGGTATGCCTGGCGATATCATATTGATTGATCCAAGCAAAGACACACTAAGTAACCTTCAACTGGATGGTGATGAAGAAAATCTCAAATTGAAAGAGCTCAAGACGAAAGAAGAACTGGAAAACCAAAAGAACTTTGATCAATATGTGATAATACCCGAAGGCCATTGTTGGGTGACTGGTGATAACTTATCTCACTCTATTGATTCGAGAACTTATTCGGTGTTGCCATTGGGCTTGATCAGTGGAAAACTGATATATGGCTGGTACATTCCATCATTTTTCAATTTCAAACAGCATTATCTGAGAAAGATGGAGAATGCTGATTTAGACATAGATATAGATATAGATAACGAGTTATAGTTTTTTATGAGATAGCTTGTAAATAAATGGTTACAAATTACAATCAATGATGTTTCATTTTATTGTTATATTTATACATGCATCTATGAAATTTTGTAGCGGTAAAGAGTATAGATAAAAGCACAATTAACGAGAACCGGACTCTCTCAATTGATAAAGACCTCTCAAAGTCTTGGAACCCAAAAGCACAGCAGCCCATGTAGCACCAATAGATCTGTAGATTGTTGTGAAAATTGATTCGCCTAAGTAGTAATCAAAGAAAATCAATTCGAAAATAGCGATGGAAGCCATAAATGAAATGGTATAACCGAGAGGCAACTTGAATAAATTATTGCAATTCAAAGCACTGTTTTGACTCCAAAACAAAAATAAGGCAAAGAACAAACCAACAGCATTCAATGCAAAGGTTAATGAAATAAATGGTGAAATGTATTGTTCCCCAGCTCTGAATTGATGAATGATTTCAGGCTTTGCGGTAAATCTAGTTGGTTTTTCAGTCTTCACGGATTTTCTGAATCTTTCAGTTGGATCTAATTCACCAATAGCAACCAATAAGTTATATTCTGGATTGGCGTCACCAACTAACACACTGACAATAATTGACTCTGAAGACTTCAAAAAATCAGAAATGAATTTGACGGAAATTTTGGAGGTGAAGAGGTTTGTGTATGAATCAAATGTAGGATAGTAGTAAGAAGACAATTGTTGATCTGCAGTTGACAACAAAACAGCAACCTGTTCAGGCTTGGATATCAATTTCATATCTTCATTGTCAATCAAATTAAAAGAGACGGTGACATATGTGTTGTTAAGATCCAGTGGTAACGTTAGACTTGAAGACGCCGAGTTGTCCAACTTGATTTTTTCATTTCCAACTTTCAAAGCATTGGAAAATGTTGCTAAGAAAAGCACCAGGCCTGTTATAATGTTGGAAAATCTGATTGACATGTTGTGGACGCTGTGCAAGTAACGGAGTCTGGATAGGGAAGTGTGTTGTCTCTTGGTTGACCATCACTGAACATGAGAACACGTCTTCAACAGTCAGTTGAACCTGATGATTCCGTTTCTTGAAAAATGCGCCCCAGACTATACGCGTCCGCCACCTTCGCCATTCATGCAAATTACTACTAACTGTCTAGTATCTACACTCTCTATCAAACAATTGGGCTAAATATATCAAGAAATAAATGTCTACTAATTCACATTTCTTTTGTCAATGGTAATCCAAACAAGGCCCAAGATCCAAAAACCAGAGGTGGGAAGCAAAAAAATTGAATATTCGCCTGCACCCACGCTGGGAGTCGAACCCAGAATCTTTTGATTAGAAGTCAAACGCGTTAACCATTACGCTACGCGGGCGAATTCAAATTTGTAAGTGTGGCTGTGCAGATTTGAGGCGGTGCTGAATTAAATAGATGATATGGTGGCACAGCCACACTTGTGTATGTATATAAGAAGCGAGGTTTTCCCAACCTCGTTCAACCGTCATCCTGTCTCTTGAAGTAGTTTATATAGGCATTGAATACATTCCGAAGTTCCCGTCCTTACAGTTGGTAGCACAACGGCCATAGTCAAATCATCATGGCGGGAGAACAAGAATCAGAAATAACAGTTCAAGAGAAATTGAAAGCCTTGGAAGAAGATT